>CAJQUW010011337.1:0-319171 GCA_907163375.1 Prostheceraeus crozeri | reverse complement strand
ACTTCTGCAGATGCTCAGGCTTTTATGATTGAAGCAGATGAGTTACATTATGATATGAAGCTTTATTATCAATAAATTAACTTTATTCAGACCGAGTAACAACTCTAAACAGCACCTCATATATACTCTCTATTGTAACGCTCTGGTTGAATTAAGCAGGTGCGAACTCGTCACCATAGCGGACTTTGGATTGTCTTGTCTCCGTGGTCAAGCGCATTCGGTCGGAGACACTGAATGGACCAGGTGTGAGCTCGTCACCACTGAGAACTTCGGATAGATTCCTCCACGAGGCAAGTGCGGTCGGTGAGACTGAATGGACCAGATGTGAATTAATAGAATGCATTCATTTGATAGATTGAAAATCAATACAGTTTCATGCACAAGTCAAATGAAGAAACACGCTTTTTTAATAACATTTACTATTTGATCTTCCCATGACAGAGTATCAGTAATGATGAATCCTAAAATACATACTCTACTTGAGACACAAGAAAATACAGAATTATGAGCTGAACATACGTGATTACTTGAACGTTGGAAGCAAAGTGTTGAACATTTGGAAGTGTTCAGTGAAAGGCGGCCATTTCAGAAATAGTTGATACAATTTTTCTCATGTGGGAGAATGAAGGAGTTCGTCTCTATTGAGGACTTCTGAACGATTCCCTCACATGGCGAGCATGGTACAGGAATCAAAAGCATCCGTTTATTTAACACTTTCAGAAGCAATAGTTGACATTCTCTGTAGACGTCTTGTAATGCCGCAGATCGATTTGGACAATGTCGATGTATGATTCACGGACATTGATTTTGGCTTTTATTTAATGATTCATGAAATAACATATTCCAAACGTTTCATGATGCGTAAATCAAATTGGATATCATCCTGATAGTTTTTGATAATTTTCCGTTTCTATCTCAATCTTTATTCGATCAAAGTTCAGCTCCCATTGATCCCTGAAATGAATCGTCCTCATGAAACGAACATTTGCCAAGGATGGGAAGTTATATCTACTTTTTTGATTTTACAGATAATCCAACGCATGTCGATCTTGGAATCTACATCAACAGTTTTTACTCAATCAGTGAACAGACAATGGTAAGCCAAATTAGTCCTCTCCGTTCATTCCGAGCATTCCTGTTTGTTGCAATCTCCATCATATCATCTACTGTTCAATGAAGAAGTTGTTCGTCTTTTCAATTATGACTTTTTTATTCTAAAATAAAGATTCGTCGCATTTGACCTAGGAAATGAGAATTTGTGAAAGCGACAGCATTGGTGAATGCTCAGATATGTCATTCCCTATTATATGTCACCCGAAGGAAGGTCGCATATCGTGCATTCATAGGTGCAACGGTGCAAAGAGGCTAGTGCCTTAGGGAAGTAGTCAATCACTCGTGGTTTGCTGTAAGTCACGAGTAATTACAAATGACTAAACATCTGCGGTTGCGCGTGAACCACACTCAAATTCCTATCATCTTCGGTTACACGGGAACCACACTCAAATTCCTAGCATCTGTGGTTACACGTGTACCACACTCAAATTCCTAGCATCTGTGGTTACACGTGTACCACATTCAAATTCCCAACATCTTCGGTTGCGCGGGAACCACACTCAAATTCATGACTGTTTCATCTCATACTATGATCGTCAAAAGCGAACGAACTAAGATCTTCTCGAACTACTAAAATTATGGATTTCATTTCCAATCATAATGTCATGTGCAAGGATTCACGAAAGAGGCATAAAATAATGTAAACCACATACAAATTGCGCCACATTCCGCAGCATATCGCAGATTCAATATATATTACTACGTACGTTCAGGCCTTGTATTATACACACACATGTATGACCGTAAAGTAGGATATGTAGGTAGATTGTCGACTCAAAAAAGTATCTGTACACAGTGATAATTTTATATCAAAATATTCAGTCTTTTGCGGAGATTGCGTTTCCGTCGTCCAAAAAATTATTTGAGCAATTTCAAAAAGTCAAAATTTTGCAAATTTCTATACTACCGAGATGATTCCCCTATATAAGTAGTATGAAACAAGTTAGATATAAAAGGAATGAATATTTGCTAACAAGCATCCTAGCTAAGCGGAAGCTAGGCTGCTGATTATTAAGGGAATTTCATGAATTGTATTATAATGAAAGTCTTAATATTCGTGCTTTCTTGGCTGAAATTTCAAGTTTTTAATTCAATTTTCATCGTCATGATTGTGTGATTCACTAAATTCATGTTTCATTTCTTGAATCTGAATGGTGATGTGGACCCATTTACATTGAAATCACTGTCTTTGATTCTGTTATTTTGGTTATTTTGCTCTGCCAGTGACAGGTTGCCTGTGATATGATCACGCTTAAGAAAATACACTCTTGAGGTTGAGCATTTAAGTAATAGGAATCCATCGAATTACTAACTTAACAGAAATTGACTCTCCAAGGATGTCATGACACTGAGAATTTGTAAAATACCATCATTCCTTCTCCATTACTATCATGATCACTCAATTCCGTGGCAATTTCTTCACTACTGCAAAAATGTGTATATCTCACACTTGGTAGCAATTACCAGCTATTGCCCCATCGAGTTCATTTAATAAAATCAAAAGTGTATACAATATACATTGGGGATTTAATAAATGCGGAGTTACCACTCTTCCTACATACTTTTTGTATATGACTATTGCCAATGCTCAACAAATGTTCGACTATATCATAATTTTATTTGCGTGTCAATTTTGACACACTGGTGCTTGAAGGAATAACCAATAATGGTACTCCTAGTGTTAAACGGTTACGATGCATTTTGATTGAATGAATAACGGCCTTTCGATTGTAGCATTGCTTGCACCTTCGACAAGAAGTTCTTTTAATTGCTACATTTATTATCTTCTCATACCTCCTCCAACTCAGATTCAATCTAATTCTGTCTCACAGATATTGGAGTACACGAACTCGTGTTTCTCATGAAATCTGGCGCTAAACTTTCACGTACCCTAGAAATTACCAAGATAATCCATGTGTAAATATGAAATCATTTTCACTTCCTCTTGAATTATGCTAAAACCATTTTCTTGCGCCTGTGGTGAATCTTGTCTGTTTCCATTAATGTGGAGTAGTCCACTTTAATGTGGAGTAATCATCCTAAATCGCATTCAACATGGCAATTACACGACTGCAATTAAACGATTAGTTACAAAATTCATCAAGCGTCATAAATTCAAAATTGAGAGATTGAATATTCATACCACCAGAAATCTGAATTCAGAAATTAGCTCAGGTAATTCCGGATGAATGATTCTTCGGAATTTGCCATCATTCAAAGGAAAAACATGTGACAGAGAAGATCTACAATGAATTCCTGGCTGAAGAATCAAAATAAAAATGTATTAATGCGTTCTCTCATTTCTGCAGGGTTGTAGCCAGAACATCGGTTTGGAAAGCTAAAATGCAATGAAATTGTGTATAACAGTGGACACTGTATAAACCGTTGACTGACAATTGACAGACATTTATCCTACAAAATCTATTTTGTCGGTCATCGTTAGTTCTTGTACACAATATCTGTCAAAAAGCGACAAAATGAATAGCAATGAATTATAGCTTAAATTTTATCAAAATGTAGGTAATTAATTAAATTATGTCAAAATAAATCATCGTTTTGCCACACAATAACACAGATTGCCCAAAAGTCAAGCAATCACTAATCGAAAAAATCAATCAATATTCAACAGTTGTTGTTTAGTTAATTTGCATACAAAGCATCTGTTTCGATGTCGGTGGAGAACCTACAAATTCGTCGGATATCGCAGCAGGATATTGGAGGTGGCAATCGTCGGTTGATTTTGTCAGTGATTTTGTAGGATAATTGTCGTTCTACGGTTTACAGTGACACAATTCTGTATATGAGGATCATTCATAAGCAGAGCCAACTGTTTTCCGCGGAGCGCGGAAAAACGGAGAAAACCGCGGAATTCTGTATATTCCGGAGAAAAGCGCGGAATTGCATGAAATTCAAAAAATGAGAAATTTCAACAAATGAAGACATAAGATATCAGTCAATCCATTAAATACCTGCATAGTTCATAGTATTTGAGTCATACACGTATCAACAATCGTGATTGGAGGGGAATGTTAAAGGGGAGTACTGGTGATCTGTGCGTACGGGAAAGAATGAAAAATAACTTGTGTCGTGTCCTAAGTAATGGTCAAAAGACCGTTCCAGGACACCATAAAATCAAAAAAATTGGTATCTTTAAAAACGACATAAATTCATGAATTTGAACCCTTTTTCAGGTTTTTAAGACCTAAATACATGAATTTAGTCCATTCAAAAAGTACCATTTTTTCAAAAAATGACATTTTTAAAAACGACATAAATCGGAGCGAAGCTCCTCTGGCTTAAGCCGATTCATGAATTTGAACCCTTTTTCAGGTTATGAAGACCTAAATTCATAAATCGGCTAAAGCCAGAGGAGCTTCGCTCCGATTTGGGCGTTTTTAAAAATACCCAATTTTCAAATTTTTCAAAATCTCAAATTTGAGAATTACAATCGGGCGAAGCCCTAGAACCTTCGGTTCGATTTTCACCCTTAAAATCATGACCGTTCCAGGACACCGAAAATCATAAAAGTTGAAAATCTCAAATTTGAGAATTACAATTCTTACCTTGAAAATCATGACCGTTCTAGGACACTAAAAATTATAAAAGTTGAGTATCTCAAATTTGAGAATTACAATCGGGCGAAGCGCGAAGCCCTAGAACCTTCGGTTCGATTTTCATTGCTTAAATCATGACCGTTCAAGGTCATCTAAAACCGGACACCGAAAATCATAAAAGTTGAGAATTTCAAATTCATGAGTTTAGACGTTTTTCAGGTTTTTAAAATATATCATGTGACTAATAATATTTCTTTAAAAATGGAAGAAACAAAAATGGAAGGAACTTCAGAAATGAATGAAACAAAAATGGATGAAACCTCAAGAATATATCCTTCGTTATCTCAATTAAAAATAAGTGAATTAAATATTGCAAAACACAAAGATAGAGTACGTTATATGAAAGATAAGGAATCCCAATTATTATTAAGATTAGAGCATTATAAAAAATTAAGAAAGAGATGGACTAAAGTTAAGAATGTAACACAAAGAATTGGCATATTCTTAACAATAAGTTTAGGTGCTTTAACAATTGTTATATCTTCAGGTGTTTTAGTAATTCCAGTAGTTGCTACAGCTTTAACAGGTACGGGTGTTTTTGCAACTTCACTTGCTACAATGGTAGAAAAATCTTTAATAACTAAGAAACGAAAATCATTAAAAACTAAGCATTTACATATTAAAGAAGTATATGATAAACTACATTACTACTTTCAAAGAGTATGTGATGATAATGTTATTACGTTAGATGAGATTGAAAAATTTGATCAAATAGCTAATGAAGTAAATCAAATATCATTTCAATCACAGACAGAAAAAGTTGATGATAAAAATAAAAAGGATGGTAAAATTTCTAGTGATGGTAAAACTTTTAGTGATGATAAAATTTTTTTAGAAGAGCTAAAAACTTTATTAGACAAAACTTTATTAAACAAAACTTAATACGAGAAAATTTTAAACGTGAAAACTTTAAACGAAAAGATGTCAAACAACAAAGCAATAATAAAATAATTTGTTCAGTAAAATGTTTTTGCTGTATACCAATCTTACCACAAAATTCAAATATTATATTTTAAAAAAATAGACAAAATTAAAGCTGATAATAAAAAATAAAATATTAAAACATTATATTTGTATATTTTTATTACTCGGTAAACAATTGTTCGATAACTCTTTCATGAATTTTTTTATCAATATTAATTGTGATAAATCCATAATCTTTTGACCAAGCATTATTACACGATTGTTTAAATTCATCTTTATCTCTTATACATAAATCTCTTAACAAATCACTTAAGTTTCTTGCATTTATTTCAAATAGTATAAATATATTTGCATTCTTTCTAATAACACTTCCATCTAATGAATACATACTTTGTGTCAAATAAAATACACTACAGTTATTATGTCTACCTCTTGTGAAATAATTTCTTTGAACTGACTGATTTCTATCATTAACACAATCATCAAAAATTACACAATGTTTCATTGTTTTATCTAGTTTACTAGGATCTTGCATATTACCACTATCATCTATTAATTGTATCTTTATATGGTTATTTTTATTAGATTCTACTAACTGATTATTTTTTGCTGCTTCTTCACACCACAAATTTATTTCTTCTTCATCTTCAGATTTTTCATATTCTTTGAATAATGAAGCAATTGCTGTTTTTTTAAGATTATTTTCAAATCCATATTTTAAAAATTGATAGACGGGTTGTTCTGCCGTTGTTGTATAAATTATAAGATTGTTATAATCCAAAAAATTTGGAGTCGTTAAAATTTTAAACAATAGATACGTTTTTCCACAACCTGATCTTCCACAAATAACTGACAAAACTTTATTAGATAAATTTGGATGATGATTAAATTTAAGTTTTTTTTTTTTTAATGGAGGTAGTTCACTCATTTTTTAATAAAAAAGTTTTATTTTTATTTTATTTTTGTTTTTAAAGAAGAAGAAGAAAATTAAACTTCTCTAGCTTCGCGTGGGAGTTTATACCTCTCGAACGGGAGTTTATACCTCTCGAACGGGAGTTTATACCTACCGAACGGGAGTTTATACCTCCCGTACCAAAAGATCTATCATAATCTCTTCACCTCCAAAATTTATTTCTTGTCCTTTTTCATCAGTGATTCTAATGCCAATGTTGTTAATAGTTTTTCTTGTAATAGGGAAATATATTAATGTTTGTGGAAATACATTTAATCTATAACCAATGGGTACAGTAAAAGCTGGAAAACTGAATATTAAATTTGATAATTTACCATTTATATATCCTCCTTCAATAATGTCACAATGTACAACAATTGAATTTATTTCAGTTATTTTTGGAATCTTCTCACCTAAATGATAACCTTGACTGTAAGTTTGTTTATTAAATCCTAATAGCTTTGACAATGATCTATCATGATTAAAATCAACTTGATGATTTTCGTCTAAAGTAAGAGAAAATTTATTAACTGCCGGTTCAACTGCAAAATGTAATTGTTTCTTATCTTTAAATGGTATACCTAAATGTCTCTTAATTTCATTTGATATTGTTTCAACTTCGTAAGAACCAGGAAGAAAAGTTAGTATTTTCCATGTTTTACCTTTATCAGTAGAATATCTAAATTGATCATTCACATCTTTGATAACGTTTTGAATAGTGTTAAATGTGGAGAAACTAGTCAATGCAATTTGATAATTTTTATTTTGTTCTAAATGTAGAATGGGTTCTAAATTACAAGTGTGTGATGAAGTAGTTGTTATAATTTTTAACGTCGTACTAAATTTTGATGAACCCAAAATCTCTATCAAATTTTCTAAATGATTATTAATTTTGTCTAAATCTGCTGAACACATTTTTAAACTAAAAATTAAATAAATATTTTTTTATGAAATATTTTTTTATAAAAAATTAAAAACAACAACATATTTCAGCTACGGGCGAAGTCCTAGATCACTCGGTTCGTTACACTTTTATAATCCTCTTCATTTAGAATCTTCTTTTCTAACAGTCTTTTCAATATAGCATGAATTTCATTGAAACTAGAATTATGTCCTTCTTTTATTGCAGATATTAAAATATTTAATCTATTTAGTAATTCTTGTGGATCATCTGGTAAAAATATGGTTGTTTCTGTTTTCTGTTTTTTTGTTTTCTGTTTTTCAGATAAACCTTTCCCTACTTTAACTCCCGTTGATAATAAATTTTCTAATTGTTTATAACGTCTAAGAGTTTTTACTGTGCCAACTCTATCTAATATAGTTTTATATTTTATTAGATCTTCTACAGCATAATTTTTTAAATCTGCTCCTCTTAAAAGATCAACAAAATTTCTATCTAAACTAATAGGTTTTTTATCTGGAGTAAAAATTAATCCTCGTAAAGGTCGTGGAAATATTTCTTTACCACCAAGATAAAATCTTGCAAATAATTTTTTATCTAAAAGGAAAGTAGAATGTTCGAATAACATAGATTTTGGTAATTTTTTATCTATGTTTGCCTCTAATAAACCATAGTCATCTAATAGTGTTTTAAGTACAGGATCCGCTATATCAACACGTTTTTCATTAAGTTCCTTTTCAAGAGTTTTAAATGGTTCGACAGTTTTTTCATAATCAGTTTTTACTTCTTCAGTTATTTTTAATTTATCAAACATATCAGATTGAATACCAGCTTTTGTCATTCTATGTTGAAGATGATTTTCTTTCATAATATTTCTTTGTTTTATTAATTCGTCTAATTGTTTTATTCTTTTAAAATTATCAGCTCTAACTTTATCCATTTTTATATGATAATTTTTTATTATTATTTTATTTTATAATATTTTATTTTTATAATATTTTATATTGTTATATTTTTAAATTTAGAAAATAGAAATTAGAAAATTAAAAAGGTTCAGTAGTTATTCCATCAGGTAAAATTTTTCTTTTATCATCAAATGGATCTAATGCTAATTTATGTTCTTCTTTTAAATACATTTTATGTTTCTTTGAATTAAGTCTATAATTATATGCTGTTTTTATTTCATTATTGAATAATGCATTTTTATAATCTTGAAATGTTATTTGATTAGCCACTGATGCCTTTGAAATTCCTTTTAATGTTTTATGTGTTTTAACGGGCGAAGCCCTGGAAGACATCTCCGTTGACCCATGAACCGATGTCCTAATATTTTTAGTTGTATCATAACAGTAACATTTAGATTTTAAAAATATAGCTTCTGTTATGAAATCTTCATTTCCTTCTAATTCATCTTTTACTTTACATAAATCAGAAGGATGAATAATATCTTTTATTTTATTAATTTCTTTATCTAGTGAAGAACCATATGGTACTGTTAATTCTAAGAAAATAGAATCGGTATCTGTAAAGTGTAATTTATAGTTTTTGCCATAAGCAGGTGCTAAATAATCATATATAAAACTATACATAAATAGTTTAGCTAATTCTAATATAGTGAAACCAATGAAATTAAACTTATCATGTTTTACAATGCTTCTTCTTAGATGAACAGCACAAAGTTCATCACTGAATCTAGTAGTTCTTTTATATGTAGGTTTCCTTGTTAAATTTTGAAATCTATCTCTATCATAAACTATTTCAATATTTTGTCTATTACGTACATTTTCTAAAGTCTTACCATAAAATGCATTATTCATTAATTTGAAGAAAACGTTTCCAAAATCATCTTTATTTCTTTTAGCTATTTTACGTTTTTCAATATTGAACTCTATATAATTTTTTAACCATTTAGATTTTCTATACTCTAGTTTTCGATGTATTTTTGTGAGAATCATTCCATGATCTAAATACCAATCTAGCATTCTTCCTTCAACAACATACTTTCCTTTATTACCTTGTGTTAACATAAGTTTTTTTGTTGGTCTGTATTTTTTCGGAATTATAGATTTTTGATAATCTGAAAAATCTTCTATATTGGGAATTTTGTTTTCTGGACAGAAAGGATAATATTTTGTTGCTTCTTTTATATAATCAGGGTATACTAAATCAACTTCATATACATAACCAAAATTATTTTCACCATCATATGTTCTTTGATAATCTAGATTATTACACCATGTCATTTCACCTGTTGGTAATTCTTGTATCATGCAAGAAGAATATAAGCTATTAAAATCATAATATAACAAATAGTTTTCTCTCATGAATTCATCAATTGCATTTTCACGTTCTACTCCTTCTCGTTTCGTTCGAAAAATTTCTAATATTTTTTCTTTTTCTTCTGGAGATAAAGGTTTCATTATTCCATATTCTTGTGGATTTACTTTCTTATTATAACATTTAACATATCTATTACCTAAAACTGATGAAACACCACCTCTAATTCCAGATTCAAAAAATAATAATTTATCATATGTATTTTCTTTATAATGTTTAAGTTTAACGGACTTTGTCCTAGAGCCATCGGCTTGAACACCAGTATGTTTTAATCCTGCTAGCCATGTTAAACCTGGTGTAGAATAACAATAACATGGATCTATTCCGTAATATTCTAAACACATATCACGAAAGTTTTCAAAAAGATCAGCTAGTATTAATACATCTATCTGTAGATATTTCATTGTATAATCATACATTGTTTTACAATTTAACTCTCTCCAATTTTTTTCAGCTTCTGCATAATCTTCTTCAGATAATTGTGATTGTTTTAATGTTGATTTAAATTTATTTATTGGAGGAAGTTGTTTTTCTTCCATAATTTTATTCACAGAATTAAAATCTCCAGTTATATCAGTCTTCGACTGTGAACCACAGGTTTTATCTCCAGTTATATCAGTCTTCGACTGTGAGCCACAGGCTATATACTCATACGGAAATATTCCTTTTAAAGGTTTTAAATTATATTTATTTAATATTTTACATTGTTCAGGTTTCAAAGTTTTTCCCATAACATCTAATGAATAAGGAGTAAAAAATCTAAATGCATCTAAAATTCTAATACAACCTAATTGCATTGAAAAATATTCTTCTTCTTGTTTACATAGTACATTTATTTTTTGTTGTTGTAATTTTTCAGATGAAAATAAATCTTTCATTACTAGATGGAAATCATATTTAGAACCATTATAGAAATATAAAGGAACAAAGTTATATTTAAATTTGTTAGCATTAAGATTACAAGAATTATGTGCTGCACCTCTATATAATCCATTTAGATGATCATGATCTTTTACTTTATCAATATATCTACCTCTGCCAGTTTTATATTTATTTGTAAAACCTTTTCCACAGTAATAACAATTTATTTCATCATAAAATTCTTTTCTTTCTTCATCCGTTAATGGTATCATTGGTTTATTTGTTTCAAGCAATTGTGAAAAACGTCCTTGTAATTCTTCTACTTTCTTTGTAAACATTTCTGAACTGTCTTCACCATAGTATTGTAAATATTCTGATTTAAATAATTCAGGATAATTCGAATGAATGTACATTCCCCAACATAATGGTTTTTGTTCAAATAAATATTTTTCTTTACTTTGTTCAGTTGAACTTTTTCCAGGTGCACTTCTTTCAGAATTATAATTTTCAGAATTATAATTTTCAGAATTATAATTTTCAGAATTATAATTTTCAGAATCGGGTGAAGCCCTGGAACTTTCCGTTCGATTTTGTGTCATATTAACATTATATGCTTCAAAATCACAATAAATAGTAAAGGGTACTTTATTTTTAAAATACCATTTATTATATTCTAAATAATCATCTTTAGGAAAAGTATTTTGAACTGCTTCGTTTTGTTGACAATTCTCCAAATGTCTATTCATTTCTTCTAAAGTTCTAAAACTTGTCATACATTGAAGACAAGGAAAATTTTTATTATCTGAAGTTTTTGTAAATATAGAAACATCTTTACACAATATAAAATGACCCTGATAATATAATATATTCGCTTGTGCTGGTTGTTTTGACTGTTCTAGTTTTTCAAATTCATCTTTATATATTTCATGTGTTTCATTAATTTCTTTTGTAAGATTAAATGTATTTTGATAATAATTTTGATTTAATATTTGTAACTGATAAATATATTCTTTATCATATTGTTCTTTATATTGTTGTAGACATTTTTTTAAAGATTCATTTATTTTTTGTTTGGTTTCATTTTTTTCATTATTTTCTTCATTTAATTCTTTATTATTTTCTTCATTTAATTTTTGAATTGTTTCTATCTTATTTTGATATTTATGGTGATATTCTTGTAGTAACATTTGTGTTTGTTGTTGATAATCTATTTTACATTTTTGTAAACTTTCATTTAAATTTTCTAATTTTTGTTGGTATTCTGAAGATAAAGATGAATATTTGTAATTATAATCATCAGCACGTCCTTTATAATTATTATGATTAATCATTATTGGTGTTAGTGTTTTAACAAGTTCAAATTTTTCAGTACATATTATATTTCCTTGGTAAAAATATTATGATGCATGTAATTACCTCTATCATTATATACTATTTCTGATTGGCAAAAATTTTTATTATTCAAATAAAATTTTTTTGAATCTGAGTAAAGTGGAATAATTTTACCAATAGAAACATAATTCACATTTAATTCAAAAACATTTACTTCAATTAAATTTTTATTCTTTTTATGAAACTTTAGTAACCTATTATAATCATATGGAAATTCATCTAAGCCATCAGAAAGATCAAATTCACTTATGTATTCTTCTTTATTGTAATGACTTAGTCTTTCTTTATGATATTTTGCAGGATGTAAATGTGCTATAATACTCCACAGAAAACAATAATCATCTTCATTTTTTATGTTGATTAATTGAGGTGAACTGAAAGGTAAAGGAACATAACTACCACCAGTATTATTTTTATATTTATCAATTACTATTTTCTTAGATATTATTTTAACAAATCTCCAACCAGATTCACGTAACTGGGCTTCAATTATACAATTTTCTAATTTAAGTATCATCGATTCAAATATGGGTTGTATATCATTTACATTATGAATTTCTTGCGAATTTGTAAAATGTCCTTGTATTATTTCTTCAGGAATTCCATCAGGTCCATTTTTTGTATAAAGTACTTCTACATTCATATAACATTTGAAAGATTTCTTAAATATATTATAAAAGTTGGTTAGAATATCAGAAAAAGTTTTATCGGTTTCATTATATTCAACCGATTCAACCGATTCATTAAATAAATATTTTATATCTGTTTCGGGCGAAGCCCTAGAACCTTCGGTTCGTACGGCTTCATCAAATTCATCTATTTCGTTAAATTCATCAGTATCGCTAAATAAATATTTTATATCTGTTACGGCTTCATCTTCACTATTAAAAAATTTTTTATATTCCGAATGTGAATAATCATCAAACATTTTTTTAACTTTTATATCAGTAGGCAATGTTTCTAGATAGTTTTTATAACTATTTAATTTTAATATATTTCCTTCATCAACTCGTTCTACATTTTGTAAATGCATTTTACTTTGTAGATGAGATTGATAACTTCTTTTTGTTTGTAACTTTTTTTTACATAAGACACAATAAAATGTTTTCATTTTTTATTTTCAAAGAAAAAATTTGTGTTTTAGTTTTTTTTTTAAAAAAAAATTTTTGTTTTAATTTTTAGAGAAAAAAAATTCTAATATATCTGCAAAATCGGGCGAAGCGCGAAGCCCTAGAACCTTCGGTTTGATTATGATAAATTTGATTATGATAAATTTGTTTAATTATTAAGTATTTCACTTACACCATTTATTAATGGTTTTATATCATTATATGTTTTTTTGGCTTCATCAAATGTAGATTTAGCATCAGAAAATGTAGATTTAACATCAGATATTATTGGGGTTGCTTTTCTTAATCCGTTTCTAACATCATTGATTGCAATTTTCAAATAGTTTAATGTTTCATTATCTTGTAATCTGTTAGGTATTGGTATACCAAATTTTGCATTTAAATAATGATCAAAATAAAAATAAAATGTATCAGGAATAATTTTTAATGGTACTTTTGCTTCGGATTCTAAAAAGATAATTATTTGTTCTATAACTTGATTTGATAAATGTTTTGTATTTGCATATATTCTAATATCAAAATCTTGAGAGTTATTATAGATTTCATGTTCGGTATCTACTAATATATTTAAATCTTTATCATATACTTGCATATGTTCACTTATGGTGTCAACACGTATTATTCCATATTTATGATGTGTATAATATGATAAAGGCATATTCATTTTATAATTTTTATTAATATCATTAAAGAATGCTGCATTATTTTGTGTAGTTGTAAAAAATGTTTGAATGTTTTCTCTAATCTTATTATCTACATCACAAGCTTTATGAGCTAATACAACTATTTGAATATTTTGATGTCTTCCTTTTGTAAATATTTCTGACATATTTTTTTGTTTTGATAAACTTGCAACATCATCTAAAATTAATAAAGATTTATTTTCAGGTGTACCAGCAAAACTTTCCATATCTTGTAACTCATCTAATTGTTTATCATTATAGACGTTTGTAAAAGTTGGCCATTCAGAAGTATGCATACAAAAAATATGTACTTTTGTTTCATCCTTATAATATTGGTTTATATATTTTTTAATAAACGTAGTCTTACCACTTCCAGTTTTACCGTAAACAATGAAATGTAAATTTTCTTGATACATTTTACCTTGTTTAATATTTTTATTATTAGTTTTATCCTTAATCTTATCTTCCTCAGTCTTCCATCCTTTAAAAGTTTTTTTTTCTTGGTTATAAAAAATTATTCTCTTTTGTTCCTCTGTTAGAAAGTAACCCCATTGATTTCCAATACATATAACAAGATGATAAATAAAAAATATTAAAATACATGCTAACAATATTTTTATACAATGAAATTTTAAAAAATTCCAAAGACGTGTAAGATCTGATTGTGGTATTTTTTTATTAAGAGATGAATTAGGGGGTAGTGTCTCTAAATATCTTTTATTATATGTATTTTTATCTATATTATTATATATATTTTTATCTATATTATTATATATATTTTTATCTATATTATTATTATTATATCTAGTATTATATATAGGATTATCTACAATATTATTAATATCTTTTAGATTCGGATCTTGAGGGGTTAGTGTATCTTGAAACTCAGTGTTATTCATATAATTATTTATTATTTCGTTTATTGCATTAAGAGATTTATGACGACTTAGATTACTTTTATTACTTTTATTACTTTTATCACTTTTAATTATAACCGGTGAATATAAATCTTCCAAATTTTCGCTTTTATTCATTTATTATTTTTTAAATAAAAAATTTAGGAGTTATTATTTGTTGATTCCGGACTCGCATTCTTACACTCTTATGAGTGTTTTTAACCTCTGTAGAACCTCCGGAATGTGTCGGACTTTTTGTTCCTATACTCAAAAGAAGTATTTTTATACCTCTCCTCTCTTCCGGAATGCTTAAGAATATTTTAATAAAATAATATTTTATTCTTTATAAAAAAATAATATTTTAATATATATAAGATTATTTTAGTTGAAATACAACTATTTTAGTTGAAATACAACTATTTTAGTTGAAATACAACTATTTTAGTTGAAATACAACTATTTTAGTTGAAATACAACTATTTTAGTTGAAATACAACTATTTTAATTGAAATACTAATATAAATTATTATTTTAACATAAATTATTATTTTGACATAAATTATTATTATGTTGATTATTATGTTGATTAAGTTTTGGACATAGTGTTACATGTCGCTGAAAATTTTTCTTTAATATAATTTTTTGACAACCTCTACATTTAACTTTTTCTTTTAAACAATCCTTACACTGATATTTACTATCATAAAACTCTGTCTTAGGTTTAGTAATTTGACAACTTGTACATTGTCTTGTAGAACTTATACAAGAATTATAATGATTAGTAATTCCTTGATTTGTAAAATATTTATTACAATTACGACATAACTGATCTTTTAATTTATCTTTTTTTTCTTTTTTAACCTCTTCTGTTTGTTCGCATAATTTTAAATGACGTGCAAAATTTTTTGATGTTATATTTTTATTACATCCGGAACATATTTTTTTTTTTGTTATTACTTTCAACAAATTGATTTTTATCAATATAATTATTTTGTGCTACATTATTATTTTGAACAAAAGGATTATTTTGAACAAAAGGATTATTTTGAACAAAAGGATTATTTTGTGCTACATTATTATTTTGTGCTAAATAATTATTATTATTTTGCCTAGGTGTATTTATTCTAGCAGTATTTATTCTAGCAGTATTTTGCCTAGGTGTATTTATTCTAGCAGTATTTTGCCTAGGTGTATTTATTCTAGCAGTATAAAGATTTTGTTCTTTATCTGAAATAAATAAATGCTTTAATCTTTGTAATGGTTGCTCTGATTGAATATTATTATACTGAATACTATTATTAGGTTGAATATTATTCTGAATATTATTAGGTTGAATATTATTAGGTTGTATATTATTAGGTTGTATATTATTAGGTTGTAATTGATTCATATGCATACCACATGGTGTGTTTTTCATATGAGAATATAATAGTGTTTGATTTAAAAAACGCATATTGCAAACTTGACAAATTTGAGTCATTTCCATTTTTTTTATTTTTATTAGGAAAAATTTTATTTTTTATAATTTATGTATTTTTATAATTTATGTATTTTTATAATTTATGTATTTTTTATAATCAGAAAAAATTTTATTTTTATTGTTTAAAAATGATGTTACCAAATGTTGGTGGAGGTGCATATATCCCGAATAATCGTGAATTAGAAATAGAGATAGAAAATTATATCATGAAAACTGGAGACGTTTTATCTGGTCCATTGCATCTTTCTATTCTTCCACAACAAAATACAGAGTTAACAAATAAACAATATGTTGATACACAAATCAATGACTTAAAGGAAAAATATATAAACGATGTTATGGTTCCACTGATGAATGAATTAAAGTTGCTTAAACTTAATGACAAATCATTAAACGAAAAATTATTAAAACTTGATAAAAAGGACAGAGAGCTAGAAGCAGATATAGCAAAACTTTTTAAAAAGATTTCAGAACAATCAAAAATTTTAATATTACTTTCTTTAAATTTAAAATCTGCTGTAATTAAAAATAAACATCAGATAAAAATGTTAAAAGAACAATTAGAAGATGAAATAGAAAAACTACCTGAAAGAATTAAAAAAAATTTAAAACAGTTACAAACTACATTCCAAAAAAGTGTTGATGAATTGAGTTCTAAAATTACTCAACAAATGAAAAAGATGAATAGAATAATAAATGAAGTAAACTCACTTAATGAAAAAGTTGATAAAATGAAAACTCTTAAAATCAATTTAGAAAATGAATTAAAGAAAAATTTACAAGAAAACTCTAAAGAAAATAAAGAACAGTTAGATGCTGTTAAAAGACAATTAGATGTTCTTAAAATTAAGTTAAATGCTCTTAAAACGGCGTTGAAGATTAATCAGCAGAAAATGCAAGTTAATAGAAAAGAAATTAAAGTACATCACACGCTACTTGACGCAATAGATAAAGTGCAACAGGCAATTAATAAAGTTATCTCGAAGTTGTTAGATATTCATAAACGTAAATCTTAAACGAGTATTGTAAATATTAACTTAAATATTTTTACCTACAAAAAATAAGAATCATAAAAAATATAAATATAATTTTAAAAATATAAAAGTATAAATATAATTTTTAAAAATATAAAAGTATAAATATATAAAAGTATATAAAAGTATATAATTTTAAAAATGGATAAAATTAGAGCTGATAATTTTAAAAGAATAAAACAATTAGAAGAGTTAATAAAACAAAGAAATATTATGAAAGAAAATCATAGAATAAAAAGAATGATTGATGCAGGTTTGGTTCCTGATAAAGTTAAACCAAAAACGCAATCTGTAAAAGTTAAGAACAAAAAATAAACATTTTTTATAATGGACATCGGTTCATGGGTCAACGGAGATGTCTTCCAGGGCTTCGCGCTTCGCGCTTCGCGCTTCGCCCGTATTTATATTTTTCCCAAAAGTCAAATTTATTACTAAAAAATGCCTATAATTTATAAACACAATCTTAAACAATTTGCTTCAAATCAAAGAATTGCTCATGAACCACGTATGAATCCTGTTTATCATTATGATAATAGAGAAACAGTCGGAACAGAAAAGTTCCTAGGCACCGCAGGTGCCATCCAAAAAGAAGGGGATGGCATCTTTTCTGGTATTGGTAGTATCGTTAACTTAATTAAAAATAATAAAGATTTGATTACATCTGCTGCAAAAGGAGCTGCTGCTATAGGTAGTACAGCTAGTGCAATATCAAATGCTGTCAAGTCTCAAAACGAATTAAAACAACTAGAAGCTATTCGTAAACTCAAGAATGATTCCGAAGAACTAAAAAAATTAAAAAAACTTTCAGATGAAACAAAAAACAAAATTGCTAACATAGCTGTTGGGGAAACCTTGAGGAGCGGAGCTCCGTCTGATAGTAAACATAATGAAAATAAAAATAATGAAAAAACAATTGAAGAAATAAGAGGTAATGGCATTAATAGCGGAGCTGGTCTAGCAAAATTCTAAAATATATTTTTTTAGTAAAATTCTAAAATTATATTTAGTAAAATTCTAAAATTATATTTAATAAAATTTTTTTTTCTATCTGTGAGAAAAACAAAAAGTCAAATTATTTCTTATAAAAATGTCTTCGCTTATCGAAAATAAATTTAGATTAGATGATCCTCCGTTCACCAGTTACAATCAAAAAAAGAATGACTATATAAGAATTGCTATGAATCCCGGATCTTCCAGTAGAGTAAACACTGGAGGAGATTTAATCTTTGAAGTTGATAATCAGCAGAGTTATTTATATTTACCTGATTCATTTTTGCACTGTGAATATTCTCTATATTCTGATGCTAATTTTACAACACCATTACCAGATACCGATAATATTACACTAGAGAATAATTTTTTCCCAAGTTTATTTACACAAATGCGTTTAGATGTTGCAACTCAAAATATAGAAACAATAAGTGATTCTCCAGGTGTAATTGATACAATGCTTAGATTTGTAATAATTGGTGAAAATAATAAAAAGAATGAAATCGAAGGTTGGTTTCCTGATACTAATGATGGTATAATTATTGAGGATTTAACTCACGCTGGAACAGATGCCGCAGGAATTGCGAAAGATGTAGAAAATATTGCAAAACATTTAAATAAAACAAATAATGAAGCATATAAAGAAAGACGTGAATTTAACAAAAAAAGTAAACAGACAGTAAATTGGTCATTGTCTCCATTATTCGGTTATTTAGATTATGATAAAATATCATATCAATTAAAATTTAAATCAATAATTCATCGTACAGCAAATAATGAATTAATCTTTTTTGGTAAGACTGGAAAAAAAGCATATTTAAAAATTGATAGACTTGAATGGTGGATTAAGCATATTACTCCTAGTTTAGAGGTTGAAACAGCTATTGCAAAAAGATTAAATACTAACAAACCAATTCCAGTTAATTTTCTAAAGAGAACTGCTAGTTCAGTAACTTTTTCCGAACAAAGATTTAACTGGCATTTTACTAGAACTGCGAATACACCAAGATATTTATTACTAACATTTCAAAGAAATAATTCTCCAAGTTTTGATAAGAACAATAATATTTTTCATATTAATACAATTCGAAGTTTACAAGTTTCATTAAATCAAACTCGATATCCAATTGATCCATTAAGATTCGATGATACCAATAATCAATTTATGGAAGGATATGATGCTTATAGAAATCTTTGTATAGAATTTGGAGTTGAACCACAATTAACTCCTGGAGATTGGAGACATTTATATCCAATTTTCTGTTTCGATTTAAGTGCACAATCTGAAGATATTATTAAAAATGGTTGTGATGTAACAATTAATATTGAAAAGAAAGATTCCACAACTTCATTGATGGCTTATGGTTTATTGCTAGAAGATGCAAAATATTCTATTGAAATTCTTAATGGAAAGATGACTAGAATAAATTAATTAAAATTTTTTCATAACTAGAATAGATTAAAAAATTCTTAACTTAAAAATTTTTCATAACTAGAATAGATTAAAAATTCTTAACTTAAAATTTTTTCATAACTAGAATAGATTAAAAATTCTTAACTAAAAATTTTTCATAACTAGAATAGATTTAAATTTTTTGATAACTTTAAATTCTTAACTTAAAATTTTTTTATTAAAAATGTCGCAAGCGAAAAGTAATATTAATAATAAAACTGTTGAATTAAAATTACGTAATATTGTTGACAAAAATACACCTAAAACTATTACGATTAACAAAAAAAAGTATTACATAAGTAAACCAATGATAGAGAATATTCAATTACAAGAAGAAAAGAATGGCGGGATTCTCCCATTAATTCCACTAATAATAGGAGGCATAGCAGCAGCAGGAAGTGTTGCAGGTGGGACAGCTGGTATTGTCCAAGCAGTAAATAAAAATAAATCAGAGAAAGCAGCATTAGAAGAACAAAAACGACATAATAGAGAGTTAGAGAAAGTTGCTAGGGGTGAAGGGACATCGGTTCATGGGTCAACGGAGATGTCTTCCAGGGCTTCGCCCGAAGGAAAAGGAGTAGTAGATAATTTTATTAGTAAATTAAAATTAGTTGATGAAGGAAAACGAGTTCTTAAAAATATTCTCCACAATGTTGATGATTTAATTGAAATTAAAGAAACTAAAGATGGTTCTGGAATATTTCTAAGTCCTAGTATGATAAGGTAATAACCTGAGGAGCTTCGCTCCGATTCGGTAAAACTTTTATTTTATCTTTTAAAAGTTTTTTTATCTTTAAAAATGGATACCGCAAATTCCACAAATTCAGAAATTTTAACTAAATTAAAAATTTCTAATTTAGATTTATTGAATTATCTATTAAACAAAAATAAAAACTTAAATTGTAAAATTTATGAAGGTAACGACAACAAACAAAGTTTGGCTACTACCTACGGTGGTGATATACAAAAAACATTAGAAAACTTTCCTGGATTTATTTGGAGTAAATATTCGAAAGAAAAACATCTTCCTGGTCATTCATATACCGGTCCAGGAACTCGATTAGATATAAGACTAGATGAGAATAATAATCCGAAACCAGGTGAAGAACCAATAAATAGAGTAGATGCCGCCGCTTACAGGCATGATTTAGCTTATCGAAATCATGATCTAAGTTCTCGTCATGCAGCTGATAAGAAGATGATTCAAGAATTAGATAGTATTCAGAATCCTACATTTAGAGAAAAAATTGAAAGAATGTTTGTTAAGAAAGCTTTACAAGCTAAAATATTATTCGGCCAGGGTTTAAATGAAACGACAGCAAAGCTGTCTGAGAGCAACGCTCGAAATCATAATTCAGACGTTTATGCATCTGAAATCCACAAGGAATATAGAAGGCCTAAATATTTATTAAAAGTAAAAGTATTTAATAAAGATGATATTTGGAGTGCTGATCTTATTCATATGCCGAATGAAAGGGGCCGAACCGAAGGTTCTAAGACAAAGTCTGACTACAAATACGCATTGACAGTTATAGATTTATATACACGATACGCTTGGGTAAAACCTTTAAAAAATAAAAGTGGTCTATCAGTTAAATATGCGTTTGAAGAAATCTTTAAAGAAAGTAATAGAAAGCCAAGGAAATTGTTTGTTGATAAAGGGTCGGAATTTTATAACCGAAACGTTCAGCCACTATTTGAAACTGTTTATTCAACTGAAAACGCAGGAAAAGCTATAGTGATAGAAAGATTCAATCGGACGTTAAAAAATAAAATTTTCAAGAAATTTACTCAGCAAGGAAATCAGAAATGGTTAAAAATATTATCAGGAATTGTAGAGCAGTACAATAATAAAGTTCATTCAGGTATTGAAGAAACCCCAAAGAATGCTTCTGACGACCCTGATTTGATACGAAAGAAAATATTCGAGAATAATAATTCGAACGAAAATAATAATTTGAATGAGAGTAATCCGAATTTGCAGAAACTTAAGCCGAAATTTAAAATTGGAGATAGAGTTAGAATATTTAAATATAAGAACAAATTTGAAAAAGGCTTTGTTGGCTATTGGACTAAAGAAATATTTGAAGTTTGCAAAATAAATCAAAGTTATCCGATTACTTATGAAATTAAAGATTTAGATAATGAGAATATCAGAGGCCGTTTTTATCAAAATGAATTACAGAAAACAGAGCTTTAACCTCTAGGTGGCGCTTTAGCTAGCTTCGCTTGAGTTATAGATTGTTTAACTCTAACATAATATCTAAAAATGGTACTCCTTTTTGTAATTTAAATAAAACATAAAGACATAATTGTCCACAATAAGTTGTTCCCGGTTTTTGAATTTGAAACGTATTGTATGTTCCCGTTCCAAGTAATTCTTTTACTTCATTTGTAGGTGGAAGCCCGTATGAGTCGAACCAATAGTTCTCAGCCTCCGGGCGGTCAAAATAATAATTATCTCCGTTTTTACTAAAGATACCTGCTGACCAATGTACGCCGTTTTGGTCTGAAGTGTGAAGATTCGTTATGAAATTTACAATTATTGATGGAACTTTATTCCGGGAACTGAAGGTTCCTGATGACCTATTTTTTAGGAATTGTAATTCGTTTCTCATTAGAACATGAAAATTCTTTATTCCTAATTGATTTGCGATTTTCTTTAGGTCGAAATTTGTCGTAGTTTGTGTTCCATATAATTTAAAAAACTCATTTATGTTGCTCATTTTATAATAAAAAAATTTCTTAAGGGACCCCTAGAAGTCAGAGGGGGGGGGTATTGATTTAAAACTATTCTCTAATGATGTCTTTCTTTACTACTTATTCAATTTTGAAATGATTTAAAACATTTTTATAATGATGACTTTCCTTACTGTTTAGTCAGAAGGGGGGGGTATTGATTTAAAACTGTTCTCTAATGATGTCTTTCCTTACTACTTATTCGATTTTGAAATGATTATATTATAATTATCGGAGCGAAGCTCCTCTGGCTTTAGCCGATTCTAATCTATATTGTTTTACATATTTTCATTTTCTTCATGAACTTCATTTGTTAATATGTTTCATCGTTAAAATGATTGTTTGAAATTGCCATAACAACTATCCCGCATGTCGCCGTCCATGCGTTCTGTGTTCACAAGAAGAATTTTATTGTCATTTGCTTTTATTGTCAATGCACTCTTATGTGCTTAATCTATTCATGTCTTCACAATGGGAAGTACTTTACTACCCGTATGTGTTTGGCAAACGCTAAATGAATTTTGCAAATCGATTTCTAAAACTGAATTTGAAAATAGACTTTGCAAATGGATTTTGAAAATAGATTTTGAAAACAGATTCTGAAAATAATTTACGTAGGGGTAAATTGAAATGTCAAAACTTTACGCACGCGTAAGTTGAAATGTCAAAAGTTTACCGATGGGTAAATTGAAATGACAAGATATAGCATGATAATTTTAGGGGAAAGCTGCTAGATGTTTCTCTCTCTTCAATCTCTCTCTCTTCAATCTTTGTCTCTCTTCAATTATCAACCAGTGTACGGGTTCATTGAATAATTTTGAGTTTATGAGTTACAATGATCTTCTAGTTCACACAATTAGTACTTTAAATAATGTTGAGCATACAATAACGAAGAATGACTAAGTAATAATTGCGTCTTCTTAATTTATCATAATGCTCTAATCTTAATAATAATTGAGAACCATTTCACCTGTTTTTAATTGAGATAACGAAGGATATATTCTTGAGGTTCCTTCCATTTCTGAAGTTCCTTCCACTTTTGTTTCATCCACTTTTGTTCCATCCATTTTTAAAGAAATATTTTTAACGGGCGAAGCGCGAAGCCCTGGAAGACATCTCCGATGTCCCGCAAGTCACATGATATATTTTAAAAACCTGAAAGATGGATAAAATTCATGAATTTGAAATTCTCAACTTTTATAATTTTTTCGGTGTCCGGGTTTTCGGTGTCCTGGAACGGTCATGATTTTGGCGGGGGGGGTGAAAAATGACAGAATCACAAATTTGTGATTCTTAACTTTTATAATTTTCGGTGTCCTAGAACGGTCATGATTTAAGCAATGAAAAATGTCATAATCACAAATTTGAGATTCTTAACTTTTATGATTTTCGGTGTCCTGGAACGGTCATGATTTAAGCAATGAAAAATGTCATAATCACAAATTTGAGATTTTGAAAAATTTGAAAATTGGGTATTTTTAAAAACGCCCAAATCGGAGCGAAGCTCCTCTGGCTTTAGCGCTTTAGCGCTTTAGCGCTTTAGCCGATTTATGAATTTAGGTCTTCATAACCTGAAAAAGGGTTCAAATTCATGAATCGGCTTAAGCCAGAGGAGCTTCGCTCCGATTTATGTCGTTTTTAAAAATGTCATTTTTGAAAAAAATGGTACTTTTTGAATGAACCAAATTCATGAATTTAGGTCTTAAAAACCTGAAAAAGAGACTAAATTCATAAATTTATGTCGTTTTTAAAGATACCAATTTTTTTGATTTTATGGTGTCCTGGAACGGTCTTTTGACCATTACTGTCCTACATGGCCATTTGCAAAACAAAATGTCTCACGTGTCGACGCGAATAACGGCAGCTAGTAGAGCCAAAGAGTTTGGAAAACATTTTTACGCTGATGGTGGTATTTTAGTTTGCTCAGTAAGTAACAAGCGATTGATCATATTCGCTCTCAGACTATGAAAGATCACATCAAAAGCAAGAAACACGAAAATCTATTGCAGTCGCTGGAACCAGAAGCCAAGAGACAGGGAACGATTGATTTGACTTTCCAAAGAGCTTCAGATGCGAAAGTATCAAAAGACGCTTTGGTGAGTGATTTCGTTCAAATGTTTGCAGAAGCAAATATACCCTTGGAAAAGGCAGACAGTGATTCAGTTCGTCAGTTTTTACAGAAATATGTTCAGGGAAGTGGTTCTATTCCTAATGCTTCAAATCTTCGCTCTAACTGGCTTCCCAAGCTATTTGTGAATAGAGATTCTCAATTAAAGAATATTTTAACCAAAGGCGAAAGCATCTCGATTCTCACAGATGAAACAACTGATCCACTGAATCGTCCACTTCTGAATATTCTGTTCCGACCTCTCGAAAACGAAGATTCAAAATCATATTTGGATAAATCTGTTATTCTCGAAAGCGTTAATTTTTCCACAGTTTCAGACTATCATTCAATGCTGCAGCGACTTTTCGATTGACTTCAACAGTATTTTGTATTTTGTAACCGATTGTGCGTCTTGCATGCGCAAATGTTGGACTGATATACTTTCATTGTTGTGGCCAAATTGCAACTACATTCATTGTCTTGCTCATGTTGTGAATTTGGCAGGAAATGCCTGGAGGCATTCATTCCCAGAGGTGGATCGGTTTATTGCACTGATCAAATCTGTTTTGGTAAAAGCACCATCCCGACGAAATCGTTTTTTGTCTTTTCTGAGGTCTTGTAACGTTGAAAATCCAACATGTCTTCCAAATCCAATCGTTGCGTGATGGAATACTTGGTTTGCTGCAGTTCGATATCATGCCAACTTTATTCATTTGTATCAGAAATTCATCGAAAAAGAACGAAGGGAAGAAGGTGAAACGAAAGCTCTTGCAGAACCTGCTCGATTGTTGGAATTACAAATCATGAAGGAACAGTTGATATTTACTGCTGGACACTGTGAGAAAATCATTGGGGTATTAGATGCTTTTGAAAAATTGATCACCAGTGGATCTAAACCAGCAAACTTTTACGCAAAAATTAAAGACCACAAACTAAAAGAAGACATAGGTTTTCCGTTAAGACCTATTGCCTCTTGTGTGAATACTCCAACCGAAAAAGTTGATTGGTTTGTAAGTCACTTCCTCAATCAACTAGTTAATTATGTTCCTTCGAACATAAAAAGTACTTATGATCTTATTAAAGATATAAATTTGATTGATCCTATACCTAAAGGAAAAACCGCCTTTGTTTCTCTAGATATCAAAAATCTTTATCCCAGTATACCTTTAGTGGAAGGTATGAAAGTTGTAGCTGAATTTGCGGAACAACATTGGGACAAAATAGATAATCTGAAGATAACGGTTTCTGATATGATTGATTTATTGAAGTTCGTTTCCTTTAATTATGAAATCGCTTTCAAAGACAAACATTTTCGGCAAATTAAAGGTTGTCCCATGGGATCCCATTTTGGACCCCCTTTTGCTATAATCTTTTTTGATTACATTGAAACTAAAGCTCTTACTATTTTGGAAAAACACAATATTGTTCCAAAGCTGTTCCGCAGATATGTGGATGACATCATCCTCGATCCGTTTGAAAATGATCCCAATATATTTGAAAATATACTGAATGTCTTTAATTCTATTCATTCTGACATACAATTTACCATCGAAATTCCAAAGGACGGAAAACTTAACTTTTTAGATTTAACTCTATCGATATCCGATACCATTGAATTTGAAGTTTTTAAAAAGACAACTCACTCTGGCATTACGTTAGATAAACGGAGTTGGATCTCTCAGTCTGTAAAAACCAACTTTGTGAATAATACATTCAAATATATAAAGGATAGATGTTCCAATAATATTGCTTTTCAGAAGCATATGAATTCTACCATTCGCAATTTAAAAGATAATAATTACTCCGACTCTGACTTGAAAAACAAAACATTTTTGAACACGAGATTTCGTACTAATACTTCAGAACAAAAACAATGTAATTTCCATGTCGACTTTATTAATGACAGTAACCTGCGAAAATTAAGAAAACTTACTAACGAATACCAATTACCAATTAAAATTATTCCTAAGCCTGGAAAACAATTAAAACACAATTTGAATACTTTCAATAAAAACATCAATGATTGTTCTTGCAATATTTGTAAGTCGAATCCCCACATCAACAATTGTTACATTAAACACGTCGTCTATAAATTCACTTGCAATATCTGCGGTGAATTTTACATTGGTTCTACCAATCGTCCGCTCAATAATCGTTTTAAAGAACATCAATACAGTATTAAGAGTAAAGACAACAAAAGTGCCCCATCTGATCATGTTCGCTTTGTCCATTCTGAATATGACAATGCCACTATTGATATGTTTAGAATTGAAATCATTGATCAACAGCTTAATCCTTTGAGAACTAGAGTGTCCGAAGCTGAATACATTAGAAGACTTCAACCAAAAATCAATCGCAAACATGAGCGAATCACATGAACGTTCGTTCGCGGATGCATATTTAAGCCATTCTTTTGTTGGCCGGCCGTTCCCCAGGTGAAGAGTGTGGTCACTCGAAACGTCGGGCGTGTAAAAATTTTTATATTTTTTATTACTAAATCGTCTATGGCAAAAAATACAAGTGGTGAAGAAGAAAAATGTGTTTTACTAAACATAAAAAATGGAAATATTAGATGCTTGTCAATCCAACGATACGAAAATATATTCTGCCTACAACATTCTGAAAGAACTGGACATACAGCTTAATGCTTCTGCATCAGAATCTGAATCGGATGATTGTCGAGAAGGTCCTCTTTCTGCCTCCTCGAAACTGAATGAATATCTTGGAACAAAACAACCTGGAATAAATTTGCTAAAATCAATACGATTACTCGATCCATCTCAAATTTCACTATTTGATGGTGACTTCTCTAGCGTGAAGGACAAACTAAAAATGGATGGTTGCACCAACGTTGAATGGGATTTATATCGTTCAATTGCCAGAACGAAGCTTCAACTTGATCAAGTTGGTGTTGACATCAAAGCGTCATTCGCTTACATATGAAAATTTGGAGGGGCTTTTGAAAGCTGCAGTGAACCACTGAGTTATTCTACATTTTTGTTGTTGTTTTGAGCAATTGTTATCACCCAAAGAATTGATTTTCACCATCACATAATCATCATTTTGAAGAAAATGTAATTTGTTGAATTAAATTGTTTTGATGACGAGTTTCATGAATTTCTTTTTGCTTGGCCAAGAAAACATGGGCTTATTAACAACGCGGAATTTTCATATTTCAACGCGGAAAAACAGCGCGGAATTTTCATATTTCAACGCGGAAAAACAACGCGGATTTTTTAAAAAATCAGCGCGGAAAACGGTTGACTCTGTAATCATAAGTAACCGTCAAATAAGGTATTTTTTACTGCGTTCGTGCTAAGCAGGGTTTCGATTTCCAAGTTGAACCAAAATTCTTTTGTATATGAAAGGCACTTCTTCAGAAGTACTTTACATATATAGGTTCGCTATAACAAACCTCGCGGATCCTTTTAGAGGTTCGTAATGGCGAGGGGTTTGTTACAGCGAGGATGGGATGATAAACCACGTTTTTCAGCTCAAATAGCTGCTAATGTTGAATAACGTCGTCTGAAGTACACTGGGTATATTGCTTTTGATCTTTTATCACGTAGACTTACAGAATCGTAACAGAATTGTAAGAAATCGAATGACTCAGGTTTTGCCATTTCAAATCGACCTATACTGTAAACTGTGGAATACCAAAGCTACTTACGAAAGCGATGTACAAAACGAGAATAACAAAATGTACGAAAGCGCTATTGTTCGTGCTCATACACTACGAAAGCGATTGGCTTTCATTTTGTATTATCTTTATCATCCAATAGGAAAGCCAATCGCTTTTGTAGTGTATGAGCACGAACAATAGCGCTTTCGTGCATTGTGTTATTCTCGTTTTGTACATCGATTTCACAGTCAAAATCAGTCAGCTTTCGTACTCTACAGATTACAGTGTACTTATAATACATAAATGCCCTTCAAGCATCAAATGATCGAATGAATGAAAACACGCATTGCAAGTCTAATATGCATAAAAACATATACTCAAAAACATGGCAAGATTTTCCAATACAGAGCGATTTCTGCACATGACTTTTCGTTGCATTCGTGCAGACGTCACTCTATTCGTTGATAATTCAAATCCAGTAGATGCAGAATCTTTCTGTTTTTTGTGGGAGTGTTCGATCTAACTTCAAATATATTTCAACTTTATCGGTTTTAAAGTAGATTTGATCACGAGAATAGTTTTCGATCACGATGACGCGAGTCAGGTCGGAAAGATGAAATTCAAACCCTTCATTTTCACATGATCTGGATTCAACAATATTATTTATTTATTCGATTCCTATTGAAAATAGTAGTAAAAAATTGGGATCCATGGACTAGGTTTGCTATCGGCGAATGTTCGTTATAGAGGGGTTCGTTATAGTGAGTCTCGACTTTATAGCGAGTCTTGCATATGCTGTTCGCCAAGACCTTTTCGCCCAACAGTAGCGATTTCGGATAAGCCACCATCTTCAGTAAGTCCCGATCTCCTTTATAATCCCTATAAATGATTTGCAGTAGGCCATGTATTGAGAGGAGATGAAGGCCAACAGATTGTGGGATGTCTACAACGATTGCCTACAGCGATGACACTTGCATTCGTTTCAGCTCGACCGTCAAATGTCACTTTTTCCAGCAAAGCGACTGAATTCAAATAAGTATTATTAGTTTCAAGCAGAAGTCGGAGCCGTGCAAGTTATGTATACTTGCAATTATACGTGTAAGCAGCGATGCAAATGGAAGATTTTTCATTTCTGGGATTATTTTTCATTTGTCTTGGTGATTGATTATATTCACTACGTAATTAACATTGTAGGCTTAATTTACAAGGTACAGGTCTAAGTAAACTCCAAAATATAGTGATTTACTTTAGCTCCAGATTTTCTGATTGCATCAAAATATAGCATGAACAGGGTTGTTTGCCGGGATTCGCATCGCCACGATCTCTACAATCGAAACAATGATGAAGTCAAGAATTTCAGACAAATTTCTTTGGTACATAACTGCTTACGGTTGTGCGATTAAACGTACAAATCATATCAGAAAAATTCAAAATTTTCCAGTTTTCGGGGAATTTTCGACTCAAAAGAGGAAAATTTTCCGCTCAAAATTTTGATTCAAAATTTTCCGGAAAATTTCACCACTACATGTAGGTAGTCATTCTTGCGTCTTTATAATCATATTTTAAGTTGCTTAAAAGTCCAGAACTTACGACAAAGCTACACTACATTGTCCCCTCAAATGTTGCCAATAATAGTATTGTGCTTAATTATCATAATACATGCATCTCTAACCAAAGATAACTCATGATCATACAATTTCATTTGTTTCTATTTCCTTTACCATGGTTGTACATGAAAATGAGGCAATCAAAATTCTATCCTACTTCAAACAACTTCTTGGATTTCTTTGAAATTTGAAATATATTAATTTTTATGTATCTTGTGTTTCAAGCAGCATAGTAATCCTATTCTTTATAAGATTTTACACAAGTGATGTCGTTCTCTCATAGATTACTGAAGATTTTTAGCCAATGCATTACAATGAAGAAGGACGCCAGTAATGATGAAAATAAATAATTAGATTGACTGTATTAGAGGTCAGTTTAGTTAATCTCCTGAGGTACACGCATATAATTAGACAGGTTGTCTCCCTCTGTTTGACTAGAAAGGAAACATTGGAACATGTAACGTAAATGAAATGGCACAATCTCATGACTAAATACCATATAGTAATCGAACAATGAGCAGCCAGTTCAACATTAAACACGCCAAATTGTGCAAAGTTTCAGTGACTGTTATCAACCGGATCACACAGCAAAGAGACACAGACGATGTCAAGTTCTACAGAGAAGTTTGTGAACGTTTTTCCGTGCGTCTGCTAACTTTTTTTAAAAATGATCGGAGGCCCCAACATTATGGAGAAAGCTTGTGCGCAATGATCTGAATTCTTCGAATCTGAAGGAGTCGTAGCGATTGGAGCATTTTGAAGGAATTCAGAGCAATCCGTAAGCGACGCACGACTATTTTTCTTATCTCTGTAAGGTATTAAAATTTCTTTTTGCCCACTTAGTAAGTTCCTGCATGTGCCATCGCTTTGAATCATTCTGCACTTCTAGCAAAGTGATGCGTTTAAACAATCTAATTCTGTGGGTATACAAGATAGTAGGGAAACCGAAGAATGTTCTACCTGCAGGTCACCATGGGCATGCTAACAAAATGTTCATTCTCTATCTACTTCCATAGAAATTGATAACCATAAAACCTTTAGTATGGAAGTCAGGCTTCATGCAACACACAATAGTTGAACAAAAATCGCACTCATATTCACTTAGATAGACTTGTCAACTTCTGTATAATTGGATTAGAATCAGTCACATGTGCAATTCTAACCTTTTCATTTGTTCATCATGCCCCAATTTAGTTCCGCCGGATGTGTCACGAGTACTACCTTGAGTCAATTTCCATTCTAGTCAACTTTAGACAAACAATCTATGTCTGTGTCTATTTCTGATTGCAATTGACGAGTCAGCTGATTGAGAATATGGGTATAGATCACAACGTCAATTCAACAGCTCAAACACACACCCTGGCTTCATACAGTCCATTGGGTATCACAAACATGATTCGAACGAGCGGTTCGATGTCATTCCATTCACCAAGATTCAATTTCCGACTGCTCACATAAATCGTTCCCTATTCTCAGCTCATAGAGTCGTGCCCGTGACGATTGAAGTGGCGCCGATGTACATTATCCCATGTCAACAGGTGCCCAGTAGGTGTCGACCTGGGATGGAATGTTGGAATAGTTTTGACCCCCAGGGAATTCACCAACACGGGAATTTAGGACTTTGAAATGAAGGATAAAAGGATTAGGGACGCATGTGAGAACGTCAAACAATGAATTTTGAAAGAATGATGAGTCCTGATTAAATCATTAGTTTCATGATGGAAATTGCGTGAGGAATTGCAAGAAATTAAAATTGAGTAATTTTCAGGTTTGTTTGCATACCTGCTTCCCCTTTTTCAGTCTCACTACTGAACGAGAAATTGTGAGAAACTGTCCTCAGTGACTTCTATGACAGTTCTTGGCTTCCTATGAACGGTAATTGTGTTCAAGTAGGTTTTGTTATTTTTAAACATACGAAAATGTGCCACGTTTCACACACCTCATCTCCTATGATGTTTTTGGATGTCACGATGATGAATTTTTATGATATCAGTTGATGAAGAAATCATCATAATGTCACCGTTAACTTGAATGAAACTTTATCACCTGATGATAGAAAGAATAGAAAAAAAATCTTGTCATGAACTTCACTAATACTTGAACTGTGGTGAGTTTCATCGTCTACTTATTATTTCCATATTATGGAGTTCATCATATCTATATCAGGCTCTGAGGGGGAGAGACACGCCTGCTTAGCTTCCATAGCATTGTTTCAAATGACATGAAATTTAATTTGCAACGTTTTTCACATGTGAGCTTTCTAATTGTGTTGTTTATTTCCTTCAACCCTTTCATCTTTGTACGCACTATAAGTAGCATATCAAAGGTGAAGTCCAAGCTTTTTTCTGTCAGTGTTGCAATGGAAGAACCATCGAGCCAATTGATAGCTGTTTTCGGGTAATTAAATAGTTCATTGAACCCTAGACAAATTTATTCTCACTATGTAGCTCTCACGGACTTCGTCCTTAGTCAGGCGAGTGCCAATTGTTTTCCACAACTCACTGAATTCACAAATTTCTGTTTGGCAGGTTTCAGTGAGTCCGAGATTCGATAGTTAATCGCTTTGAACTTCCATTACTACCGGCGTTCCGCAAGGCAGTGTGGAAGGATTTCTACTATTTGTCATGGCAATGAGCCGAGCAGATTTATCCCTGATCAGTGCAATCAGCAAGAGTTCTTGATTTTCAAATAATACTTTTGAATAAAAGTTAAATTGCTGATGTAAAAATATGCCAAATTTGATAAAATTTCATAAATTAAAGTGACAAAAAGGCTAGAGTTGCAGAGCAGTCCCCTACAGCGGATTAGGCAGCATTAGGAGCATCAGGCCGCTGTCACACAGAATAAGGAGTCTTCCATCTTCCATGTCAGTCCCCTCTTTTCACATTTTTCATGAGGCGTCTTCCATAAGGCGTGATGAGACGATTTTCCTCTGTCGTTTTCCGCCTTCTATCGTCCATCATATATCTTCCACGGACCCCAGTCACACTAGGGAGATCCATTTCCAATACAGTTAGAGCTATTTTTCAATATTTACCGTTGCTATGGCTACTGTCTTGATCCTTGTCCTCGTTCGACATTGTCAACGAAGGCTGTTTTCTGATTACTTCTCTTTGCAAATCACAGCTTCCTATACCTTCCCTCAGACGTCACTTCACGTTGTTCTATTTTTAGAAGTCTCGTGACTGACGCCCGACGGATAATAGAAATGAATTTCATCAACCGCATAATTTCGTGTCTTATGTCCGATGGACGACGCCTTATGACTTTTCCTCTGTGACAGCGTGATGGACGATGAAAGATGGAAGGTGGCTGATGACTTATGGCTGATCACTAGGGCGGTCAATAAAGTCAAAAAGTCAATAAAGTAAATAAACGGTCAAAAAGTTTAAATAAGACAGTAAATTCTTCAGGAATCTGGTCTTCCCAGGCGCTATTTTTAGACACCTGGCCTTCCTAAGTGCTATTTTTAGATCTGAGTTTCCCGAACTCTTTTCAATCAAAACAAAAAGCTAAGCTATTGGGACACTAAATTTTCTCGCAAGGATTTCAACGCACATAACTACATCTTTTTGTTAACTGACACTTGACTATCTTCGATTGTTCGAAATGCCCAAGACAGCTGAAAGTGATGCATCCAAGTGCAAAAGAATTACTTGCCAATATCCTCAAGAATTTAAAGTAACACCAAGGAATGAACTTTTCTGTGTGCTTTGTGAATGCTACGTGAAATACGCGAAACAGTTTATGATTGACAGTCATCGTGAAAGTGCCAAACATGCGACGAAGTTACAAAGAATTACCTCTTCATCATCAGTACCTACCTCATCAAGACATGAAAGTCAGACCTTCTTGAACTTCAAACCTGATCTGGCTAAGCATGTAACATCAGCGTTTTTAGCCGCTGACATTCCTTTACATAAATTGGAGCATCAAGCGATACGAGATTTATTTGATTTTATGGGTCATCATTGCCCATCTGAGTCATCATGTTGGCAACATGTGCCAAAACTCTTTCAGTTAGAACAACAGAAATTGTTTCGATTTGTGAATGGAGAAAAAATATCTATAATGGTGGACGAAACGGAAATTTCTTGTCGGAAGTTTATGAACATTCTTGTCGGAATTCTAGAAAAGCCTGAGGTTACTTATCTATATGACTGTAGACAGCTAGAAGGAAACATCAATCATCAAACAGTGTGCCATGCTATTGATGATGTTGTTAAAGATGTAAATGTTCATCGCAATAATTTCCTTTTACTGTAGAAGGCCTTCCCTTTCCAACTCTTTACGAATAAATGAAAACTTCGACTATTTTTTCACAAAATTTGTGCAATTACGGTAGATATTATACTGGAATGATTCCACAAGTCTCTATTGATTTGCAGGATTATTCGCTCAATATTTATCTTCGTCAACAATGGTACGATCCTCGGTTAGCATTCGACAAGAAGGAGCTTGGAGGGAAGACGATGCTGAAGCTGGAGGAGAAAAGCTGGGAACGGCTGTGGGTACCTGACGTCTTCTTCCGGAATGAGAAGAGAGCCGATTTTCATATGGTAACCATTCCCAATCGTCTCATGCGTCTCTTCAGCGACGGGAGGATCTGGTATGCCACAAAGTAAGTGATCAGTTTCTATGTAATGCATTCCATTGACAGCTGGCACATAGCGCGCAGCGGGATTCCTTTTAGAATCATAAGAATCCGCGAGCACGTGTGTGATGCCTGTTGCTGGTGTAGCGGCTCTTGTTGACTAGCTGGCCACTACGAGTTAGTGCCTGTGGCTGGTGTAGCGGCTATTGTTGACTAGCTGGCCACTACGAGTTAGTGCCTGTTGCTGGTGCAGCAGCTCTTGTTGACTAGCTGGCCACTACGAGTTAGTGCCTGTGGCTGGTGTAGCGGCTCTTGTTGACTAGCTGGCCACTGCGAGCTAGTGCCTGTTGCTGGTGTAGCGGCTCTTGTTGACTAGCTGGCCACTACGAGTTAGTGCCTGTGGCTGGTGTAGCGGCTCTTGTTGACTAGCTGGCCACTACGAGTTAGTGCCTGTTGCTGGTGTAGCGGCTCTTGTTGACTAGCTGGCCACTACGAGTTAATGCCTGTGGCTGGTGTAGCGGCTCTTGTTGACTAGCTGGCCACTACGAGTTAGTGCCTGTGGCTGGTGTAGCGGCTCTTGTTGACTGGCTGGCCACTGCGAGCTAGTGCCTGTTGCTGGTGTAGCGGCTCTTGTTAACTAGCAGGCCACTGCGAGTTAGTGCCTGTTGCTGGTGTAGCGGCTCTTGTTGACTAGCTGGCCACTGCGAGTTAGTGCCTGTGGCTGGTGTAGCGACTCTTGTTGACTAGCTAGCCACTACGAGTTAGTGCCTGTGGCTGGTGTAGCGGCTCTTGTTGACTAGCTGGCCACTGCGAGCTAGTGCCTGTTGCTGGTGGAGACACTCCTGTGACTTTTCACTTTGTCACTTCCACTTAAAAAATGTAAACTTATTTTTGTCAACTCCAGTAAAGTCAATGTTTTAATGATTTTGCATCATTTTCTGTGGTAATGCGTTGTTATGTACTTCAATCAGCTATCATTGATTTAGATAAATAGTATGAGTCTTAACCCTAGCCCCACTGGAGGGGTGCTTTTTCGCCTCCCCATGTGGATTTTTTCAACTATCTTTGAAACCAAGCAAGGCAAGGCCACCAGATGTCCAGTAGCTTACTTTCTACGTATTATGCAACTTCATGCAGAAGGATAATAAATTTGGCACAATACTTTTTGCGTGAGAGCAATTTAAAAAATTTCAATATTTGAATATAACAATTCAATTGAATATTGATTTGAATATTTTCAAGAATATTCAATTCTAATGTATATTGCAGTAACATCATTTGATGAAATGTGAGATTGCATAAGAGAAAATATGAAGATATTAGCAAATGCTAAGCTTTTGAATTGGAAACTATCTGCTCATTATGTATGCATGTTTGAAATTTGAAATTCAATTTTCAAATGAGATTTTTTGCTATTTTTGTATTATTTAGCTCCGCACCTGATCAGCAATTATAGAAAATTCTCAGAATCATGTTGCTCTTAGCCTCAGTGAAGCATGAAATGTGGGAAAACAATTATTTGCATCTGTGTGGACAGCTAAGCGTACTTCAGAAAATGAATTTTAGTGCAATTTGAGTTGAACTAAAAGTTAAATTTATTTGACCTTTAACCTCATTTAATCTGATGATGAACCACTTTAACCAGATATTTCGATTAGTGCATGGTTTATCAAGTTTTGCTGTCATCATCCATTTCAAAGAGTGATCAAATGGAGATTGTTAAAAATTGACCATCAAGTGGATCCCTAAAATTTTCCAATTTTCCAACTATTTGAAAATAGGGATATTATACAGTGTGATCATAAAGTCACTGTGGGATTACAATTCACTATACATGAAAAGTGAATGAGTTTAAACGATAACTACTTATGAAAATGAAAAGAGCATGACTTAAAGTTTTGTTTTATGATATGAAAAGGCCGGCTGAATTCAATTTGAGGTTTGCGAGTTTTCAGGATGAAAAAGGCATTAGAAAGCTATTATATGATCATCGTTATCAAGCACGAAATGCATGAATTTCATGCGCTCACATTGTGCACACAAGTAACGCAGCTACGTCTTCTTTGTGAGGAAATTCAGGCGTATGACACTGCGACCAATCAGGATTCTCCTGTTCCCCCTAAAGAATCTTTAATTCGACAGACTTTTTAAGGTGACGAAAATCAGTTCCAAAATGGATTTTCAGCGCATGTTGTTTTTTTATGGCAAAATTTGAATCCGTAAACCGTATATGAAGAGAATTAAGAAATCGGAAATAGAATAATGTTCCTTATGAGAATTCCATTAGAAACCTTTTCAAGAGATTTTGTGATACTGGAGGCGTTAAAGATGCAGAAAGAGGTGGTCGACCATCATTCAATGATGAGAAAGCAAAGAATTTCCGAATTTATTCGTAAAACAACCCTCAACATCAATTCGCCAAGCAGCTTCAGCTACAAGCTGTTCTTACGGCTACGTTCACAATGTAGTGAGACATGATCTAGGGCTCTTTCCTAACAAATTGCAAGTAACACAAGAGCTACACGAAGAAGATTGCGAGTCAGCATGTGTGAGAGTTTACTGCAAAAATCCTAAGAAGATGAAGACTTCTTCGATAAAATCATTTTTTCGGACGAATGCTATGGGTCGCTAGGTCTCCTGATCTTTCCCCTTAGAACTTTTTTGTTTGGGGATTCTTGAAAAATAAAGTGCTTGCCTCACTACCGAGAAGTCTACAACAGCATTTCATCATCAAGTTCAGAAATCACCTCTGAAATGTGCCGCAATGCCATCAGGTCGTTCCGAAAACGACTCCAACCGTGCATTGACAATCGTGGTAAGACCGTCGAACAACGACTTTATTTTGAAATTTCTTTCTTTTGGATTGAAAAAATTTAGGATCTAGATACATTGAAGCTTGAGAAAAGTGGAGTTTTACCGAAAGGTTTCATTTAGACTTGAAATGATCCATGGACAGGAGGTAATTATGTGAAATGTATGTATTTTTATCGGTTAAAATATTTAATTGAATTTAATTTGAATTTGGCAAAATAAATAAGTTGATAATACAATTTCGTGTTTTATTCATTAAATTTATGATACTGGTTAATACTTAATTCTTATATACACCCTCTAGGAGGTATTGAACTCTATTATATTTGGCAATTAAACCCTACAGCGACTTTATGATCACCCTGTATATTTCGAGTCTCCTCTTTCGAATGGCAGTGCCTATTTTGCATGATTCAAAGACCTTCATGCCAAAATTTGTATTTTACCGAAAATCTGTATTTTCAAACTTTTTCATTTTTTATGAATCTATACATAGATTCATTAGATATACATGTATATTCATACATTCATATTCATGGCTCAATTAAGATAAATAAATGTATTTTCACAAATTTTTGTGATTGCAACTGTAATACGTCATCAGGTAATAAGGTAATAGAAAGATTACAAAGCATTATTTTAAATTTATCTGAAAATGAAGAAACTATGGTAATATAGTCCTGTGCAGTTTCTTCATTTTCAAATAAATTTCAAAATTATGCTTTGTAATCTTTCTATTACCTTAGTACCTGATGACGCATTGCAGTTGCAATCACGAAAATTTGTGAAAATACATTTATTTATCTTGATTGAGCCATTTTCACAAAAATATATTTCTCAAGATGCCGATTTTCAAAATTCATATTCATATATTCATCATTAGATATACATGTATATTTATTTCTGGTAAAGTATTTCTGGAAACGTTTACTCATGTATATCTATATGGTTTTGTAAGTATAATATTTTACGTCAATTTTAGTACTATAAATTGCAATTTGAAATTTGAACGTAAATAATGTCTTTCATGTATTATTGCATTTTTCCATCTTTACAAATGCCTTCTAATTACTTATTCGCTATAAAGACAAGGTTATGATGCATTCTGAATGCAATCTTTCGAATGGTGATATGTATTTTGCATTATTCTGTTGGTTTCATATCTAAAAATTCACATCAAAACTTGTAGATCAAGTATGTACATGTAGCCCTGTACTGTATATTACATGACATGTACATTACATGTACAATATACGTGCACTCATTCTGTGAGATAAGATGAATGTGTGTGTCAACAATCTTTCTTGAATTGCACATGCACAAATATTATGTAAATATGATACAGAAACGTTATATCAACAATCAATGCTACTCTAAATGAAAACCATTAGTTTTTTTGGAAAGTGCTTCTAAAAATTACCTTTAAAACTGACCTTACAGTAATTCAATGTTGCCCAAATTTAGTTAGTCAATCCCGCCGATCCTGATAGGGTTACACAAAGCGAAAAGTCGGATTTCTGGTGTCACGATTCAATAGACTTTACGCCAATAGATTGTTCAGAATGTTTCCGAATTGATCAAAATTTTTAAGAAAAATTTAATCGCTATTATCTATACCAGCAAATGACAAACTCTGACACTTTGTTGTTGTGTCTCGTCTTTGGCTGGAATTCACCGATTGCCCTTTGTTATCACCGAAAGCTAATAAGCTTAATGCCTCAGGTAAACAAATTTGTAATGGACAATACAAGAACAGAACTATGACAAGCTACTGAAAACCATTTTGTCTGCCTTTCCACGGTGATAAATCCTTTTGACCTTTCAGTATTGTTGATGATTATGATCAGTTACGCCTCTATTTCCATTTAGTAATTGAATCCAAAATCCCATTGCGTCGAGCTGATTGAAAGCAACACAAGTATTCCTACTTATCGAATTAGCACTACTTCACAATAAAAGTGTTTGCGAAGCATGAAAGCTGATTGATAAATGTGGCGTATTCAGATATTAAAATTGTTTGAAGTGATAACTCGATGACTGTATTCTTAAAAAACAGTGACTCAACTATTAATAAAGACAAGCAAACAAGTGAATAGAAGACAAGACAAATGAGACAATGCAAGCAGAAAAGGGGAAAAAATTCGGGCAGCATTTTTTAAGTACATGTTTGAAACTTGAATACTTGTATTGTTTATTATCATGCATTCATGCACAGATTTTGTCATCGGTAATTTGAGTGTATAATGATTATAATAGAACAAGATCTGATACTCATGGTACTGATACTCTCGACCCCCAGTTTTTTTAAATTTGTCTAAAATCTGCAAAATTGAATCCATCGTCACCAAACCTAAGGTAGACGTACTTAAGCATATTTTCTAGACACATACAAGATTCATAATTATCGGATAAGTACTTTTTGCATTAGAGACGACAACGTGAAGTGTAGCGAAGTCTCCAGCTTGATCTGACTTCGTCTGTTCGACTCATTATTGTTACTTGTGTGTGCATTGTTTTCTCTCCCTCTTTGTCTCATTCATTTGAAATCTACCCACTAAAGTGATGTTATCTGCACATCTTCTGGTGTCTCGCAGGGATCTGTTCTGGGGCCTTGCCTCTTTGATATTGTACTTGCAGGCTTAAAGGCAGTTAATGAAATGTGCAAGATGATCAAGTTTGTGGACGATGTCACTGCGTGTATTCCTGTGTTTAAAAATGAAGACAATCGTCATGTTTTGGCTGAGCATAATAACATTATATCTTGGGCAGGACATTTTAAGCTCCTTGTTAACAGGTCGAAGTCAAAGTGTCTGTTCATTAGAAAGTCAAAAGATTGTGAACCTTTTTGTATTCCTAATATTCAGCTTGTCAGTAAGCATAAAATTTCTGGTGTTATTTGGCCAAATGATTTATCATGGGAGAGCCATTTTGACTATGCTACACGTTTGTTTTCTCAAAAACTTCATTTTATAAGAGTTTCAAGATCTTTCCTAAGTAAAAGTGAACTAATAACTGTCTATAAGGGAGTTTTGCGACCAATTTTAGAGTACTGCCCTCCACTGTTTATTTGAGCACCATCAGTGATCACCGAACAACTTGAAAAACAGCAGCGACGCGCACACAGAATGATTTGTGGAAGTGACTGCTTGTCAAACTGTCTTGAATCATTGAGTGATAGAAGAATGAAAAGTGCCCTTTTACTATTTGAAAAATGCACTTTGCTGGACGATCACCCACTGCATCCATTTCTGCCACTAAGAAGCATGCGTTCCGGTCGTTTCATCCTTCCTCACTTCTGTACTTCGCGTCGAAAGTCATCTTTCATTATGTTTATGACTTTACATAATTATGGACTCGACTTCGTGTAACGTCTATGCAGTTGTTTTTTTTTTGCTTGCACATCTTTACTTTGATATATTCTTACTTGTCCTGTATCATCATGATCTTGTATTGATTTTCAGTCATTCTAAATATACGCTTACTTTACTTTACCCACGATCATTGACCCAACACAACCTTTTTAATTTAAAAATGTTAGTGTAAGGGATGTGGCTGAGTCATCAGCACTTCTCGAGTTGTCGATAAATGAATTTGCCGACCTCAAGTGCTTTCTACTCACACGATGAGGTCTGAAGAGGTCAAATCAAGCTGCAACGACACTTCACTTCGAGTTATCGCCCCTAATTCAAAAACCACTGTTCCGATTTGCACAAATTTTTGTATGTAGGTAGAAAGCATCCTCACTCAAATCCACTTAAAGGTTTGTGACGATTGATTCATTTCCGCGGACTTTAGAAAAATTAGAGAACATGGGTGAGGTAACCCATCAGTACCAATTCATTTTCAAAGGTGTGGTTTTCAGGCCATCTTTGAAAAGAATGTATCTAAACAATGAACAAGAAGTGCGGATTTCAAAGCAGTTTTAGAATATTGAAACCGATGCCTGACATATCACTTTTATTCAAAGCGGTATTTAAACGATGGAACTCAACATTCACGCAATGTTGTCACGTCTCGAATAGAAATTACCTGGAATATCTATGACAGCCACTTTTCTCATTGCTCCAACTTTAAGTGATGGGCTTATATGTGACAGTAGTGACACTTTATTATCATACACTGTAAACTGTGGGCACTAATTTAGACACGAGGCCGAAATTTCGTGCCAGTTAGCGCCTAGCTAGTGCCTTTCTAGTGCCTCGAGGCACCAGTAGGCGCCACTAGGTACTAATAGGCACCAAACCAAATGTTTGTTTATCCAATGAAATCGAAGTAAAAATCAATGGGCACGAACTCGGCACTATGAACTTCGTGCCTTATGTTGGTTAGAATTGACGCTTAAACTTTCTGCCAAATTCAAGCGATTCTAAAATTTGTAGTAATGGTAGGATATATAAGTAGTCAATATTGTGTATTTCAATAATTGTTTGAGTTCTTTGGGTATCTGCATTCGTTCTTCCTCATTGTGGAATTAATTACGAGGCTACATGAAGTTATTTAGAAGTGTTGAAAGCACACTGTAAACTCTAGGGCACCAAATTTAGGTATCAATTCTAACCAACACAAGGTACGAGTAGGCACGAAGTTCATAGTGCCGAGTTCGCACCCATTGATTTTTCCTTCGATTTCATTGGATAAAAAAATATTTGGTTTGATGCCTATTAGTGCCTACTTGGCGCCTACTGGTGCCTCGAGGCATTAGAAAGGCACTAACTAGGCGTTAACTGACACGAAATCTCGGCTTCGTGCCTAAATTAGTGCCCTACAGTTTACAGTGCAGTTTTACAGATGGAATGATTACTAATGAAGGAAAATCTTCCATATTTCGTATCGGTATATTTGAGTGGCATCCCTTCCTCAAATCAGTCTTATCAATCTATTGAATGAGGAAGATAAGATCTCTCACCTGACTTTAAATGCACCTACATCGTTTGTTTTGCCAATCTCCAGTACTTAGTAAGTGAATTACTGGCAGTGGCGAGTACTTTTCCTTTTCAGTTTAAGGGTATCTTTCGAAAGATGCATCTTTCGATATCGTAATACGTGTGCAATGATATTTCATAAATGAATTACAATTATTAACGGCTAAATCCACGCTTAAAACAGTTAGCAATATCCTGTCAATGGCCTATAAATATGAGGATGCATAGGAGAATTTTACCGTATCAATATTTGAAATTTCTCTTTGCGTTTTATATCTTGTTCCGGTCACGTACTTCAGTGTGGAAGTCATTTTGCTGCCAATTGCTGGTTGTCTATGTCACGATCACAGAATTAGATTGATTATCCGTGCCACTTTGCTAGAAGTGCAAACTGATTCAAACAGATGGCACATGCAGGAACTTAATAAGTGGGCAAAAAGAAATTTTTAATACCTTGCAGAGATAGGAAAAAATAGTCGTTCGTCGCTTGCGGATTGCTGTGAATTTCTTCAAAATGCTCCGATCGCCACGATTCCTTCAGATCATTGCGCAGAAGCTTTCTCGATGATGTTGGGCCCTCCGATCATTATCAAAAAAGTTGGCGGGCGCACGAAAAAACGTTCACAAACTTCTTTGTAGAACTTGACATCGACTGTGTCTCTATGCTGTGCGATCCGGTTGATAACAGTCACTGAAACTTCGCACAATTTGAGGTGTTTAATGTTGAACTGGCTGCTCATTGTTAGATTGCTATGGTGTTTTGTCAGCAGACTGTGCCATTTCATTATCGTTACATGTTGCAATGTTTCCTTTCTAGTCAAACAGAAGAAGAGACAACCTGTCTAATTATGTGCGTAATTATGATCGGAGGGCCCAACTTTATCGGGAAAACTTTTGCGCAATGATCTGAATTCTTCGAATTCGAAGGATCGGAATGTTTTGAAGGAATTCACAGCACGGCACACGACTATTTTTCCTATCTCTGTAAGGCATTAAAATTTCTTTTTGCTCACTTAGTAAGTTCCTGCATGTTAATGCTGTTGTTCTCTACAAATTAAACTATAAATTCGCAATTGTGTTATCTAATGTTGAACTGACTGCTCATTGTTCGATTGCCATGGTGTAATGTCAGCAGATTCTGCCATTTCATTGGCGTTGCATGTTCCAATGCTTCTAGTTCAACAGAAAAAGAGACGACCTGTCTAATTTTCAAGCCTGTCGAGATCGTTATGCGCAAATATTCATCTAGTATCTGATTGGTCGGCTGCGTTGATTGCTGTGGTACATCTGATTTCAAGTGTCTTTACAAACCGCATTTGTCAATTTTCGTGAACATGACAAGTGGACGCAACCCGAAAACAATCGACAGTATTATTTTGATAATATAAATAAGGGAAAGATCACTTGAATTTGGGTCCTTTCGCTATTCGAACCTAAGCAATTATGACTCAGTCTCTGTTCGGAATGAAACATCAAAAGACAGTTAGAGAAAGTTGACCAAGCCATGTTATTTTAATCTTCAATGAAACATGTTCATGTTGTTTTAACCCATTAACGCCCGGATTTTTTTTAGCAATCAAAATTTAAAAAAACCAGTGAAATTTTTCACAAATATCTATTCTCATTACAAATTCATCGTCTCCGAGAAATTTCGTTCCGCCATCTTTTTTCTACAGAGGTGGCATATATGTATGCCATTGTCGGTAGAGTTGTCACTGTTACAGTAAGTGGTATTTTTTTAAACACCAAGGGCCGTATGCACCAACAGTTAACCGCGCGGTTAATGCGCTAATCGCACGGTTAACTTTTAATCTAACCAACGCTGGTATGCACCAATAAATAACTATGGTTAACTCTGACTTCATCCTTCAGGTTAATGTTTCGTATGCACCAACTTATCCATCAGGATAACCGCGCAGTTAACTGCAAACTTAACCAGCGAAATATAACCACGCTGAGGGGGTGGGTTAAAGCTGTGGATAAGACGAACATTGTTTGTATCGACCAATCACTGAAGTAGAATATGATAATTGTCTGACGTTGACATGAAAGGAACGAAAAATCCTTAGAACTTCAGTCAGACAGCAGTGTTTCGATCATTCACCGATAAAGCTATAGACTCACCATTATATGCATGCAAATGAAAATAGATCCATTTGAGCATTATGATTATCTTAACCAGCTTTCACAAATTGGAACGCGCTCAAAGAGAACAATTGCAAAACTCGTCCCGATAGAATATTGGATTCGTCTGGCGAAGAGGAATTTAGACAACGATTTCGTTTTACTAAAGCGACTTTTTGTTATCTGGTTCAACTATTTCAATACAGCTTGCAGAATAGTTCGTGTGTCTAATGTTATTGCTCTTGCTGCTCGTCGGTTTATTCAACGGCACTACTGCAGTTTAGTGCACCCTAAAATGCATGTGAGAACAACATGATTTAATCAACAGAATGAATGCCGTTCGTTCTTCCCTATAGCTATAAATGAGTGTCTTTGTGTCTTCGTCTTCGTCTTCGCACATTACACCGAGCGCGCGCTTCGGTGTAATGTGCGTAGTCATTGTTTGCGGGAGAATGCGCCGTTGTTTTAGGGTGCACTAAACTGCAGTAGGCGCGTTTCCGTCTCTTTCATAGAGGGTGCACTTTCAGTAGTGCCTTATTCAACTCCCATCTGTACAAGAGCGCCAAGAAATTGCCGCCGATTTTTTCCAAAAACACAGATTTCCTGGAGTTGTCGGAGTTGTGGATGACACTCATGTGAAAATAGACAACATCTGTATCGGAGTTTTATCGCAGCAGAAAAGACTATTTTTCGATCAATGTACTGCCTCAGCCGGAGTGAAGTTCCTCGCCCGTTGTCGAGTCATGCTGTCCTATTGTCTTTCTGAGGGAGACTTCACTTTTTATCCTCTGAGCTGACGTAGAATGATAGCGTAATTACTATAAATAGAACTATTACGCTAAAACGTCACACTTCATGATGGATAAATTAACCATCGATGGTTTACTATCCATCGAGGATTAAACTTGGTGCATATCGCCTGCGTTTTAAATATAGCCATCTGGTTAACAAACCACAGGTTAAATCTGTGGCTAAGCTATTGTTGGTGCATACGGCCCCAAGTGTGAAGCCCAACGTTGCACTTTTCGCAGATGAGCTTTGATCTGCCATTAGAACACCCTTGACATCTTCTCTGTGTCTCGATCGTCACCGACCAATGATCTTTGCGATCATACCTATATGGATTTTGCAAGATCGGTGATCTCAAAATTGTCGACTTCCGTTCGCGACTACGGAATGACTGCTTGAAACCGATGATTCCTCCCAATTTTCAATTTTAGGACATTTAGCTGCAGGTTCATCTACTTCATCATCACTATCCTCATCTTCAATAATTTCAATTGCAGCCGGAGCAGACAGCAAACCCGATCCCAGGTTATTCAAACTTATTTCATCGGACTCGTCTTCTGGAGCACTATCTTCATCTGAATCATAATTGAGATTAGGCGGCGTTGCATAAATCGCGCGAATTCGGGAGCTCCGTCTTATCCCACTTTCAGCGGTGTCTAACACCTCTGCCAAGGTCGCCGTCTCGCAGAATCTCACGTACTTGTCGGCCCTGAAGGATAAGAGTAAATAAGCAGCTGGGGAATTCAGGCAATTAGAACAACACTAAGCGGCAGATTCACATGTCGTAAGCAACGTGTCACAGTCTAGTGGGTAAAACTACGACTATCACGGCTATGCGACGCGCGTTCGATCCCCAGCACCACTAACTATTTTCACTTTGTTTTGTTGCAATATCATTGTTTGTATATTTTTCAACGTACAAATACATCATCCTTCTTGTAATGCTAAAGTCAATGATCGGTGATTGATTACCATCGTAGCGCATCCATGATTTTATGGAAAAATTGCTAATGAAGGTTCAATTATAGACAATAAACCTGTATAGTAATACCATAAACTTGTATTATTAAGATACTGCTCTTTCCTGAAGTACTTTTACACATAACTAAAACTGATGTCATTAGAAAAGGGCATTCTGCAATTCTCATCTGCTGACTTTGATTTGTCCCATGTGCCAACCTTAATGACAGCGTACTAAATAAAGTACACTTTTCTATAATCAATTATTCATACTACACACTAATTACGAAACAAATATCCATTACATTCATTCAAATAGTATCATCATTCATTACTTTGCCGACAGTTATGATGATGCAATATATTCAAAGTAGATAATTTCACACTTACTTATTCGCCATGTTTTTTGGTAGAAAATTGTTTCAAAAGTCGCGGGAAAAGAAACACTAAAATAAAATGTTGAGGAAATACACGTGGTTCAGTGGTATTTTAAATGAATTTATCGTTTTGAACGTCATTGTCGCCAAACTGCATAGGTTTCGATCAAAAATATGTTACTCTTTCGGTGCACTTTATTTATGCCATTGTCGTTAATGGGTTAATCTTTATAGGAAACATGAAAAGACGACAACAATGAACATTCATAATGTTAGATGAATTCAGTGATGATAACACTTTTCAAGCTGATGAGAATAGGCCTAATAATGAAATTTATCATTTTCGAAGTAAATTGAAGCACGGAGTGTCTTAAAATGCCATGATGACCGTAACAGCAGATTTCAGCCACACATTAAAACGTAATCAAGCCTTACGTCACGTGTCCCAACAAAAACGTAAGAGGCAGGAAGGGCGAATAAAATAACCAGAAGCACTGATTATGTCAGTTGTAAATGACTTCATGAAACGTTGGCAATTTTAGATATTAACACGATTGGAATGTCAAGGCAGATCCTCGCGACCATTTGTTATGTATCATTCCTAATGAAATTCACTTTCGCGGTTGACATAATTGCTTCAGTAGTTCATGACCTGTCTTCACCGGTCTTTGCCCCAAATATACGATTTATTGCATCAAAGAACGTAAGAAGAATTCTAGAACAAATAAATGTACATTTCAGAACTTTTAAGAAGTTCGATACTTTCGATAGAGCACTTTCGACGCGCTTTAGGGCATACGAGTAGTGTAGAAAGTGTCTAAATTCATTACATTCGAATTTCAAGTGAGTGAATGAGTTAATGAGTGATTTAGGGAGTTATATTGGTCATTCAAAAGGAATCTTAAGGATATTCATAAGGAATGTGAAAAAGAATGCATTTAATGAATGCATACTGGCAGTGTTGAATTTGAGCTCGATTGCAGTAGAGGGAAAGTTTTCGACAGGAGGTTTTTTGGGTCAAGGTCGTAACCAAAGCCGGAAAAAGTGGTGATCGAAAGGAAGAGGATATCAATTCTTATAGCACCACTCTCATCCTCGCACCTAGAACGTCCGCGAATAATTTTGATTACAGTTGAACCATAAATGAAGTAAGGAGGAGATAAGCATATTTGATGCTTGAAAGGAACTCTTCAATGCATGCACTTTGTGCCAACCGTATTTACTCAAATAGTACTTCAAATAAGGTGCGTAGATACCCTTATGAATGAGAAGTTATGGTAGGTCTACGCATGTGAAGATCCCAATACATATTCCTCAGAGGATCATTCTGAAAATACTGCAAGTAGACTTATAATGAATTCACAGATATCGGACTTCTATCAACATCCAGAGAGTAAAAGGTGAACAATGTTCCCAAACCTGATTTTCTGTATTGTGTGGAATTTTATTGCATTAATATGAATCAAATGCGTTGTCGACTAGACCCTGAAAAAAACATGATGGCATTCTGGCACTCTTTTTGTCATGGTTTCGTTACTTTTGATTCCTTTAAGCATTTTCTGCTTCTCGAATTCAAGTTATCATCTTTCTGAACAAAAAAGTTAATTATTGATGATTGGACAATTTAGTTTTTAGTCAAATATAAATTGAAGCTCAATCAATCTGGTTGTGGCAATATAAGGTCTATCTACCGGAAATATTTTTCCCCCTCAGGGAGAGAAGGTGTATCTTCAGTACCGGGGATGAGACGAGGCAGTGCAAGGGAACTTCCCACGTTCCCTCCCCTCAAATGCAACACTGGATACTGCCGGCCATGACTTATGTCAGCAAAGCATGGTCACTGAGTAACACATTAATGCAGAACCTAGTGACTTGCCAAAGAAAGATGGAAATAATCATGATGGGAATAACTCTCCGTGACAAAAGAAGAAGCAGTTGGATTCGAGAACAGATTGGAGTAGCCGATATCATCACAACCATCAGAGAATGAAAACACCGTTAGGCAGGACATATCGCAAGAAGGGCGGACAACAGGTGGACTGTGAGATCAACTGAGTGAATTCCCAGAGAAAGCAGAAGACCAAGAGGAAGACCAAAGACTAAATAAAGTGAAGAGCTGGTGCGATATGTGGGACCCAACTGGATCCTTACCGTCAGAGACAGAAATTTGTGGAGAGACAGCAGAGAGGGGTTTCACCTTCGGGAGAGATAATACCCTGATGATGATGATGATGATGGTGATGATGATTGAACATTCACAATAAATGTAGATATTTCGTAACGACATTTCTATAAATGAACAGTTAAGTAAGAACAAACCGAATTGTTTTAAAATCGACAGAATGATGAATACAGTATAATTAGTTGCAGTAATTGATAACGTGAAGTAAAGACTTTTAATAGATATTGTCTATGTGGACGATAAGCACATGCACCACTTGTGTGCAGACTGACTCCGACCTGCACACTCCTACAAGCGCACTGTCTTGCAAAGTAAACGGAAAAGACCTAATCAAAAAAACAAACGGTGAACTGAGTCAGTGAAGAAAAGAGTTAATTGAACGAGGAGCTGAGCGAACTGAAAAAATGGTTTCGTTCGAATACACTGGGTTCATTGAAAAGCTGAAATTTTGGAAAGATTTACACAAGTCTGCAAAATGAATAGTTTCCCACAAATTCTGGTCTTCTTACAATCTTCTGAATAGTTTGATAGTGATTTGGATTAATTATTGTAGAAATGATTTTTCTGGTCGATTCAATGAAATCCAGCCCGCTTTAAAAAAGCGGCAACGCTGGCAAGCGACCCTCCAACAGCATTGCCAAACATATCTTGCAATGTGGTGGGGTAGCAAGTGCCAGCAAAGGCTATTCAGTCCTCAAGTGAAGTAGAGGGAAGCTTCATCTATGTGTTCTGGAGGCCCTATGCATCCACAGGATGAAGCCAGACCTGTGTATACATAAGGAGATACCATTAAATCCTCTTTACCTTGGTAATTTCATTCCGTCCGTTGACTTTTATTGTTTTCATTCTTTCTTCTGTGCAGGCAGTCATGAAGTCACACTAGGCGCCACTTCCTCTGATAACCGCTGATGTTATTCTGTTTGTATCTTGTGTCAAATGTGAATTTTCATTCCGGAGTGCACCCAGTGTTGAGCAAGGTTTGACCTTGGGTTTTGGGTCGACCTTGGGTTTTCTATTATTGCTGCATATATACAAATCAAGTTGCAAAAATTAATATTTGATTTGAAGCTTAGGGGAACTACGTGGGTTGATCGGAAAGTTCTCGGACTGATGCTGTATTTTTTCGTATGCTATATAAATCAAAGCAAGATATGTATTCTAAAAATGAAAAATGGATTAAGAATTACAAAATAATTGCATTACTCAGTGTCATCAAATAAATTTGAGTTATCGCCTTCGAAGAACTCGCCACGTGCACGAATGCAGCGATTCCAGCGACGCTTTCATTCCTCGAAAGTTTCTTTGAAAAACTCCGGCTTAAAGCTTCTGAAAACAGCGTCTGTCTCTGTTTGGATTTCTTCAACAGTCTGGAACCGATGGTCCTCTTAACTGCAGTTTCAGTTTTGGGAAGAAAGAAAAGTCACATGGGGCGATGTCAGGGGAACGATGGTAATGCCGTGATTGGTCAAAAATTGGGTTGTTTTCAAGGAAGCATGCGCAGGTGCGTTGTCGTGATGGAGCAGCCAATTGCGTTTCTTCCACAAGTCAGGTCTCTTCCTTCTAACTACCTTTCTCAATCGTCGCAAGACGTCACAGTAAAAATCCGAGTCTGCCCCCCCCCAGGTCAGAAAATTCCAGATGAACGATGCCCCTCTGGTAGAAGAAAACACTCAACATTGTCTTTGTTGCTCTTCAAAATTGTCGGGCTTTTCGAGGCCTCGGTGATTGAGGACTCTTCCACTGAGATGACTGCTGTTTCGTTTCAGGATCATGCCCGTAAATCCAATTCTCGTCGGCTGTGATCACTCGCGACATGAAAGTTGACCTGTTCCAGGAGTTCCTCGCACACATCCCCCGCCTTTGTTTCTGCTTAGTGGTCAAGATTCGAGGAGCAAATTTGGCAGCTTCGCATATCCAGGTCACTGGTCAAGATTTCTTGAAAAACTCCACAACCAATTCCCACCATCTCCGAAAGTTGGCGAATGGTACGACGGTGGTCCTCACGAGTGAGTTGTCGAACTTCGTTGACATTGTCGGCTGTCCTGCTGGTTGTCGCTCTGCTTGAGCGCTCGTCATCTTCAACAGACTCTCCGCCGCTTTTCAACCGCGAATGCCACTAGAAGACGGGTGTACGAGAGAGATAATCTGAGCCGTAGGCCTGACGAAGCATTCAAGAGTTTCGGTAGCTGTCTTGTTCAACGTAACGCAAAGTTTGATGCACGTTCGCTGTTCTGTTTTATCTGTAATGCTGACGATCGCCGAGGTTGCAAATGATTAAGTTATTATACCTTGCTGTCAACGCGAAGATGACATCAAATCACGAAATCGATATTCCTACATTTCAAGCATACTGAATAGATATCTATGAAGAAAGCAATTGCTATCGAAGTCAATAACATAGAGATAGCAGGCGGAGTCCGGGAACTTTCCGATCAACCCATGTACATGATAAGAGCATAAATATCTGATTTTTAATCAAAATATTTCAAAAATGAAATACTTGTGGTCATTGACTATTTCAGTCTTGGCTTGACAACCCCGCGCATTGAAAGTTCGTACATATCGTATTTGCTGCAACCTTCCATGTACTTTGTTGCATTTGTGCATATAAAATTTTTATATATTTCATATATTTTATATCTTCGAAGTTATCTTTATCCCTAAACTGTCTGCGATAGTCGACATTCCAGAAATGAATTTATTTCCATTTCGTATTCTAAATATGCTTGACCATGGACTCACTACGCTGCTAATATTTATTAAATCTATTTATATTTCTGAATCATAAAATGAAAGCAATTGCTTTGCTATGAGTAATGTGTAATTCAATCATAAAAATCAAAGATCTTCAATTAGTCAGTCTATCAGTGTAGGTTAAATTATTCAAGGAAAGATTTATAACGTAATACATGTACCTAGGCTACTAATTACAGTTATTACAATAAAGGAAAGTTTCCCACTAATACCACACTTCTCCTTGGTCCAATAGAAATTTTGGCCTATGAAAGAATCCTTATATCAGAACAAACTAAAAAGAATGCGCTTCGTTTATTTGATTCTACTGATCTGTTGAAACTTGGACTTCGGTTTTTAATTTCGACCCAAGTTTTTGCCCAAAACTTGTATTGGGTGTACCCTATGCAAGGTTTTGCCCAACTTTGTGTTGAGAGCAGGCGAAATATATCGATGTCCTTAAGACCTTGCGCACTGTTCTTTATTTTCAAGTTATGCAACTGACATCACGTTTCAAAGAAACCCAAATTATTGTTAGATTCAAATAAATTAGAATAAGACAGTTTTCATTCCCTTGTTTCTCATTCGTTCTGCGTTTCGAAGAGGTGATAGCTCAGTTAATCACATAAAATATAGAATAATACATTTTTATTCATTTTGTTTCAACCAATATTTCTTTCCATCTGATTTTTTTCATCACAATTCAAAGTTCATTACAAAATCAAAATTCAATTCATTTTCCAAATTTTCCCAACGAAAAATATTTTTATTTATTAGCGAATAACTGAGATAATTGACTAGCACAGGTTTAAACAAACATCAAAAACATCCTCTAATCGGATCAACAAACATGAAATTCATCGGAAGTGGGAATTTAATCCTGTAGGATTACCTTTTAATGAATGACATTCCATTTCAAAGTTCTGACATTGGCCGTACAATTTAGGGTCATCAGATTGGGGACTAATGAAAGTACGAACGGTAAACGTTTCCTGATCACTGAGATAGAAATTCCACTTCCTCTGTGTTGTGAAATACATTCCCCACTATGCTCAGTGGTAGCGTACTTTAACTCTATATCATAGAGTAAGTATATTAGGTAGAGTAACAACGATTATGTATTCAATCCTTTATGTGTATGCAGTTTCGATTTTATTGAATGAACTCGAGTTGAGCCTCAGTGCAAAATATGAAATAAACAAATTTTTGAAGATTTGAAGAACATACCACGGAATTGACTGATGATGATAGCAAAATACAGAGGGAAGAATAGTATTGCATTTTGGAAATCCATGTCATGTCAATGTGGGATGAATGTCATATCAACCTGGGAGAGGTTTCTTAAATTAGTTTCATAGAGTAGGGATATATAGGTATAGTGTCGACTCAAAAAAGCATCTGTATACAGTGAAAATTTTTTCACGGTAAAAATATTCAGTTTTTGCGGAGAGTACGTTCCCGTGGTCCAAAACATTATTTGAAAAGTTTGAAAAAAAGTAAAAATTTGGTAAATTTTATATTATTGAGATGACTCTCCTAAATAAGTAGTATGAAACAAGTTGAATATCAAAAGGAATGAATATTTGCTAATAAGCATCCTAACTAAGCGGAAATCAAGCTGATTATCAAGGGAAATTCATGATCCGTATTATAATGAAAGTCTTCATGAAAAAGTCGACATCTTATTGTGCTTCCTTGGCTGGAATTTCAAGTTTTTAATTCAATTTTCACCGGCATGATTTTATGATTCACTAAATTCATGTTTCATTTCTTGACTCTGAATAGTGATGTGGAACCATTTACATCTTCCAAATTTGATTGAAATCATTGTCCATGATTCTGCTATTTTGTTCTACCAGTGGCGTTGCTTATATCTCGCATAAGAAGATTCTCTTGAGGTTCATCATGAAAGCAATAGCAGGTCATCGAGTTGCTAATTTAGCAAATATTGCCTATCCAAGGCTGTCATGACACGGACGATCTGCAAAATAATATCATTTCCTTGTGCATTACTGTCATGATAAGTCAATTTCTAAAAAAACTGCAAAAATTTGCATATCTCACTTTTGGTGACAATACCACCTGTATCTTCCATGAATTTATTTAATAAACTCGAAAGCGCACTAGACGAAATGACTTACTTAATCTTACTAAGGAAATCTTACAAGTTCTGACCAGAAAGTACCAATCGTGCTAAGTCTTATTAGCAAATCTGATCAGATCTAATAAGATCTTATTTGTGATTTTTAGAAATCTTTTGAGTAGAAAAAAATCTTATATTCTGCGTTTCTCTACATATATCTAGTGCACTGATGTTCCAGCAAGATCATTTAAGAACTAAAACCATTGATAATCGTCTGATCTTCGCACTGTAATCGGACTTCAAGTTTTAAATTTCAGTTAACTTTTCTTAATTTCAATTATCAGCTGGTAAGATCTGAAAAGATCTTATTTCGCAAAATATAAGACTTAGTAAGTCTGGCACTTTCTGGTCAGGAAATGTAAGATCTTAAATAAAAGAAGTTCTTATCAGACTTTGCAAGAATCTGATCAGACTTAGTAAGACTTAGCAAGTCATTTCGTCTAGTGCGTATACACATTTGGGATTTGATAAATGCGGAGCTACCACTCTACCTAATATACCTACTCTATGATTAGTTTCTTAAATTAGCAATTCGATGGGTTACATTGCTTTAATACTCAGCCTTATCAATAACAGTAGGCCTACTTTCTTTAGCGTGATCATATCACAACCTACATTTACCTGCCCCTTAAAGAGCAACGATCATAATCAACTTTAAGAAATGTACATTGGTCCACATCACTATTCAGATTCAAGAAATGAAACATAAATTTAATGATTCATGAAATCACGGCGATGAAAATTGAATCAACAATTTGAAATTTCAGTCAAGAAGCACAATATGATATCAACTTTCCAGAAGACTTCTACTATAATTTGGTTCATGAATTTTGCGCAAAAATCAGATCAATTTCTGCTTAATGAAGATGCCTGTTAGTATAGTGAATGGCTCCTTCCTTTTGATGTCTGATAAGCTTCATACTACTTATATAGTGGTTTCACGTCGATAGTATGTAAGCACAGGAACATTTTGCAAAATTTTAGTTTCTTGAAAACTGATCAAATATTTTGATGTGAAATAAATATAATTGTATATCAATATAGTGATATAAAATTTTCACTGTATGCTGATATTTTTGGAGTCGACACACTATGTTCTCTACACTTACTCTGTGTTCTGTGTTATTGCTGGGCAGCGAATCATTTCGAGATTGCTGAGGAGGAGGGGGAGTTAGACCCCACAGTTGCTCCTCAAGTACTGTTTAGTTGAAACCACTCCACAGATTCAGAATGTCAGCTTTTTCGTACTCGTTTTCATTTGCTCTTGCCCGCCCGCCCAACTTTGCAATATAAATAGCAATTCAAAGATTAAATTCACAGATTTTGACGACTTTTTGAAAACGTTTTTGAAATTTTGCTGAAATTAAACCTTTGAACACCAAAAGGATACAACTCAAATATGCATGAAATGTGGACGAATCTCCTCCAAAATCAGTCATTTATTCCAACGAATCTGTGAAAGTGCATTCTGCAGTTGTTAGCAGCGTCAAGCATAACTATGCGGAGGATGAAAGACTTGAATCCGAAAAATATATTCCACGATATTCAAATGAGTTTTTGAAGGCCAAGGACGACGTGAAGATGTAGAAAAGTTTCAAATAATCGGGAAAATGCACAGAAATACGAATTAATTCTGTTGCAAGTCCGCTTAAACATCCAGTAAGCATATCCAGAATGTAGCCTTTGAATTACAAACACTGAATTCGATGTCTATGAGAGTAATCTGAATTCAATTGATTCATCAATAAATAATATTCCACTAGGTGACATGCCACGCTCAATTACGCGTAATTACACATGGCTCTAAACATCCTTGGCTAGGCGTAACATTAGTGAAACATCTGTCGGCAGTCCTGTTATGTAGACTTTGCGTCTCATGTGTCTGCATGTATAAGAGGCTAAACAATGTGATAGGATCTCAATTTCATGCTCAGGGAAGACAGAACATGCTTAGCGGTTCATCCGTGGTTCTAGCGGCAACGCATACAACTGTAGACGACGCGCAAACTATAAACGCTCGCCCGCGCCTATTCATAAACATTCCCCATGTTTTAACAGCATCAGATCAAGTGATTTCTGACTCATAGTGCAGCGCGTATGTACCTGCGTAGAAGAATAGAATGCTTTTAACCACGGATATTTGGGGTACTCCGTAATTACGCGTGACAATGTCACTTAGTGTCTCATTTAGAAAATCGCTACGTTATGCTGAAAGTTTGCCAACTGTGACTGTAGGTTCAAGCCTTCGATAATAGTGCTTTTCAAAATAAGTCAGGAATGTGTTCCTCCAGCTGGCCAAATCCGCCGATTTTTTAGAAAGCTTGAAGTTGAGCTAAAACTTATATTGATGAAAGCGTGGGGCATGCCATTTAATGATATGGAACCACAGAAAAAATGAGAGAGTGACGTCATTCGCTGTATGGATGGAGTAAACGGCGATCTCTCCAGTGCTCCCTGCGTTAACAAGACACCAGGGAATTATCGTTAACTATATCAGAGATGGAAACGGGCCAAGGACCCATCCTATAGCCTGGAAGAAATTGATTTCTTGGCATTGATGAAGAGCATGATAATTGCAGGTCTGAAGTTTACCCGGGCATAGCTGCAACTTTGAATGGGAAGTTGTGTCGATGTTGAGAGATGTAAACTAGGCCTGCTGATGATTCTTGATATTGGATGAAATGGCAGCTACTCAGGTCTGTTTCCATTTTTCAACTGAGGATGCAACTCAATATTTGATTATTCCATTTACAAATGCATTTTTTCTAGTATCTAATTTCTGTTTTCAGAATTTCTACAACATTATCCTGCATGATGAACCTTCAGAAGTATCCTCTTGACACCCAGCGATGCCCAATGATGCTTGAAAGCTGTAAGTTGCTACTACAACATTCATGACTTTACGATAATGCACACCTGCATGTGCATAATACAAGGTAATCTACAGTGTACATTGATCGAAATGCAATATTGTTAATGAGAAAGTAACATCGAACAATTGCACTGAGTTTGTGATGACTACGTCCACAATGGACGCTAGCACCCTGTCTTACCAACCGCAACCCGTCTGACCAGAATTCGAACACACATAGAGTGCTAAACTGTAGAGTACAAAAACTGGCTGAATTTGACTACGAAAGCGATGTACAAAACGAGAATAACAAAATGTACGAAGGCGCTATTGTTCGTGCTCATACACTACAAAAGCAATTGTCTTTCCTATTGGATTATCTTTATCATCCAATAGAAAGCCAATCGCTTTGTCAGACAAAAGCAATTGTCTTTCCTATTGGATTATTTTTATCATCCAATAGAAAGCCAATCGCTTTCGTAGTGTATGAGTACGAACAATAGCGCCTTCGTACATTTTGTTATTCTCGTTTTGTATATCGCTTTCGTAAGTAGCTTTGGTATTGCAGAATTTACAGTGTAGAGTGTTGAACAAGTGCTCTGTCCACACAGCGAGGCATTGCTTTGACAGCAGGTTCTTCCGCGATGATATTTCGGAATGCATTGTGATCTCTGCTGTACAGATCAACAGTGGGCCTTCATCAACATGTACCGCCTGTCGGCCGTGGAGACAGATCAGTTGTTTAACTTACCTGGCTGACTTGGGTTCGAATGCCGGATCAGAAGAACAGCAGTTGGGAAGATTGGGCATCTAGCCTCCATTTGGACTTTATTTATGAAATATCTATGTTAATGAAATTTACATTGATCAGACTACAGTCATGTTGATGAGATTTAAGGTGTTCTTTGAGAGAAAACAATAATTTTGAAGAAGAGTTCACCATCATGTAAATGGCAAGACCCTGATTTTCATAGTTTGCCAAGTTTACAGTAATAGGAGGGATTGTAATAATTTGGATGAGTTCATGATAATAACATGAAAATGAGTTCATGATAATGCAAGCAATAATAATAATTAATAACAATAAGCGTTTATTGATCAGATAGGCCACAATCATGGAAATCGTGTGGCCATGAACATGAATGAATATGCAGAAATAGAGTTGAAGAAATACGTAATATACAAAACAAAGGAAAATGCACAATCAAAATCCATAATTCTCGAGTTGTGCCATCGCAACTATAAAAGATATTTTTCTTATCACAGCTTTGATCTTTGGCAGTCGGAATGTTTTTGAGTACGAATTTGTCTCTGGAGTTTGATAATGTAAAGGATGGTTGCTGTTTTGATTAACGCTTTGAACAATCGCATACCAATAACATGACAGCGATAGAGTAGAGGAATGATTTTACAACAATTACAGCTTGATGTTCACACACATGATTGCATGGGCTCGGGGTTGGACGTTTTCAAATAAGTTCACTTGCTCATTATTGACATTAACGAATAGTGGTGCTGTGTGTTCTAGGATGGTCCGTGTACAATTATTATAGATAATTATCAAATCACGTTTTGTAAGAAAGAGTTTCAGTTGACGCAATACCGACAGTTTAGAAGAGATTCTTTTTGAAGCAGAACCGTAATGGGCTTTCCATTTTTGACCATCATGAAACACGACACCCAGAATTTTCATAGCTTTCTGTAAGGGAATAGTCTGAATTTGAAGGTGAGACATGTCGCAAACCGATGAGAGTCGTGTAACTTTTTAGTGGCACTTCAATACTTGCAACATACCTCATTGCAAACTCAGTGCAATCATGTTGAGCTATAGGTGGTAAAGCTTTGAGTTCACGATTATGCAAATGACAATTCCTTTATTTACATAGTGTACCAAGCTCACTTGGTGATAGGTGAGTTTACGAAGATGTGAAGGGAATTGCATTGATGTTGATGAAATTACAATGATTTAGATGAGCTCCATGATGATGCAAATAATGCTTGTAACTTGTTGCACTCAATATTATGGTGTTGAGCAGTATTTGAGAATGTTGATGAGGCTATCTAACGAGTGAATTGATCTATATAGCAAGCGTATTGATAATAGATCTGCCACATTCACAGAACTCCGGAACACTTTTCAAACAATTGTCATTAATTTCTGTTTCCATATGTTATCGATGTATTGCCAATTGTATTTCATTGTTTTGCACTGTTAATGATGTGTGATATGTCATTCCATTTTCAGTTGGACATACGATGAACACTGTCATATTCAAGTGGTTAAACAAATCTGTGGAAACAGAGCCAAACTTATCAATGCCTCAATTCATATTAATAGGAACTCCAGTGAAAGATTGCTCGCGGAATTATACCACAGGTCAGTAGATTCGACGGTCTGGGGTAGTAGTGATCGTGTACATGTATGACTGATACACGGAAAATTGACGACATTATGAACCGTTTACACTAAGAAGGCAGCGTTCAAAGTTCCACTGTAAACTGTAATCAGCCAAATAACAGACAATTTATCACCCATAATAATCAGACAATTGCAACAGACAACATGAGACAATGAACAACCAGAAGTGGCTGTTCAGAGCAGACAAGATGAGACAATTATTCGCCAAAATATCAGACAATTCTGTCTACTTTTCTAATAGTATTGTCTCTCAAACTTAAAAGTGTTTAAATATGATCAAACTATTCAACATCAGCTAATGGCTATTAGTCACTCGTAAACACATAGGTTCTAACTCTGTTCCACTCATTCACACTCGCATTCTTTTATGCACATTATGAACAACTCTGATACCTTACAAGTCCGTCGTCTGAATGTCACCTTTAGGGAAGTATATAGACCCTAAGACAAACTGCTAATGGACGCGACTGATTGTGCACTGGTACATTTTCATTTGAATTTGCTATCAAAAAAAGCAAAGACTGAGTCTTCGGCCATTCTGATGCCACCACAATATAAAGTAGGTACTTTTATTTTTTTGCGTTATAATATTAGGTACACGATTATAACAGTTCATTGCTCGACTATAGTCGACTAATTTTATATAGTTATAGTTAGCTTCTGATGCTTATACTGCTTCTTATTGACTAGCAGTATACACTGTTCAAAAAAAGTCCTCGTACAAAATTTTTTACTCTTTTTCTAAAGCGATTTTTCATAGGTTTTAGCAATAGTTTGACGTTTCTCTTTGGTACAGCTGTAGCACATGCCCGAAACTTTCTCTCAGTCACTCGAATTTTCGAAAATGTCTGCTTCCCTGACTGATGGGTCCTTCTTAATAATAACGGGTTGTATTTTTCTAAGCTCGCTCCTAACTAGATATCTTACAGCATCAAAAATTAAAACTATTGCTGCGATAGATAACGATCTGCTTTATCTGATGGTGCAGAAACGGTATAGAAAGATGAAGAAATGAGGTCAGCAGAGTTATTAGAAAATCACTTGCTTTTTGAGATTTTCAAGTTTTCAAGATCTAATGCCGCTCAGAATAGCCATATATTTCTTTATAGTGACATTACTAGTATATCTATCGACATCAATGGTAGACTACAGTGTCATAGTGCATTGTCAGCAGCTTCCATTCCATGTTTACATGCAAATACAATGATATCGATCAATGGTTTAGATCTGCAAAGTCGATGCATAGTCTTAAAAATGCCAAAAAGCAAGTGATTTTCTAACAACGCTTCTGACCTCATTTCTTCTTCTTTCTATACCGTTTCTGCACCATCAGATAAAGCAGATCGTTATCTATCGCAGCAATATTTTAAATTTTTGATGCTGTAGGATATCTAGTCAGGAGCGAGCTTAGAAAAATACAACCCGTTATTATTAAGAAGGACCCATCAGTCAGGGAAGCAGACATTTTCGAAAATTCGAGTGACTGAGAGAAAGTTTCGGGCATGTGCTACAACTGTATCAAAGAGAAACGTCAAACTATTGCTAAAACCTATGAAAAATCGCTTTAGAAAAAGAGTAAAAAATTTTGTACGAGGACTTTTTTTGATCATTGCATACCTAAAAAGCTAGCTACAACGATATTATCAACCGACGCTTGACAACAAAGTCGCTTGTATTGCATAATTTGATGTCACAATCTGGATCAGTTGATATCAAACAACATCAACCGCTTGAGTTAGTGATATCAATTTTGATAATCGATGGAGAAAGTACGTATAGATAATACCATAGATAGAATAGAATAGAAAATAGATTTATTCCCATTTCATCAATCACAACATGAATATATACAGGTGGGTGTCAAGTTTACATTTACACAAATTTACACTTGAAAAGAAAGGGAAAAGGACCAGAGGACCCATCATAAGGGTATAAACCTGGCCCTATAGCCTTTGAGCGGATCACTATACGAGTACACTATAGTGATAGTATGATGTATGGTAATATCATGTATAGTGATTGTATGTGATAGAAGTCAGTCAATCAGATAAAGTCATATTCACAAAAGAGATATTACGTTATACATGTGCAATATTTACATAGTCGTCAAAGAACACATTTACAAACTTGTTTACAAAACATGATTACAATATTACAAAATTTTGATTGATTTTCACTCTGCAATTTACTGACATGATTGTCAAAAAGTGATCATAGTATTAATCAGATAAGACTTTAAACATTTTTTAAAAGATTTTAAATTATTAGTGCTTTTAATATGGTTAGGAAGTGCGTTCCACAAAAAGGGTATCTTTAATTTACTAATGCTTTGCTCCAAAGAAGTTCTATAATAGGGAAGCTGGAAGTTGTTATTGCGTCTTATCGATGTATTAACATAATTTTGAAAAATTTGTGGTAGTGATTCATTCATATATTTCATCTTGTAAGCAAGAACTAGTAATTCATACGTGTACATTGTATCTACGTTCATACATGTATATAGTTCACGTTTGTAGAAATTTAGATTCAGAGATTGTTTTTCTTCACGATATATTATTTTAATCAATATTTTATGCATTCTTTGTAATTCATTCAGCGGTTCTTTCTTTCCACTACCGTATGCTATCAAACAGTATTTTATCAATGGGATGCAAAGTTGCTCGTGCAACATACGGAGCGTATTTTGCGGCATGAGATCTCTTAGTCTGTAAAACATAGGTATGAATTTTTTTAACCTCTTGATTACCGAAAACACATGGTCATCAAATCGTAAATCTTGATCAAAATTAACACCAAGGAATCTTGTCCTTTCAACTTGGCTTAGTTTAGTGTTTTTCAAACTGATATCTACTGCTTTCGATTTTTCTTTGTGGATTCTTGGTGGAATAAGTATAAATTCACATTTTCCTAGATGTAGAGTAAGCTTATTACATTCCATCCATGTTTGTATATTTTCTAAGGAATTTTGAGTTTTCACTATAACTCCATTGAGGGATTTGTCACTTACGATTAGATTTGTGTCGTCAGCGAAAAGGTTTAGCTCTCCATTAGTGCTAACATTTTTTATATCATTAATATAAATTAAAAACAACAGCGGACCTAGCGCTGAGCCTTGAGGTACTCCATTTTTAATCGTGAGCTTACTTGACCTAACATTATTTACGAGAACTGTATGCGGCCTGTTTTTCAGGTATGTTGTGAACCATTCGTGCATGAAGCCACGAAAACCTATCCTATGCAATTTATTTAATAATATGTCTAAGTCTACGGCATCGAAGGCCTTGGCTATATCTAGATTTACAGCAGCAGTAAATAGATTATTAGCCTTGGCTTGATATATTTTGTCAGTTAATTTTAAAACTGCTAGATTTGTTGAATGACATTTGCGAAATCCAAATTGATTTTCATAGAGGGCCTTATTTTTTTCCAGATAGCATAACATTCTTTTATGGATCAGTTTTTCAAAGATTTTTGTTAAGTAGCTTAGCAGACATATTGGTCTATAGTTAGACGGATTGCTTTTATCACCTTTTTTAAACAATGGTACAATGGTTGATTCCTTAAGGCTATCGGGGTATATTCCGCTATTAACTGATTCATTGTATAATTTTGTTAGATAGGAAAATACTTGCAGTGGACAATGTTTGAAGATTTTTAATGGTACTCTGTCATGTGTCGATCGGTTATTGTTCATTGTGGTTATTGTATTAGTTAATTCTATCGTTGTGAAATTCTGAAACCTGAATGAATTCGGATACATATCAAGATAGTGTTCGTAGTTAGTTTTAGTTTTATTACTATTACCTAGAGTTTCTGTAATGTTTACAAAATGATCATTTAATTCATTAGCTATGTCATTATAGTCATACTTCACACCATGACCCGTCTGTATTTCTGTGATGAAATTATCGGCCTTGGATTTTCCTCTTAGATTATTAATAGATTTCCACAATTCTTTCGTGTCATTTTTAATGGAGGAGAATTTGCGGTTATGATATTTTCTCTCCTCAGTCCTCGCTAAACATTTGAAATATTTTGCGTACGATTTATAGTCTAGTTCATCTTTTTCAAGTTTAGATTTTTTCCATTTATTGAAAAGTCTAATTTTTTTCCTATGACATTTTCTTAAATCATCTGTAAACCAGTCTTTCTCTTTAAACATTTTCCGAGACAATTTCTGTAGGAGGAATATCTCATCGTGTACCGATATAATATTCTCTTGGAAATGTTTGAATTTTTCAGATGGCAAGTCAAATATCTGAGTGTCAAAATCAATGTCTGCTATTTTTTCTGTGAAGAATTTTATTCTTTCTTTGGTGTATGATCTTATCATGGGACGTTCGTTAATGGAAAATTTTGGTTTTCTATTACTTTGATGTTTCAAAATTAGATATTGGCTATAATGATCGGTCAGTTCTGATCGAACGTTGCCAGAAAATGAATCAATTTTCTTATCGTATAAAATTTTATTATGGATTAGCATTTGATCTATGAGTCATAGAGTCTTTCGTTATCCTAGTTGGTGTAGAAATCAGTGGTGAAAAATTAAAATCTGTTATTGTATCGTAAAATTTGCAAATAGATTTATCAGACTGTTTATTTCGATTAAGATTGAGATCTCCAACTATCATTAACTTCTCAGTTTTCTTAACTTTACGCAAGATTTGGGACATACTATCAGTAAAAGGTTGTATCTCTAATGATGGACTGCGATATATACAAATAATGCAGTTTTCGTTTGAGTATTTCGTATTGTAATGTAGCCATAGGTCATCGCAATTATTTAACTTCTTAGTTTCAACATTAATTACCTCAACAGTCGATGTATTAGCGAAGATAGCGACACCTCCACTTTTATTATGACTAGATAGATGATAATAGAATTTAAATCCGGGTAATATATTATTGTACATTTCTATATTGAAATTCCATATCTCTGAAAGAATCAATAAATCCAATTTCGATTTTAGACAAGATAAGAAAACAACTAATTCCCGATAATTTCGGTTTAAAGATCGAATGTTCATATGTAAGGTTTTTAAAGTTATTGAGTCATCATTTCGATTTAAAAGATCATCGAAGTCACCTACATCTAAATCTGCATACTCGAGACTGCTGTGATAGTTTTGTTTATGATTATCCTGCATTGTTCGTTTTACCTTCTAGACAGACAGGAAATGAGAGTGACAAGCAAATTTCTGGTCATTATCACAATAAAATATCTGCATTGTGCCTATTACAAATTATCATAAACATCATCTAATGTACCTCGAGATTTTACACGAATGTAAGAGGAGTTTTCGTCTTTTCGCAGAAACACTGCACCATCCCTAGTCCACACAAACTTAAAATTGCATCTCGTTGCAAATTCCTTAGTCTCCTTAAGGAGGCGATACCGAGATTCGGTCAAATTTTCCCTAACAAAAATGTTTCTACTTCTAAATAGTTTTCGATGTGTTCAGATGTTCTTTTTGATGGCAGTGCTTCGGAGAGTTCCAACAAGAGTAACTTTACCGGTGTTGACTCTATCTGGGATGACTTTTATGTCTTCTACATCACCTTCTTTCACTGCGTCGGTCATGAGGATTGAGTTGACAGTTCTCCTCAGCTGCAACTTTGGATCTTCCTCCGTTTTCGGGATGTTGCTTACAACTACGTCTCGGATTCTCTTCTCTTGCTCTATCTCGTCAAGACGTCCTGCGAAATAGTTGACCTCTCCATGAAGGTATTTTATGTCGTTGTTCATCTTTTTGTTCTCCGATTCCAGACGTTTTCGCTCCTCCTTTTCCTTGTCGAGTTCCTTTCGCATATCGAAGAAGTCGTGTTGGATCACTTCAAGCTGTCTTTCGAATCCCTCCTTCAAAACTTTCATCACATCCTGCATAAATTGCTTCATACATGACATCATGTTATCTTCAGATGAGTCAGATGTGGAAGGTGAGCTTTTCTTGATCGCTTTAGTAGCCATAGTAGAAGCAGTAGCTGGTCACAAATGTTGCGTGGGGAGGGTTTATAAGTCTATCTGGCGCAACACTAGAAGAAAAAACGATGGGATGGTCTTACTTGCACCTCGAGTGACGTAAGTTGTCGATTGCCGATAGAGAGGGATTTGGCGAGGTAGTGACTGAAGGGAAGATACGGATGTACACGATCGTAGCCCTGCTCGATCTGCTGCGCTTCGTCGTTTGCCGCGTTCGCGATGCTATGTCTTCTCTTCCTCTCTTCTGCTCTCCTCGATCTGTTGCACCTAGTCCTTTGCCGCGTTCGTGATGCTGTGTCTTCTCTTTCTCCCTGTTGCTCTCCTCGATCTGTTGTACCTTGTCCTTTGCCGCGTTCGTGACGCTGTGTCTTCTCTTCCTCTTCTTCTATTTCCTTTGCTGCTCTTTTCGATCTCCTGCACCTAGTTCTTTGCCGCTTCGTGATGCTGTATCTTCGGTCTGTCCCTCTTACTCCTCTCGAAGGGTCCACTCGTGTTTGGTTAACTTGCTCCTAGTTTAATCTCCGCGTGGGACTTATGCTCTCCCTCCTTTGTCGCGTTTGGAGGTGCGCTTACGTGCTCTCTTGCTCTTCCTCCTTTGCCGCGTTGGTCAGAATACGTCTTTACTCGTCTAAGTCTAAAGAGTTTGTAGAAGCACCATGTTACAGTGAATGCCGCAGTACTAAAGGTTATCTATGGAATCAATCAATGCTATCTGAACAATTTCCGCGCTGATATTGCAAATTATCTGATTAGAGATCTACATCATAGAAATTAACACTACGATAGAAAGTCCACTTCTATGATCTACATAGAATACTTCCCCAGGAGGTTGATAATGAGTGAGATGCTAAAGTATAGGATATTTTTGATTGATGAACAAGTTTGAGTATTATAATGCAAAATGGACAGTTTGCACACATTGTGAAAGAGCCATAATTCACCAATATTGTGAATTTAGTGAATTTTTAGATGAATTTAGCCGACTACTAAAAAAACAAAGATGTGAAGTCCTAAACTGCCCCATATTTCATATTGTTCATATTTGGAGACATAATGTGGGGATATGCTATTTCCTAAACTCACGTGTAGGCATGCTAGATATGTGTATGGACGAATGAGCTGAATAAAATTCTCTGCGTATAAGTTGTTCGTAGCATGCATCACCAACGCATACTTATTCGATTTTTATTTAAATCCTCAGCTATTTAAATGATTTTTCGTTATTATTCAACGACGCATTTGTACAGAGATGATACATAGTTTACATGCAGTTATCATCAAAAATAACTAGACCTCTTTGATAATACTAGACACACAATTTTGCTTATCACTAGATTGACAAGAAAAGACAAGAAAATGATGCAGAACATTCAAATTGAAATGTTGTGTATTTACCATTAACAATCATTGATTTCATTCTCATAATTCATAATTGTCGGAGACGGCGGCGCCTTCTTAAGGGAAGATGATGTCCCCTTTACTTCAAAACTGACAATAGATAATTTTATTGGTACTTTCATCGCATCAGAAAAGTAATTGAAGATGGGCAACCTCTAATCTGAACTGATGCAATGTAAAGGATCTTGCGGAAATCGGCGCCTCCTTGCATCTCTAGTACTACACAGCTGTGTTACTGTACAGTAAACCACAAGATCTCCTAACTGAAACTAGGAAAGAATTGTAGGAGATGGACGCCTTCGTTGTGTCGAAGCTGATAAACCTGCATGTGATCAGGCGGACAAAAGTGTCTATCAATTATTTTAAAAATGCCTCCTCCGAAAACTATGGATTGTCTGTCTGCAGTATCATATCACTTTACTCCTACGGTGAGGTAGATATTCATGATAAAAGGATTTTTTCTTTGGTTTTCTAAAATGCGAACAACAGCTGAATAGCCTGTTTAGCTTTAAAGCAGACAGAAATTTCCGTTTATACATCAAGTCATTTATCATCCGATTTAAGCCTTTTTCACTACCGAAGCTATTTGTCTCATCGTGAAAGAAACTAGAGAATAGAGATTTCTATGGTCTAGTGTCATCGTTTCCAAGATACGAGTAGCTGAATTCATTGATTGACAGAAATAATAATAACCTACGCGCGTGCGTGCCTCGCTCGTCATGAATTGGATCTGTGGTTGCATGGCATTGTAAAATCTATAAGCAGTCAATCTAACAGCGTGCGTGTGATAATTATGCTTCACACATTGCTGCTATTGATAGGTTATAGCCAATCAATTTGAAGAATGCTTTACTCATTCATTTCGCACGTATAACTTCAATGTTTTCAAACAAGGCACATCACTTGCAGCTAATCAACAGATGAGCAAATCGGTAGGCCTATGTTGTCTTTTTTACCAATATTTATTTTTGAGTGCTTTCAATGGTTATGCCATTCATTCTGTTTTCGTCGACGGCTATATTTGTTAACACTTGGTAATTGTCTTCTGCAAGATCATCTGGACCGGCCATCACCCAATCTGAATACTGTTGTTGGAATTTCACCATCTCCACAATCCCAAAAGCGTGGTGTCTGTGTGCGGTGTCACTCCGGTGAGCGTAAGGCCTCAGCCACACTGCGAGCTTTTCCAAGCGTTTTGCAGCAAATATAAAGTCATCATTACAGCAGTTGTAGACTGCCACACTGCGAGCAAAACAAACGAGAGCGATTAATAGCTTACGGACATACGTTTCCTCGAGACGCTCGAGACGCTCGGGACGCTCGGGACGCTCGTGTTTGCTTTGCTTTCAGTGTGTCTGAGGCCTAAGAAGTGCTCGCTCAGATGCTACAAATGCAAATTTCGTTTTCAAAGAACATCTTACGCAAATTTGTTGTCAATTATACGAACAATTAATTCATTGAGATGTACATGTCTACTAAATCACATAGGCCTAATCATAAAGATTTTTGTATGAAAAACATAGTTTTATCCGTCTGCACATTGTTCTGATGAAAATTTCTTTGGAAATTACTAGAAATACAAAATTCATTGAAAATATATGACCGGACAAAAGTGTCCTCTCTTACATTACCCGGAGTTAATTTTCACCGATCACATGCGGGTTAACAGTTCTCAAAAGTGAACTATGTTGCGAACGGTGCTCCCATGTTCAACAACAAAGCTAAACTGCTTGCATTGATCCCTAAATCATACATGAGACGCATGAGGTGAAAATTTCACGATGCCGTGCTGCATTTAAAGAAGTCTAAACTATCTCAGCACCACTGATCTCTCTTTGCAAGCCTAGACGTCGCGATGTGACCATTTATGTATTAGAAGACGAGCTCTATCACAGAGGTTCCCAACCTGTGGTACGTGAGGCCTCATCAGATGGTACGCGAGATCCTGAAGTAGGCTATATGTATAATGATGATAATTCAATCTATTCATGTCACAGACCAAATCTACTAGGAAAAGTGTTAGTCAGCTTGAGAAAATTAGATCGACAACAAAATTCGATGCAACTTATCACTTTTCATAGTCTCAAAAGACGAAGATTTGTCTTGGACATAGATTTCATCTTGTCACATCAAATTTTGTATTAGATTGATTGGATATCAATGTGACAGGCGATGCAGTGACATAGCGACCGACAGGTCGAAATCGACGATACAAAACTATGTATCTTAGAATAGCTCAGCATCCAAAATCTTATATTTTGAGAATGCTTTTGACATAAAAAATTACATTAAACTTTGGCAATACCAAAAATATTCACAAATAAAATAGGCTGCGCTTCTTCAAAACGATACGCAATCTCAGAAGCTTCGGAAAAAGGATCCTCAACTTATAGAATAACTGCTATTTGTTTCATGTTTGTTTAGTTTGCTTAGATTTGTTTGAAACATCTTTTCTAACAAAAAACGAATTTCTCCTTTAACCAAGTGGTACGCGGCGAACATGTAAAATCTCAAGTGGCACTGAAACATTGAAAGATTGGGAAACCCTGCACTTGCATATGCTGGTAATGTCGAGATCAGCGGAGATATCATATCAGAACACATACATGTACTACAGTTTTACTCAAAACTCTATAATCGAATTTCTTGCTCTTCGCCGAAGATTGCAAAGATCTGTACATTTGAGAGACAACTTTATTCATTGGTAAAAGACAAGATAATGGTTAGATAGTTGACAGATAGGATTCTCTGTCCTCAAGAGTTCGATTATTTACTTTTAAATCTGATGATATCAGACGTCTATCGGGAGTAGCTATCATACAAGACTGCGCAATTCACATGTACTGTTTATAAACAGATAACATCTTTCAGCTATTGAAGATGGAATAGCAGCCATGACAGCATCCATTGTGTTGTGAAGCATAGAACAGTGAATATCTGATGAATAGTTCTCAGTTATCATCGGAATCTAAGATATGAGTAAGCAACGAGATTCACGAAACGTTTTCATAAATTGCCCGTTCTAAGAAAGGACATAATTTTGCAAAGGAAACTATAAGATTTGTGATAGAGCTGCAGGCATGGAAATACGGCTCTGCGTGATATTTGTTTTTTTGAGAAATTTCCCAATAATGATTTTCGAAATGAATTTGATTTATGCAAGCTAATGTATATTATTGTATTAATAAATTTGTCAAATCTCTTCATAGCCACCACGAGACATGTTTCGGCCTGTTGGGCCTCATCAGTCGTGGGCAGGTTCGAACCAGCGACGTCGGAGCTGGGGGTCGTGCAAGCATACCCTCTAACCACAAGGCCACCGGACCATCTGTTGAGAGCGTGAATTAGCCAGGAAGGCACTGCTTAAACGCAGGCACGTGGAAGTCAGATAGCATTCTGCAATCACTTGATGACGCATCCAACATTGAGGTGCTTCACACAGGCGCTACTCAGTGCCTTGTCAAGACAAGTAAACTGGCAATTGGTAAATTCATCAAAGGAGTACTTGCACGTCATCTAGCTCCAACGTTGCTGGTTTGAACCTGCCCACGACTAATGAGGCTCAGCAGGCCGAAATATGTGTCCCGGTGGTTGCCTCAGTTGAGATTTGTTTTTTGGCACATCATGCCTTCAAGTCATTTCCTAATATGTGTACATATGCTATCATGCTTCTGATCAGTAGCTAATGGGAGCATGGTTGGTGTGGCTAAATTGACCACAATGCTCTGTTTGCCGACAAGGAGGCTTGCTATTTCTGAATGTGTTTGGTTTCATAGATAGAACATGAAGAGAACTGACTCGAAGACATTCCAAGCCAAAACTTATAGCATTAGACTTTCCGGTAGTACTTTCCATTGAAGCAATAAAAACACGTAAATTTTCATTTTGACCAAAATCTTCTTTTTTTTTATCCTGTCAGACAAATAGAGGAATCAGGTAGAACTCGGCTGACTGCCAAACTAGTGGCAGTCATAGAATACACATCATAGTGTGAAACTCTCATTTTCGGCTTCTTTCCGACTCCAATGCTGATCGCATGTTCAGAAAGTGCAAATTCAACATCAGCTATCGCAATCAAAAGGCAAAAAAGGAAAAGTAATTATATCTTCTTCCGATGACATTACTTTCATGAGTCTGGCAGCAGGAGAGTCATGTCCAATCAAATCACAAATTGCATACTAACGCTTGGGTGGAATCCAGACTATGACTCTCAATGCATTAAAGGATGCCCTTGGATAAACTGTAATACATCCGAATGAAGTAGTTCCACAAACAATTTAAGTGATACACAGGATAAAAACGCGCAACTTTGGTTTACAAAATTGTAGGAATATTGTTTATTGCAACATCAATTTCACGTGATTCGTGGAACTCAATCCCACTATTAAGAGCTTTAGATAATGTTAATTGATTACTTGAAAATCTAAGCACTTTTTAGATGAAGGGTTGACTGAAGTGGAATTAATTTGATTATTTTAAGTATTAATTCATCTATTAGATATGCGATTATCACGGAAGTTTTTGTAGGTACTGTTGTAGGTATAGAAGCAGTGTACTGTGAATGACTACCTTCTTTTATGAGAATCAATGACAGATATTCTCAGATCTTTTCAAATAATGCAACCAGTTGTCTACACGGACCACTCTCCGATGCAAATTAATTTAGAAATTGAATTAAGATCAAAATTTATAAAAGCAATAGCAATTGAATAAAAGGATATGAACAAAAATAGAAGGATTTGCAGTCTGTGAACAATACCAGGAATTTAGAGTCGGGAGCAGAGTCCTATCAAGTGATATCTCCGAACTCTGGCCTATTACTAAAGATCAGAAATTAATAACTTGTCCTTGTCGTCAATCTTTTTATGTCAGCTTGTGCCTTTCTCTATTAATCCCCGTCCCATCCAAGTCGCAGAGACATTTTAGAAACTAGGGATGGGGCAGCCGTCTCCCAGTCACAGCTGTCACCAGGTTCAGGTTAGTTACTTAGTAACTTGTAGTGAGAGCTGTGGTACCTCCCGAGGCGGACAGACTGCACTTCTGCAGCTATATATAGAGTAAATTAATGAAGCTTGGCCTTTACAGAACTGACCTATCCTGCCACCTAAACCCCTCATCAGGCAAATGTACAGTCAACAGTACAAAGCGGAAGAAGGTGGACTTGAAAAATGAAAGAGTGTACTTTTACTGAATGATTCAGTTTCTCTAATATTTAGAAAAAATTGATTAACCTACATGTATTGATGAGCTGTGAGCAGTATACAGCTATTTGAACAAAGATGGTCCTCCGTCTGTCGTTGCCGGTGGCTGAAACTAGTCAGACGGCAAAAGCTAAATATGAAATTGTCTAATCTGTTACTATTGCTCCTCTGTTTACGCAGCTATTCAATTGATATTAAAAATGTTATGTTATCTAGTTGGCTAAGTTAAACATAATCGTGGGCTATCCGGTAATGTGTACCAAGCATTATTGCATGAATTAGTGATTGTCAAACCTATCTAAACACAAGAAGACACTGTCAAAACCCTGGGATGCATTACAAACACTTTTAATCTTGCATTGTAATGCTTACATGTAGATACTTACAGCTAAACAGCTTAGAGAATTTGGCCAAGTCAGGAGATATTCTAGAAAATACATTTGAAATAAATGCTGACTTTGTCGAGGATGAAATATTGTGCAGAATTTTGTTTCTCTAATGATTTAAAAATTTGGATAAACTGCAGTTTCAATTTTATAAAAGGTATCATCATTTAAAGTGAAGTACTTTAAATAGTTTTAAATGCAAAAGTCATAGTTCTGACAATGCCAAAAGGCGTGCAGACAATCATTGTCCGCACGCTTTTTTTATTTTTCAAAAATGCCATAAAAAACACATGATGACATCAAATTACACCATCTGTGCAAAAAACACAGAAATGTCTAAAGAAAAAACATTAGCCTGGCACCATTCTTTTCAAGAACGGCAGTCGGCATTCTTTCAACAGTCTTTTGCACTATTTCTTCCGATTCACATATGATCACGTCTTGTGAACTTTGCACATCTTTTGCTCTTTTGACCATCACACTGACTTGTTTCTCTTCCTCTTTATCTTCTTCTTCCGATTTCTCTTGATGCAAACTTCTTTTCAAACTTTGGCTCATTCTCTTCATTTCTGACTTTCGTCGACATCCATATTGCAGATATCTCTCTACAGTCTTCGTCTGCTTATGACCAGTTATTTTGCAAATATCCGTCAATTTATAACCGGCTTGGGATAGTTCGGAGATAACTGTCAGTCGGATACTGTGAGCTGTGTAAGACTTTCCTAACTGAGCCTCATTTGAAATAATACTCATAAGTTTCCCGAGAGTATTTACACCTATGGGCTGCTTCTCGCAATACCAAGAATTGCTCGAAAAATTTTTTCTGGCTTTAAGGAAAAAAGGGGTGGGTAATGAATCACCATCAACAATTGATTCACGGCGCTTTTTTAAAAATAATTTCAGGCATGTAACAGGGCATTCAGCCGTGTTTTCACTTGATACCATCAACGCTTCTTTCACATTCTCCATCCCTTCCCGCGTGAGAACATTACCTACGTTTTTAATTTTTCCTTCGTTAAACTAACGATATCGAGTCCCTCAGAGTCCTTATCAAATATGAAACGATCCTCCCTCAAATTACGGAACCATTCTCTCCCTCTAGTCCCGAAATAGTAAATGATGTTATAATACGTCTCGTGTAATAAAACTGTCGGATTACTACGATCAAAATAAACCGGTAATTTACTGAGGTCTTCAGATTCGATGGCTTAAAAATGCTTAACTTGACCTCCACATGCGATGAATTTACGGGCCAAGCATTTCAATGTTTTATTCGCATCGTAAAATCTATCGTCAGTAATTATGTTTATCTTTCTCGACCACATAAAATACCGAAAGATGCTCGCTCTAATACATATGAGGCTGGCGGGATCATAATTATTATCATCATTTTTCTTCAAAGATCCATAAAACAAACGTAATACTTTTGCTAATTCACTCTCAGTACACTGTTTAAAATCAATGCTTAAAGCAGGATACTTTTCCAAGAAGTTATGAAACATCTTCATGTGATGCTTTTCTTGTTTGATGCTTGATTCAATTTGCATTGATTTTTCCATTGCGGTTACATCATCTGAAATGGAATAACAATATTTTGAGGATGCAGTTTAATTAGCAAGTTGTCATTTACAGAAATATCGATTAAAATATTGTATTGTAATTATATGTACATTAGTTAGTGCAATTAGTGGATGAACCACGTTTTTATTGTTTTATCGACTCAACACAGAAATTCATTTTGTTCTGCATATTTACCGATATATTGTTATGGAATATTGGTAAGGAATAAAACGTTTACTTACCTTCAAGATCTTTGATACTATTTTCATCATTGAGATCCGGTGCAAGTCCAAAAAGCGGTTCTATGTCGTCAATATAATGTTCGGAGAAGTCATCATCACAAATGACGTTATCCTCTATATACTGTCTGTCTATTTCAGCCGAAATTTGATCACTGGTGAGCCCACTTATCATGTTGTTGGGAAATCTGCTCAAATTAATCAGTCTGGCATCTATAATGATAGCGTGATAACGTTGAACTGAGATGACTAAATGATGTGAGATATTTCAAATAGATTTGAAAAAGCGTGCAGACAATACTATGTCACGGATTGACTACATAGATTATCCAGAATATTAGCTTAGAAATCAGAATTAGAGCTATCGATAAGCCTGTCAAGTAAATATCCATTTCATGACTTCCATAGATTTCTATTGAACAATGTGATTTTTATACTGGTTTGGCGTGCGGCAATGACCATACATAGACTTCTAAATTTCTCTGGACAGATAGGTTGAAATTGGCTTTCTACATAGTCAGGCCAGAAATCCAAAATTCTACAAATAGACTATCATTAAGCATTATCAAATTTTTGTGACCATAATGCATTTCAGGCACAATATGTGCGTATATTTATGAACATTAGGTTTTGGGACGCATGGGCCTACATGATTATGCGCTAAACTCATATATTACACCTCCGCGTTATTTGCTTACTTTGCGATATTTCTTCACACAATTTTCTCAGAACTGAGGCATCTGAGATTTGTGAACAAATTTATTGTACATGTTGTTGAAAAATTTCACTGAAATTTCGGAAGCCTGATCGTCCGTATGCACAACGAGACGTTACGAAGAAGTATTGGAAAAAATCATCAAGAATCATCAAATATTCATCGATATTATGAGCACTGCCCTTTCATTTTTTAAAGCAAAAACTTTTCTATTGCAATTCAATTTGATTTCATAGAACACCCTCCAGCAAAAAAATGTCTAGTTGAAGAGATTACTTTGGTAGAGAAGAAGAGAAGGCCCCATGATTAATTCCACTCAAAGGTTTTGCAGTTTCATTGATGTCGAACATTGCTAGCCCGCTATTGGTGATAAAGCACACGACAAAAATCATATTTTTATATTTCAAGAGTGAAGAGCAACAATCACCAATGACATCATCACGATTATTAGTATTGATATTGAAATCAGTCTTTGCATGTAGACATCCTGTTCATGTGTTTTTGATTGCATTATATTTTATCACCTACATTTCTCAGACTGAATCCAGATGACTTCAATAAAGAAATTGTTTTTTATTTTCTTGTAACTCTCTGTAGGTGACGCATGTAGATATAATTTGCTCCGCTCATTTGACCCATCCAGCCAAACCACTTCTCATAATAATCCGATTGTACTTTCCCCAAGTATTAGCCTCAGAAGATTCTCCATCACAGGCCGGATCGTTCAACATCTGTTAAGATCTCCTCAGAAGTGGCTGCTCAGGTTTGGAATGCTTATTGTGTCCATCATCATTGTTTTCATGAAAGTAAATGCAAAGAAGGATCCCCGTATAGTTCACTTGTCCGTCCTGATCCCGCTTCTGTTCCCTATGCTTTCAAGACATTCATAATGAAGGAATCGGCGGCTTCTCTTTTCCGCTCGAAACTGTCCCTTACCATGGTCAATGCTATTGGTGAATCTAGCGGAAATCTTCCGTCCGTTGACTTCGGCTGCACCAGCAACTTTGTCAGTCTTTTCCAAGAATAAAATAATTGAATCCGATCTCGAATTTCTATTACTGGCTGGTCATCCGGATATTATACAAAAATCATCAGATGGAAAACTTTGAAAAACTCGTGATAGATGATATGTGCTTGTTGAACTAGATTTCTTCTCTGTGATAGATGCGAACATTTGCAGATTTTTCGACAGCAAATGATGTGACAATAGTGAAGGGAATATTTCAACTCCTGATCACCCTATTTAGTCCATGATCAATTTGAAATGTCACAAACCCAGATAGAATGGTTTCTTTGTAAACTAGACAAAATTGTCGTAAGAAGATATTTGATCTCTTCCAATAAAATCTTCCGAATATGTTTCCATTGCCAGGGCATGCACTTGAAAATATAACTATATCGGATCGCGGCTTTGGAGTTGTTTGGAGCAGCATCTGGACAGGAAATTTGTTGACACTCCTTTAGATTACACGTCTTCATTTTTCCTCTTTGTTTGCAATTATGATTTATGTCTCTTGTGGTGGTATTGAAGTCAGATTCATGGAAGTGAAAGTTACACAAGGCGGAATGTTTACTTGGGATGTAATGCTTTCTACTACTTAACTCGATGCAACTGCAAATTCAGATTTCTTTGTTATGATTTCGGTTGACAACCAGAAGCGGCATGTACATGTATGCTTGGTATTCTGCATTGAAATGAATCGCACAGGAGACTCATTTCAAATAGTCATTGATCACTGCGATATGCCACAAAATTCGATCTTTGTAACACAAGCGTTGGTTGGCCTGAACATGTATGAAGTGATTTCAAATTTTGCTCACCTATCTGTCCAGAGAAATCTAGAAGTCTATGGACCATAGATACTCATGCGCTAACGCGCATTCGTATCTCATGGTCATTGCCGCACTTCAAACCAGCATAACAATCATACATTGTCTTATCGGTGAATTCTGAATACATCCAATGAATTTTCTTTTTTATAAAGCAGCAAAGGTTATTGGATACTATGAAGGCAAGCTATGAAGGAAGCATGCAATGCGATTTATTCAAATGTCATTTAAAAAGGACACAGTGGAAGATACACGTGGTGCGGGCGAATAAAGCAATTGCTTACAAACCTTATCCTATCTCAATAACATGGGATATACAGCTAATAGTTGATAAACAATTTTTTTATAGATTACAAAAGGTCGATTAGCTGATTATCATTGGGAGCAATTGATATCCTCAGCAGAAAAAAGCTATTCTGGATTAAATTATTTGGAGTTCTGCCTGTTTGAGGATACCATGAAATGATTTTTAAATGTTGATGTCGATTATAACTATGTCAATATCATATTGAAGTTTAGAGCATTAAAACACAACTTAAAAGTTAAAACAAGCCTCTGACGTTTGTGGAAATCGAATGAGGTATGAAGAACGTCGATGTGAACAATTTAATGATTCACGAATAGAAATTTGTATCATTTCATGATTGAATGTTCAAAATATCAGAAATTACCAGATTCAGAATTCAACGGCATTATGCCACTGAAAGCACAACTGCGTTTTACAAGCTAATGAGTTACGACAAGTTCCAAACAACAAATTATTCCAACAAATCAGGGAGCCTTCGAGACAGAATCTGATGACTGGTTTAAAGATATGCGGAATCTCTCCCCTCGATTCCTCGATTCCAATGAAGCGTGTCATTGGGACAAGAAGCAAACACAAGGCAGCAAGAAAGGTCAAGATATCTGCAGAGATTTGAATGCTTCTCTAGTTAGCATTCTGACCAGCATGCGCGGACAAAATACAGTGAGGAGGCCCAGAGGCGCCAAGGTGACTGCTGGCCGCCCAATACAAAGTCACAGTATCAAATCGCAACGAGATCGTCAACGCCAACCGAGTCCACAATACGGTGCATGTGCTAGCTGTAATTAGCCTGATTTTTTTTAAAAAAATTGATACCACCAGGAATGTTAATCTCAGGGTTAAAGACAACGCCAAATTCCAAAATTTAAACTAGATTCATAAATTAAATTCGATTCCTGCAGTTCATAGCGGTGAAATAGACTCTGTTGACAGACCAAATAAAAACTAATTGAAAAAAAACATGATAAAGTGGCTATAATTAGCCCGTCGTATTACGGTACTTTATAAAAGAATCACGAAAACGAACGTTTTTTGTTCATGGACGCTTCAGTTCACAATGTTTTATGGTTCCTTCACTGAAAACTTCATTGAAAAAATCTCAAGGGAAGTAAGTGATGGAACCAACAAGACATTTCTGAACATTCATTGACACATTCAAACTCCTGCTAAGAGTAATGATGCTTCATGAACGTTTTCACCGATCATTTTGTATATTCTTCTCTTGACACTCAACAACTTCCTACGAAGATTGTCATGGACATTACAAAAAGTGTTTTAATTCATTGGTTTGAACACGCAAAGTTTTTGAACTACACCGTAAATCGCTGGATACGAAAATTACATACAAACATATAGGATGTTTCAGTGAAACCTGGTCAGTTTCAGCGGGTTCGTGTAAATTCAATTATAGTTCTATAGAAGTCAATGCCAGTACAAATAATAAACAATAGGCTTACTGGGAAATTTCATGTTAGAAAACTTCTTTTGAATAATTTCATCAATATAGGCTGTAAATAACATTGACATTATGTATGTGATAAGTCACACATAATTTATATTTGAAAATATCTTTCCTATGATTATTTGTTCTGTAGCAAGTCTCCTTAACAAAATTGTTCACTTAGGAATGTTTTGTCAATATGATTGGTTCCTAATTGGACCAATAATGAGACGAATTTGTAAAAATAACGATTTTCACTTCATTATTTCATTTATGAATCATGAGTGAACGTTACACGCCAGTCCAGCGATTTCACCTTACTCGGCTTTTTGAACAGCATCGCTCAGTTGTGATTGTTCAGCGTTCGCATGCTCAATTGTTTAAACTTCGTCCTCGTGATCCTCGGCCAAAACGTGAGACACTTTTGGAATCCCACAATACGGCCATTACTGTTGGACTCGCACATAAGCCACGCGGCGGCTCCGTGCGAACGGCTCGCACGAAAGAGAATATTGAGCGCGTTGTTGATGCCGTCGAACAGCAACCGGAGACTTCACAGCGTAGACTATCAGCGCAGCTAAACCTTTCTGTATCCAAGTAATGGTTATTTGACCGGTCCAGGACAAGCATTTTAAAAAAAATCAAGAACTTTTTTTACCTCTAAAATCACCAATTTACGGGCCAAAATAGATGCGAAAATGGGAAAAATACAACAAATAGGAAACTAGCTTAAATTTATAAAAATACAAATGGGAAAAATTCAACAAATAGGAAACTAGCTTAAATTTATAAAAATACAAATGAGGAAAAAATGTTTATGACCCAGTCACCCAAATGTAATAAAAATGTATAATAAAATAATGATAATTACAAAAAATGAATATGAACAAAAATATTCATTTAAAAATGGAAGATGAAAAAACAAAAGAACCATCAGCCCCTTTATATCCTTCATTATCATATGAAATGGATATAGCAAAACACAAAGATAGAGTCAGATACATGAAAGATAAAGAATCCCAATTATTACTTAGACTAGATCATTATGATAAATTAAGAAAACGATGGACGATAGTTAAGAATGTGACACAAGGAATTGGCATATTCTTAACAATAAGTTTAGGTGGTCTCACTATTGTCATTTCATCTGGCGTTCTTACAATTCCTGTTGTTGCTACTGCTTTAACAGGTACAGGTGTTTTTACAACTTCACTCGCAACAATGATAGATAAGTCTTTAATCAATAAGAAACGTAAATCCTTAAGTAAGAAACATGTACATGTCAAAGAGGTATATGACAAACTTCATTACTACTTTCAAAGAGTGTGTGATGATAATGTTATTACGTTAGATGAGATTGAAAATTTTGAACAAATAGCTAGAGAAGCAAATAAAATACCAAACAAGTTTTCTCAAGGCAAAGATAATAATGATGTTTTTTTAGAAGAAATAAAAACTTTATTAAACAAAACATTAGAGCATCAGTAAAGTGTTTTTGCTGTGTACCAATAATACTACAAAATTCAAATATTATATTATAAAATAATGGATACCAATGAGACAAATGAGGCAAAAATAAAACAACTAGAAGAACTAATAAAACAGAAAAATATTATGAAGGAGAAACGTAGACAATATCGAATGTTGAAAGTTGGTGTTGAATCTAATATGAAAGACAAAATCCAATTAGTTGAACAAGTTAAATCTGATATTAAGAAAGAACGTACAAATCATGATAAACAAATGGGTCTGATTGATCCAGTGCAGAAAACTATCTTAGATGATTATGGTCTGCTAGAAGAAAATATAAATAAGAAATTACCAAAATCTATGCTATTTGAACATTCTACAATTTTTATAGATGGAAACTCATCTCTTAGATTTTTCTTAGGCGGAAAGGAAATATTTCCACATCCTTCTCGAGGTTTAATTTATGCACCAGACAAAACACCCTTTAGTTTAGACAGAAATTTCGTGGATTTATTAAGAGGAGCGGAGTTAGATAAATATCATGCTGATGATCTACTGAAATATAAAGCTATGTTAGATAAAGTTAACGCAGTAAAAACTCTTAAACGTTATAAACAATTAGTACACTTATTGTCAATGGCATCAGTCCCAACAGCGACTGGTATTCCAACGGGTGATTATTCAACAGCGACTGGTAATTATTCACCAATTGTCGCTTATTCAAAAACACCAACAGGAGAGAGAATTGTATTTTTACCAGATGATACACAAGAATTAATGAATAGATTACAGATTTTATTAGCTGCAGCAAACGAAGGACATAACTCTAGCTTTAACGAAATACATGCAATATCGAAACGGTTATGGGAAAAGAACGCTATAACTGAACAAGACTACAAAAACGTATCTAATCATGTTATGACCCTCAGCGCAAGAAGGACATAACTCTATATGGGAATATCTAAATTATTTAGTTAAAAATGTCTTCGGTAGAACTAGAAAAAATTAATAAACATTTAGAAAATTTAACCGAGATTTTAACCTCATCAAAATTTAGTACGACTTTAAAATTTATAGCAACTGCGTCATCGCATACTTGTAATTTAGAACCTATTATTCACTTAGAACAAGACAAACATTATGAAGTAGCATTAACTAGTTTTTCAACATTTAACACTATACAAAATATTATCAAAGATGTAAATGACCGATTTAAGTATTCAAATGACAAAGGTAAAACTTGGAAAGAATTAACTTTTCTTCCTGGATCTTATGAAGTTGAATCTATTTCCAATGAAATAAAAAGACATTTAGGTATTGAATTTAAAGACAAGAAACAATTACATTTCGCAGTTGAACCAGCAGTAAATAAATTTTCTCTTACTTTAGATGAAAATTATCAAGTTGATTTTAATCATGATAGATCATTGTCGAAACTATTAGGATTTAAAAAGAAACTCTACGCACAAGGTTTTCATATCAGTGAAAATATACCTAAAATAACTGAAATAAATTCTATCAACGTTCAGTGTGATATTATAGAAGGTGGTTATGTTAATGGAAAGCTAACAAATAATATCTTCAGTTATCCAGCATTTACAGTTCCGATTGGTTACAGTTTAAATGTAATCCCAAAATCATTAATATATTTTCCAGTTACACGAAAAACAATTAATTCCATTTCCATTAGAATAACAGATGAGAAAGGAAAGGCAATAAATTTTGGAGGTGAAGAGATTATGATAGATCTATTATTACGAGAGGTTTAATTAAAAATATTGACTTAAAAAATGAGTGAAAACACTTCTGTAAAATCTCCACTAAACAAGAAAGTGAAATTCAATCATCATCCCAACCTATCCAGTAAGGTTTTAGCAGTTATCTGTGGAAGATCAGGTTGTGGGAAAACGTATCTATTATTTAAAATTCTCACGACACCAAACTTTTTGGATTATAACAATCTTATTATTTATACAACAACAGCAGACCAACCTATTTACCAATTCTTGAAATATGGTTTTGAAAATAATCTTACAAAATCAGCTATAGCTTCACTGTTTGAAGAATATGAAAAATCGGAGTATGAAGAAGAAATAAGTTCTTGGTGTGAAGAAGCAGCGAAAAATGAACAACTAGTAGAACCCAATAAAAATAAACACATATCGATACAACTAATAGATGATAGTGGTAATATGCAAGATCCTAGTAAACTAAATAAAACGAGAAAACATTGTGTTGTGTTTGATGATTGTGTTAATGACAAAGATCAGGCAGTTCAGAGAAATTATTTTACAAGAGGTCGACATAATAACTGTAGTGTCTTTTATTAAACACAAAGTATGTATTCATTAGATGGCAGCGTTATTAGAAAGAATGCTAATATTTTTATGCTTTTCGAAATTAATTCAAGAAACCTAAGTGATTTGTTAAGAGACTTATGTATAAGAGATAAAGATGATTTTAAACAATCTTGCAGTATTGCTTGGTCAAACGATTATGGATTTATTACAATCAATATTGATAAAAAAGTACATGATAGAGTTATAGAACATTTGTTCACAGAGTAAAACTCTGAATCGAACAATTGTTCTCTGACTAGATGTTTAAAAATTAAAAAGGTACAGTAGTTATTCCATCAGGTAAAATCCTTCTTTATCATCAAATGGATCTAATGCTAATTTATGTTCCTCTTTTAAGTACATTTTATGTTTCTTTGAACAAAGTCTATAATTACATGTTGATTTTATTTCATTATTAAACAATGCCTTCTTATAATCTTGAAATGTTATTTGTTTAGCTATTGATGCTTTTGAAATTCCTTTTAATGTTTTAGATGTTTTAGACTTTGTATTATAACAATAACATTTGGCTTTTAGAAATACAGCTTCTGTTATGTACTCTTCATTTCCTTCTAGTTCATCTTTTACTTTACATAAATCAGAAGGATGAATGATATCTTTTATTTTATTAATTTCTTCATCAAGTGAAGAATTATACGGTATTGTTAATTCTAAGAAAACAGAATCGGTATCTGTAAAGTGTAATTTATAGTTCTGACCATAAGCAGGTACCAAATAATCATATATAAAACTGTACATAAATAGTTTAGCTAATTCTAATATAGTAAATCCTATAAAATTAAACTTATCATGTTTTACAATGCTTCTTCTTAGATGAACAGCACATAGATTATCACTAAATCTAGTAGTTCTTTTATATGTTGGTTTTCTTGTTAAATTTTGAAATCGATCTTCATTATAAACTATTTCAATATTTTGTCTATTACGTACATTTTCTAAAGTTTTACCATAAAATGCGTTATTCATTAATTTAAAGAATACGTTTCCAAAATCATCTTTATTTCTCTTAGCTATTTTACGTTTTTCAATATTAAATTCTATATAATTTTTTAACCACTTAGATTTCTTATATACTAATTTTCGGTGCATTTTACTGAGAATCATTCCATGATCTAAATACCAATCTAACATTCTTCCTTCAACAACATACTTTTCTTTATTACTTTGTGTTAACAGGAGTTTCTTTGTTGGTCTGTATTTTTTAGGTAATATAGACTTTTGATAATCTGTAAAATCATCTATATCAGGTATTTTATTTTCAGGACAGAATGGAAAATATTTTGTTGTATCTTTTATTTCATCAGGGTATCGTAAATCAACTTCATATACGTAACCATTTCCATCTTCAATAGTTCGTTCGTACTTATCATTGGGCGAAGCCTGAGAACCTTCGGTTCGATTACCACTCCATTCCATTTCACCTGTAGGCAATTCTTGTATCATGCAAGAAGAATATAAGCTATTAAAATCATAATATAACAAATAGTTTTCTCTCATAAACTCATCAATTGCATTTTCACGTTCTACTCCTTCTCGTTTCGTTCGAAAAATTTCTAATATCTTTTCTTTCTCCTCTAGTGACAAAGGTTTCATTATTCCATATTCTTGTGGGTTTACTTTCTTGTTATAACATTTAACATATCTATTACCTAAAACTGATGAAACTCCACCTCTAATTCCAGATTCAAAGAATAACAATTTATCGTAAGAACTTTCTTTATAGTATTTAAGTTTAATATCAGTAAATTTCAATCCTGCTAACCATGTTAAACCTGGTGTAGAATAGCAATAACATGGATCTATTCCGTAATATTCGATACACATATCACGAAAGTTTTCAAATAGATCAGCTAGTATTAATACATCTATCTGAAGATATTTCATTGTATAATCATACATTGTTCTACAATTTAACTCTTTCCAATTCTTTTCAGCTTCTGTATAATCTTCTTCAGACAATTCTGATTGTTTTAATGTTGTTTTAAATTTGTCACGTGAAGGAAGTTGTTGTTCTTGCATTATTTCATTTATTTTGGTGATAGCAGTCTTTGACTGTGAACTGTAGGTACTGTCCCCAGTTATGTACTCATAGGGAAATATCCCTTTAAGAGGTTTCAAGTTATATTTATTTAGTATTTTACATTGTTCAAGTTTCAATGTTTTTCCCATGGCTTCCAATGAATAAGGAGTAAAAAATCTAAATGCATCTAATATTCGAATACAACCAAATTGCATTGAAAAGTATTCTTCTTCTGTTTTACATAGTACGTTTGTTCTTAATTGCTGTAATGTTTCAGATGAAAATAAATCGTTTATTATTAAATGGAAATCATACTTAGAACCATTGTAGAAATATAAAGGAACAAAGTTATATCTAAATTTGTTTGCATTAAGATTACAAGAATTATGTGCTGCACCTCTATATAATCCATTTAGATGATCATGATCCTTTACTTTGTCGGCAGAACCGTCGCTTCGCTTATAAGTTGTAAATTCTTTACCACAGTAATAACAATTCTTTTCATTATTAAATTGCACTAATTGTTCAGACGTTAATAGAAGCATTGGTTTATTTGTTTTAAGCAATTGTGAAAAACGTCCTTGTAATTCTTCTATTGTGTTAACAAACTTTATAGCACTGTCCTCACCATAGTACTGATAATATTCTGATTTAAATAATTCGGGGTAATTTGAATGAATGTACATTCCCCAACATAATGGTTTCTGCTCAAACAAATACTTGCTAGTACTTTGTTCTGTAATTTTGACATTATATGCTTCAAAATCACAATATATTGTAAAGGGTACTTTATTTTTGAAATACCATTTATTGTATTCTAAATAATCTTCTTTTGGAAACGTATTTCTGACTGCTTCATTTTCTTGACAATTTGCAAAGTGATTATTCAATGCTTGTTCAGTTCTAAAACTTATCATACATTGAAGACAGGGGAAATTAGCATTATCTGAAGTTTTTGTAAATATAGAAACATCTTTGCACAATATGTAATGTTCTTTATAACATAATATATTTGCTTGTGCTGGTTGTTCTAACATCAGTACCTGTTGTTGATATTGCTGTTGATATTGCTGTTCTAACATCTGTAACTGTTGTTGATATTGTTGCTGTAACATCTGTACCTGTTGGTGATATTGCTGTTGATATTGCTGTTGTAACATCTGTAACTGTTGTTGATATTGTTGCTGTAACATCTGTAACTGTTGATATTGCTGTTCTAACATCTGTAACTGTTGTTGATATTGTTGCTGTAACATCTGTAACTGTTGTTGATATTGCTTTTCTAACATCTGTAACTGCTGTTGATATCCAGAAGTAAAACCGCGTCCTTTATAATTATTATGATTAACCATTATGGGTGTTAATGTTTTTATAATTTCATATTTTTCAGTACATATTACATTTCCTTTGTAAATAATATTATGATGCATGTAATTTCCTCTTTCATTGTATACTATTTCTGTTTGGCATAAATTTTTGTTATTCAAATAAAATTCTTTTAAGTTGTTATAAACAATATTATTAACTTCAATATCTCCGGGATATAAGGGAGTAATATCACCAATAGAAACATACTTCACATTTAATTCAAACACATTTACTTCTATTATATGTTTGTTCTTTTTATGAAACTTTGTTAGCTTATTATAATCATATGGAAATTCATCTAATCCATCAGAAAGATCAAATTCATTTATGTATTCTTCTTTTTTGTAATGACTTAGTCTTTCTTTGTGATATCGTGCAGGATGTAAATGTGCTATAACACTCCACAGAAAACAATAGTTGTCGTCGTTTTGTATGTTAATTATTTGTGGTGAACTGAAAGGTAGGGGTATGTAACTACCTCCAGTATTATTTTTATATTTATTAATTACTAATTTCTTGGATACTATTCTAACAAGCTTCCAACCAGATTCACGCAACTGAGCTTCAGTTATAGCATCTTTTAATTTATTTATCATTGTTTCAAATATGGGTTGTATATTATTTACATTATGAATTTCTTGTGTTTTACTGAAATGGCCTTGTACTATTTCTTCAATATTTCCATCAGGTCCAGTCTTTGTGTAACATACTTCTACATTCATATAACATTTGAAAGATTTTCTAAATATACTATAAAAGTTGGATAGAATATCATAAAAAGTTTCATCGGTTTCGACAGATTCATCATACTCATAAATGTCACTTTGTTCGGGATCATCATATAAATACTTTATATCTATTTCAGGTTCATCTATTACACTAAAAACTTTTTTATATTCTGAATGTGAATAATCATCAAATACTCTTTTAACTTCTATATCAGTAGGTAATGTTTTTAGATAGTTTATATATTCATTCATTCTCGTTATATCACTTGTATTATGTCGTTCTACATTCTGTAAATGCAAACGACTCTTTAAATGAGATTTATAACCTCTAGGCGTCTGTAGCTGTTTTTTACATATGCTACAATATAGGTTACCTTCCTCCATTTTACCTTTTTTTAATAAAAAATTTATGTTTTACTTTTTTATAAAAAAAATTTATGTTTTTACATAGAACCTCGGTTCCGCCAACTTCGTTGGATATATACAGGAATATTTAATTCATTTAATGTCTTTAGATCGTAAGCTGTTAAATGTTCTTTCTTAACCAACCACCATAAATTATTATACGCTAAGAATACTCTGAAACTTCGTAGACACGGTGGTAAGTATCCATTTTTAATATGTGGTTTTAAACCGTGTTTTATTTTGTAGTCTTTAACGAACTCTATGTATTTATGATGGTACTGAAATTTAACTTCTTTCTTTGAATTTACAGGATTTATAGGATGATGATAATCTTTTAACACTGGTATGTGTTTGATGATATACTGACTATAGTCATTATGTTTAGACATAATTTTATTTATTTTTTTAAAACTAATTTTTAATTACGAATTCACATTTCATTTAATTCATTAAATATTGGCTTTATCTCACTTAATGTATTCTTAGCATCATAAACTAAAGGTTTCACACTTTGTAATACATCTCGGAAATTACTAATTCCTGTTCGTATAGCATCTAGTGCATCCCTATTTTCTAATCGTTTAGGTGTTTTAATCCCTAACACATTATTCAGATAATGATCGAAATAGAAATAAAATGTTTCTCGTATGATCGTTAGTGGCACAATTGCCTCGTTTTCTAAAAAGATAGTTATTTCTTCTATGTTATGTGGTGACAAATTCTTTGTACCTGCATAAAGACTAATGTCGAAATCTAATGAATTGCTATAGAAGTCATGTTCAGTATCTAATAGTACATTTAAATCTTTATCATATACTTGTAGTTGATTCATAATAGTATCAACACGTATTATACCATATTTAACATATGCATATTTAGCTAAAGGTAAACTTAGTTTATAATTTTTCTTGATATCCTCAAAGAATGCTACATTATTTTGCGTAGTTGTATAAAAGGTTTCCACGTTTTCTCTAATCTTATTATCTACGTCACAGGCTTTATGAGCTAATACAACTATTCGTATATGATGGTGACGACCTTTTGTAAATATTTCTGATACGTCTTTTTGCTTCACTAAACTAGCTACATCATCTAATATTAGTAAAGAGTTCTGTTCATATGTACCCGCAAAACTTTCCATATCTTCTAACATATCTAAATCTCCCCTATTATAAACATTTGAATATCCTTGCCATTCGTCCGGTTGCAAACAGAAAATATATACATCTTCTTCTTTAAAATGTTCTTGGATGTACTTACGCATGAATGTAGTCTTTCCACTTCCCGTTTTACCATAAACAATAAAATGTAGGTTCTCTTCTCTAGTTCGTTCTGTTGGTATAGCTTTTTGACGAGATGGATGTTTCCAACTTTTAAAGACTTTTGTTTGTTCTTTATAAAATGTAACCTTCTTCTGTTCTTGTGTTTGTAAGTACCCTAACCAGTTTATGAAATAATAAATAGAATAAATGATAAAACTTATGATAATAATTTTTATACAATGAAATTGTAGAAACCCCAATACACGAGCAACATCTGAATCTTTCAAAAATAAAGATTGCACTTCATTACGTTGATTGTGATGATTGACTATCCTGGGATGACGATTGGGGATTTCGGTATATGAATTTTCTATATTCATTTCTTTTTTTCTATTTTTTATATGAGAAAAAATGCTTCAGACTCCAGACTAGTCCGACACTCCTTTGAGTGTTTTATACCTCTGTAGCACCTCCGGACTACTACGGTCTATTTAGTCTGAGGCTTAAATGAAGGCAAGGCACTCAAGTGAGTGTATGGACTGTCTGAAGCTTAAAAGAAGACAAGAGATTCAAGTGAGTCTATGGACTGTCCGAAGCTTAAAAGAAGACAAGAGATTCAAGTAACTGTATGGACTTGACCTCCGGACTATTACGGAAATCAATCAATCAATCTACCAATCTATCAATCATTCTATTTAGTCTGAAGCTTAAAAGAAGACAAGAGATTCAAGTAACTGTATGGACTTGACCTCCGGACTATTACAGTTACAAAATTTAATTACTCATGACAAATTGTTACATGACGTGCGAAGTTTCTCTTCATTAAAACTTTGTTACAGTTATTACATCGCACTTGTGCTTTTAAACATTCTTTACATTGGTATTTGCTATCATAAAATTCTGTTTTGGGTTTAAGAATTTCACAACTAGTACATTTACGTGTGTTAATTGTACATGACTTAGAATGATTAGTAAAACCCTGGGCAGTGAAATATTTATTACAATTCAAACATTGTCTATCTTTTATTTTTGGTTGTGTTGGTAATTGACATCTTTTTTGATGACGTGCAAAATTCTTAGATGTTATGTCTTTTCCACATTCAGCACACGTTTTTTTTACTGGTTGCGACTGTTCTAGCACTTGTTGTTCTAGCATTTGTTGTTCAGACATTTGTTGTTCTAACATTTGTTGTTGTAACATTTGTTGTTGTTGTAACATTTGTTGTTGTAACATTTGTTGTTGTAACATTTGTTGTTCTACTGGTTGGTGCTGTTGTAAGTGTTGTAAGTGTTGCACTGGGTGTGCTGTTGCATGTACTACTTTCACATGCTTATTTAATAATGCTTTGTTATGGAATGCCGCATTACAGATTTCACATAGAACCTTGGTTCTGCCAACTTTGTTGGATAGAAGCTTGGCTCCACCAACTGAATCTTCGATGCCGAGACGCAAAGCGTCAACTTCTTCTTCGGAACGCGGGGCTTCAAATTCCTCGTTAGATAACATATTTTTAAACAGAAAAAATGATGTTGACAAATGTTGGAGGAGGCGCTTACATTTCAAATAATCAAGAATCAGACATAGACCTAGACAACTATATCATGAAAACTGGAGACGTTTTAACAGGACCATTACATCTTTCTATTCTTCCACAACAAAATACTGAATTAGCAAATAAAGAATATGTTGATAGACAGGTGGCTCCACTAATAAATGAATTGGAGTTGCTAAAACTTAATGACAAATCATTAACAAAAAAATTATTAAAACTTGATAAAAAGAATAAAGCTCTAGAAGTAGATATATCAACACTTCATAAAAAATAACAGAACAGTCAAAGATTGTAATCCTATTATCAATAACTTTAAGGGGTGCCATTATAAAGAATACAAATCAAAATAAACAACTGAAAGAAGAGTTAGTCAAAGTTACTGAAAAGAATCAAAAATTATTACAACAGTTGCAACAACTGCAATCTACATTCCAAAAAAGTGTTGACGAATTGAGTACCAGAATTACACAACAAGTGAAGTTCATGAATAAAATGATAAATGAAGTAAAAACACTTAATCAAAAGGTTAGTGATAAAGCTCAATTGAATGCTCTTAAAACGGCGTTGAAGATTAACCAGGAGAAAATGCAAGTTAATAGAAAAGAAATTAAAGCACATCACACGCTGCTTGACGCAATAGATAAAGTGCAACAGGCAATTAATAAAGTTATCTCGAAGTTGTTATCCATTCACAAACGTAAATCTTGATCGGACCAAAGGTCCTCTGGCTTTAGCCGATCCTAACCATTTTTCCATTAACAATTTCAATTGAATATTCTACATATTCTAGCAATAAACCATAAGCCATCAATGATGTTGTGGAATTTGTCTTTTCAATATTAATTGTCACATCACAACCGGTCTTGATAATATCTTCAGATTGTGCACTTAAATCAAAACAGAAAACAGGATATAAATTCTTCCAATCTACAGGATTTAATTGTGCTTCAACTCCAAATTCTCGACATAGATTTCTATAAGCGTCATATCCTTCCATGAATTGATTATTTGAGCTATCAAATCTTAATGGATCGATAGGATAACGTGTTTGATTTAATGAAATTTGTAAACTTCTAATTGAATTAATATGGAAAAGACTACTGTTCTTATCAAAACTAGGTGTTTCATTCTTTTGAAAAGCGAGTAAAAAATATCTTGGAGTATTCGATGTCCTTGTGAAATGCCAGTTACATCTTTGTTCACTAAAAGTGACGGAACTCGCAGTACGTTTCATAAAACTTACTGGAATTGGTTTATTGGTATTTAATCGTTTCGTAATATTTAATTCAACCTCTAAACTAGGAGTAATGTGCTTAATCCACCATTCAAATCTATCAATTTTTAAATATGCTTTCTTCCCACCCTTTCCACAAAATATTGATTCATTATTTACAGTGCGATGAATTATTAATCTGAACTTTAATTGACATGATATTTTATTGTAATCTAAATACCCGAATAATGGAGACAATGACCAACCAATAGTTTGTTTACTTTTATTATTAAAATTACGTCTTTCTTTATATGCAGTATTATTTGTTTTATTTAAATGCTTTGCAATTTGTTCTACATCTTTCGCAATTCCTGCGGCATCTGTTCCAGCGTGAGTTAAATCATCTATAATTAAACCATCATTATTATCTGGAAACCATCCTTCGATTTCATGCATTTTAGTATTTTCACCTATTGTAACAAATCGAAGCATCGAATCAATAATACCAGGTGAATCACTTATTGTTTCTATATTTTGAGTTGCAACATCCAAACGCATTTATGTGAATAATCTTGGGAAGAAATTGTTTTCTAATGTAATGTTATCCGTAGCAGGCAATGGTGTTGTAAAATTAGCATCAGAATATAGTGAATATTCACAGTGTAAAAATGAATCGGGTAAATATAAATAACTTTGTTGATTGTCAACTTCAAAAATTAGATCACCTCCAGTATTCACTCTTCCTGAAGAACCGGGGTTCATAGCAACTCTTATATAGTCATTCTTTTTTTGATTATAACTGACAAACGGGGGATCGTCTAATCTAAATTTGCTTTCGATCAGAGTTGACATTATATTTTTTTATTAGAAAAAATCAGTTTGATACTCGGCTAAAGCCTCTGAACAAGGTTCTACTAGAATTTTGCTAATCCATTTCCTCTCGTTTCTTCAATTGTTTTTTCATCATGTTTACTTTCCATCTTCGCTAATTGTGCAATTTTGCTTTTTGTTTCCTCTGAGAGCTTTTTGTCTTTTTGCATTTCTTTTGCGTCATTTCTAAGTTTGCGAATAGCTTCTAGTTGCTTTAATTCGTTTTGTGACTTAACAGCATTCGATATTGCACTAGCTGTACTACCTATAGCAGCTGCTCCATTAGCAGCAGATGAAATCAAATCTTTATTATTTTTAATCAAGTTAACGATACTTCCGATACCAGAAAAGATGCCAGCTCCTTCTGTTTGAACAGTTTCTACACTGTCATAATGGTACACAGGTTTCATAGATGGTTCATGAGCAATTTTATTATTTGAAGCAAAATGTTTAAGATTGTGTTTATAAATTATCGGCATTTTTAAGCTTAAATTTGAGTTTTGGGAAAATATTTACGTTTATGATCGGCTTAAGCCTCTGAACAAGGTTCTATTGGTTAAAAACCTGAGGACCTTTGGTCCGATCGGCTTAAGCCTCTGAACAAGCTTCTATTGGTTAGAAAAACCCAAGACTATAAATTTTTTGCTAAAAAATGAATAATAAAACGGTTGAATTAAAACTACGTAACATCATTGACAAAAATACACCGAAAACTATTACGGTTGACAAAAAGAAGTATTACATAAGTAGACCAATGATCGAGAATATTAAATTACAAGAAGAAAAGAATGGAGGAATTCTACCATTAATTCCTCTAATAATAGGAGGTATAGCAGTAGCAGGAAGTGTTGCAGGCGGGACAGCTGGTATTGTTCAAGCAGTAAATAAAAATAAATCAGAGAAGGCAGCATTAGAAGAACAAAAACGACATAATCGAGAGTTAGAGAAAGCGGCAAGAGGTGAGGGAATAGTAGATAATTTTATTAGTAAATTAAATTTAGCTAATGAAGGGAAACGAGTTCTTAAAAATGTACTAAATAATATTGATAATTTAATTCAAATAAAAGAAACGAAAGATGGATCTGGCATATATCTAAACCCTAGTATGGTACGTTAAAAATTAATCTTTAAAAATGAGCGAAGTGGATTCCTTGAATTTGAATAACTTAAGAATTTCAACTCTAGATCTAATGGATTATCTCTTAAAAGTACATAGAACCTCAAATTCTCACCACACCGGTGGTGACATACAAAAAGCATTAGAAAACTTTCCTGGCTTTATTTGGAGTAAATATTCGAAAGAGAAACATCTACCCGCTCATAATTTTACTGGTCCCGGCACAAGATTAGATTTAAGATTAAACGATGATAACACACCTAGAGAAAATAGTAAACCAATAAATAGAGTAGATGCCGCGGCTTACCGACATGATTTAGCTTATCGAAATCATGACCTAAGTTCTCGACATGTAGCTGATAAGACAATGATTCAAGAATTAGATAGTATTCAGAATCCGTCCTTTAGAGAAAGAATTGAAAGAATATTTGTTAAGAAAGCTTTACAAGCAAAAATGCTTTTTGGCCAGGGGATAGATGAAACGACAGCAAAGCTGTCTGAGAGCAACGCTCGAACCTACGCGTCCGAAATGTCGAATGACCCAAGCCGCTATGCGTCTGAAATTCATAGGGAATACAGAAAGCCGAAATATCTATTGAAAGTAAAAGTATTTAATAAAGATGATATTTGGAGTGCTGATCTAATAAATATGCCTAATGAAAGAGGGTTTAAGTACGCATTGACCGTTATAGATTTATATACACGTTACGCTTGGGTAAAGCCTTTAAAAAACAAAAGTGGTCTGTCAGTTAAATATGCGTTTGAAGAAATCTTTAAAGAAAATAATAGAACACCAAAGAAGCTATTCGTTGATAAAGGGTCCGAGTTTTACAATAGAAACGTAAAGCCACTATTTGAAACTGTTTATTCCACAGAAAATGCAGGAAAGGCTGTAGTAATAGAGCGCTTTAATAGAACGCTAAAAGGTAAGATCTTTAAGAAATTTACTCAGCAAGGAAATCAGAAATGGTTAAAAATATTACCAGGAATTGTAGATGAGTACAATAATAAAGTTCATTCAGGTATTGAAGAAACACCAAAGAATGCTTCTGACGATCCTGGTTTAATACGAAAGAAAATATTCGAAAATAATTATTCGAATGAGAATAATCCGAATGTTCAGAAACGTAAGCCGAAATTTAAAATTGGAGATAGAGTTAGAATATTTAAATATAAGAATAAATTTGAAAAAGGCTTCGTCGGATACTGGACTAAAGAAATATTTGAAGTTTCTAAAATAAATCAAAGTTATCCGATTACTTACGAAATCAAAGATTTAGATGATGAAGATATCAGAGGCCGATTTTATCAAAATGAATTACAACGAAGTGATTTTTAATTAATATTATTATTATTATTCAATTCTAACATAATATCTAGAAATGGTACTCCTTCCTGTAATTTCAATAAAACATAAAGACATAATTGACCACAATAAGTTGTTCCCGGTTTTTGAATTTGAAATGTATTATAAATTCCATTGCCAAGTATTTCTCTTACTTCATTCGTAGGTGGAAGTCCGTATGAGTCAAAATAATAATTATCTCCGTTTTTACTAAAGATACCTGCTGACCAATGTACGCCTTTTTTGTCTGAAGTGTGAAGATTCGTTATGAAATTTACAGTTGGCCTATTTTTGATCAATTGTAATTCGACTCTCATTAGGACATGAAAATTCTTTATTCCCAATTGATGTGGGTTTTTCTTTAGATCAAAATTCGTTGTTGTCTGTGTTCCATATAATTTAAAAAACTCGATCAGGTCAGTCATTTTAAATGAAACAAAAATCCAAATTGTTAACGTTCATTGTCACTTTTCAATATCCACTCAAATAAGTTGCAATAAATGTTACTACTTGTTACTTGTGAAGTAGAGTCCAACATTTATATGAAACAGAAATCCAAATTGTCAACGTCCATTGTCACTTTTCAATCTCCACTCAAATAAGTTGAAATAAATGTTACTACTTCTTACTTGTGAAGTAGAGTCCAACATTTATATGAAACAGAAATCCAAATTGTCAACGTCCATTGTCACTTTTCAATCTCCACTCAAATAAGTTGCAATAAATGTTACTACTTGTTACTTATGAAATAGAGTCCAACATTTACAAGTCCTCAAATTCCTGCGTTAGACCAGTAGGTTGTTGCTCAGTTTGTTGCACATTGGGTGAATCAAATATGGATTCCGCTAATCTTCGCTTTTCTTCTTCTTTCTCATGATCAATGAAATCTTCCAGATATGTAAAATGCTTCATCACAAAATGAATCGATAAGGAGGAATTAGCTAAATTTGGATAATTTCTTGACATTTTGAACAATTTGATTAATAATGTCACATATGAGCGTGAAAACTTTATTTTGTAGGTCTCATTTAACTCTTTCAGGAATTTTGTATAATTCATATTAGACAATAACTTCAGTCGCTGAAGCACTTCTCCTTGTAAAACATAGCAGCGTAGAAGATTCCGATGTGTAATTTTCTCAAAACCAATGAGTTTATTCAATGAAGAGATGCACGATGATGTACTTATAATATCCTTTTTCTCGAGAAATACAGGTAAATTGCTGCTGTCAACATCCTTGAATGAATCTCGGATTATTTCAAACACTTCTCTCTTTTTATCTTCTTCGTTTCCACTCGTCTTCTGTTTCTTTCTTAACGATTCATTGATAAAATTTGCTGTTATCGTTTTGAAGAAATCCAGATGGTCTGGTGAAATAAGAGGCACAACTTGATCCACGAAGCAACAAAATTCTCTCTCGATTTTGCTGACGGAAGACATTGCAAATGAGAACTTTGCTTCTAGCGTACGCGATACAATGACAGACGAGAGAGAGAAATGAACTTTTAGTAGCAACTTCGGCCACCGTTGCCATAACGATCTTCAACCTGATGACAGTTTGCAATTGTTTTGTCGTCATGTGAGTGCGCTGGCAAGAATTAAAACAACTTGCCTAACTTACAATTAAAATCAATTGTTCATTTGTTCCAATATCGGATATAAAGGGGCTGATGGTTCTTTTGTTTTTTCATCTTCCATTTTTAAATGAATATTTTTGTTCATATTCAGTTTTTGTAATTATCATTATTTTATTATACATTTTTATTACATTTGGGTCATAAACATTTTTTCCTCATTTGTATTTTTATAAATTTAAGCTAGTTTCCTATTTGTTGTATTTTTCCCATTTGTATTTTTATAAATTTAAGCTAGTTTCCTATTTGTTGTATTTTTCCCATTTTCGCATCTATTTTGGCCCGTAAATTGGTGATTTTAGAGGTAAAAAAAGTTCTTGATTTTTTTTTAAAATGCTTGTCCTGGACCGGTCAAATAACCATTACTTATCCACCATCAACCGGATTCTTCACGAACGCGGTTTTCATCCCTATCAGCTGCGCCATCGTCACTCCCTTAACGATGAAGACTTTGAGTCTCGCGTCCACTTCGCCTCGGAGATCCTTAAACACCTTGAGCAAGATCCCGATATCTTGAAGCGCATTATTTTCTCAACTAACTTTGAAGCTAGCTTTCATGTGAACGGCCACGTGAACGGCTGGAACTACCGGTTTTATGCTCAAGAAAATCCTGGATTTGTTACCGATATGCCACTCAATTCTCCGAAAATCATTGTGTGGTGCGGTGTCTCGTTGATGCAGATTTTCGGTCCGTTTATCTTCAAGGACGAGAATGGTGCAGGAACCACAGTAAACGGATCAAACTATCGAGCAATGATCAAAGATTTCTTTCTTCCTCAATTGCAAAATAATGAAGAATTTTTAAATGGTTCTCTGTTTTTCCAACAAGATGGAGCTACGCCGCACACCGCACGCGAAACTATCGACCTTCTGCGTGATGAGTTTTCCAACAATGTGATTTCTCGAAGAGGTGACATTCTTTGGCCAGCGCGTAGTTCGGATCTAACGCCTCTAGACTTCTGACTGTGGGGAACGCTAAAACACAGACTGTATTCCACAAATATTCGCGATGTGCACCATTTGGAGCAGCGTTTGCGAGAGGAAATCGACTCCATTTCGACTGAAGAGCGACAGGCAGCACTTCTCGCATTCAAGGCACGACTCCATACCGTGTTGGAAGTTAGCGGACGCCATGTTGAATAAAATAGCTTCTGTTGTTCCATTAATTAAAGCAATAAATTTTTACATTTAATTTTCATAGTTTTCATTGTTTTATTCATAAATCGTGACGATAAATTGAACTCATAAATCATAATAAAAACGACGTTCATAAATCGAACGAAGGCTGAAGAGCGTTCTCCAAATGAGAGCGATATCTATGGTGAATGTGTCGATAAAAGTAAATAAAACCATACGGAATTAAAATTCCCAGGTATTGTCTTTCATTTGCAAAAAGTTCCGGTTTAACATCTTCATCATGGGTCAAATGGGAATCGATTGAAATCAGCCAGGTTTTACTGAAACACCCTACCAAAATCACATAAAAAAGTAAAACTAATATCTGATGCGAGATTCTCGTATGCTTACAGAGATCTGGTATGTTTTTCATACGAAATCTCGCTTACTTTCGTAAGTGATAGGTATGTAGCGATACGAACCATTCTATCTGTGATTGGCTATTTTACAATGAAATACGAGTTGTTGGTATGTTTTATATACGAGACCCGATGCAAATTCATTTTCATTCGCATACCTCTGGTATGCCTCTGATATGTAGAGCTTTAAGTCACATAGCAAAAATATATATAAATATATTACATAGTACTGTCAAATAACTTTAATCAGTAATACCAGTCGTGAATATTTTTTGTTTGATAGAGTGATATATAACTAGATTAGATTTAGTGTGAATTTTATGCTCCACGAGATTGTCGTCGCCCGCTACTTGTCTAGCAACATTAATAGGACGTTTAGTTAGCTCTACTTTATGAACCGAGTTGATAAATATCAATTCATTTATACGATAACTTTCGTGAAATCATGTTGACTTATATCATGTTGAATCATGTTGTGTTATCATGTTGTTGTTAATATATATATATTATCATACATATTATATATCTCAAACATAACTATTTTTGCCTTCATGAATCATAATGTGTTTTTATTTCGGATTGATAATATGCTTAATTTCAAAATTACATAATGCATAATTGTTGATGGTTGAGTGCTGATTGATTATTTATGAAATGCCTTAGACTTAAATGTATTAAAATCGAATTCAGTGTTGAAAGTATGACCCTTGAATGTCATTATCTAACTACTTACAAAACAGTAGCAACATTAGTGTGATCTTTATTGATAAAAGGCCTTGAATCAACATTTTAGACATCATTGATGCTTTCCTTTAAAATTGTGCATAAATATTTTGGCATGCATCCTTCGCATGTGATTGGCATTGAGCGATTTATAGTGTAGATACATTTGTCGACGAATGGATCATTGGGTTAGAATCAGTCACATGTGTAATTCTAAGCTTTTCATTGGTGGTTCATGCCCTAACTTAGTCTCCCGGATGTGCCGCGACCTTGAGTCAATTTGCATTCTAGTCAACTTCAGATAAACAATCTATTTCTATGCCCTGAACAATACCTTATTTAGTTCTGGTAGCTGGCTACTCATTCACTTTGGTTTAGATATTTTTGATATTTCAGGCGACCATGTTGAATGTAATAAGTTTGGACTTTACAGTTTGCATTTCCTGTCTTTCAGGTGCCTATCCATGCCTGCAAGTCGACTTTGTACTGAAAAGAGATCTCGGTTATTTTATTATCCAAGTTTATATTCCTACAATTCTCATTGTCATTCTCTCTTGGGTGGCTTTCTGGATAAATACTGAAGCCATTCCGGCCCGAGTGTCGCTGGGTCTTCTGACGGTCCTAACCATGACAACGCAGGTGAGTAATGCGTATATTTTACATCGCAAAATGTAAGATACGCCTGAAAATAGTGAATTTATGTAATTTTTCAGAATTTTCACCAAACTCAGATTCTGAGAATATGCTTTGGTTAGGTATTGTAAACAGATAGATAGAGGTCCAAAAGATATCGATTTTACAAATGTTATTGAGGTCTAAAAATATTCGATGAATTCATACAAAGGGAGATGCTTGAAAATTATTCTTGTATGCGCATACTATCTATTCGATGCTATATTATCCCTTCAGTAGTATGAAACTTGCTGAATATAAAATAGAACAAAAATTTTCTATTCTATTGTATTCTAACGTCTATTATTGTATTATAACTTTTAATTTATAGGGAACTTGAGTTGGTTATCAAGGAAATTTCATGAAAGACCTATTCAAATTAAAAACCTTTCTTCATCTTCTTGGCTCATTTTTAGGTTTTGGCATTTTGAAAAAAATGGTAAATAAGTTTTTCCAATAGGTTATATGGACTTGTCCAAATTATTAGTAAATTTTTATTTAAATCAAACACACTAATGCTAAAAACTGACATTCACATACTAGATTGCCAATTGCAATTTCCATCGAGAGGTGTTATATAATAAAAATAATGTTTATTCAATACTAGACAGCAGAAGGTGATCATTTTACAAAAAAGTGAAAAGGAGAAGATATACATGTATACACACTAAAAATCAATTACGAGAAGTTCTGTACTGCAGATGGCAAGAAGGAGTTTTTATACCTGTAGGTGTTACAAAAGATGATATTTGTTTTACGTCTCAATATTTCTGTTTTTTGTGGACGATGTGAAATTCTTTCACTCAAAGTTTTTGGCAAATTGTTAAAATAATTCCGAGAGATGTTCATGCGTCGTGAAGTAAGTGTTTCCAGTGAATATTTTTGCAGAAGACGGTCATAATCATAATCATGATAATCATATGGGATGTGTTCCATCATTCTTATCAGTCATCTTTGAACAGATTCAATAGCAATTGATTGAGCTTTGGTGATTCCGAAGTGCCACACTGGAGCACCATATTCGAGGATGCTTGGGGCACAAGCACAGAAATACCGTATAATATCCTCATTTTGAAGTCCGCATCGCATCATTTCACTCATAAAATGCATTTTCATTTGTGCTTTCTTTACCATTTTTTCAATGTGATCAGTTCAGGACAAATTTTGGTTGATTATGAAGCAGAGAAGTTTTGCTTTCTGAACAGGAGTAACTATTTAATCATTGATGGTGATTGAATCCCATGATCTCTGTTTCTTTTTTGAAGCTAACTCTCATTTCATATGTTATGTTGAATTGTTCATGGATTTGATCAAAGTTGGGACATCACCATCGAAATTGTTCTGAATAAAACCATTAACTTTGTTGTTAGCAAATTTACTGTTCTGACATATAATTGATTTCAATCCAGTCCGCCATTCTTTTGAGGCTTCAACCTTGTTAAAATGTTGTCTCACATAGCTGGCTTTTAATGTTTTTCGAATTTCTTCCGTCTTTTTCTTATAGTGGGAGTAAAGTACCATATTGCCGTCACACCAATGCTTATTTCATAGTTCTACTGTCTGTACAAAGTAATCCGTACATTAGTGTTGCTAGATACTAACTTGATCTGGGGAATTTGATGAATGCACAATTCACGAATCATTACATAACGCAATAATTGCATTATTATGTAAACTTCATAACAGAAAATATGACTTATTAGTTACTGTAGGAATAACCTATTATGATAAATGTAGAAAATAATAGTTACTGCAGAAATATTTAAAAATAATTTTATGCATTGATAATTGCATCTAGCGATTAAATATTTTTTTTAAAATCTGGCCTCCGCTAATCGTCCACAGATCCAGAGTTTCCAATCCCTAGAATGCCATAGATATTAATCATAGATATCCCTGATATGACACTTCTCTCTGCAATTATCTTCACTATGCGAGTACATCTATTCTGTTTATGATGATAATGATTTATGAAGTTGTTGCTATATCAAAAATCGGTTCACTTTCTGCGTGATTGATTGGTCACGTTCATAGCCATTGAAATATGATGATCGCATGAAGGAAGAGAATTTAGAAGATATTCACTCACAGTTAATCATCGACATAGCCGAATAGTTTTTTGCATTTTGAGAGATTTGGCGGAAGCCAAGTTGTCATTGATTGAATGCTGAAAATCAAGGAAAGAAATCTAAAGTCAGAATGTCTTCAAAGTGTTATTGAATTCTCAAGGGAGTGATGCACTAAATGCTACAAGACTACAACTGTCTCTCTAGAAAACAGGGATGGGAAAATGTACATGTAGAAGTGGTGGGTGCATTGAGATAGAATGGCATGCAGAGCTGTCGAGAAGAAGATAGAAATGAAGAAGGTGACAGGATAATCCTCAAATGTTGAGTTTTGTTCAACATCCTATGAATCTTTTTGTTAACAAATTATTGAATCAATACCACATTTGAAACGGCGAGAACGAGAGAGTCATTAATGAAACAGGAAAATTGCACTCTTTTCACAACTCATATGAGTATTAACTTTGAACTGATATCTGTTAGCTAGATAAATGCACATTGTAAACTCTGGGGCACCAAATTTAGGTATCAATTCTAACCAACACAAGGTACGAATAGGCACGAAGTTCATATTGCCGAGTTCCTGCCCATTGATTTTTCCTTCGATTTCATTGGATAAACAAATATTTGGCTTGGTGCCCATTAGTGCCTAGTGGCGCCTACTGGTGCCTCGAGGCACTAGAAAGGCACTAACTAGGCGCTAACTGGCACGAAATTTTGGCTTCGTGCCTAAATTAGTGCCCTACAGTTTACATTCCACCGTTAACTGTAAACCGTAAATATCCGCTAAAATTAGCAGCAAAAATTACACTGTAAAATGTACGTACCGTTAAAAACATGTAAAATAACCGCTAAACTTCACAGAAAAGCTTTCCAGAAAACATCCGTAAATATCTGCTAAATTGATGACGTCATAACGTGATGAGTGATGACGTCACATCTAAAATTCATTCAGATCAGATAAAACTAACGTCTGTTTTTACGGATATTTACAGTTCAGACGGTCAAAAAGTCGTGAAGCAAATTTTAGCTGTTAATTTTAACGGAGCGGTTTATAGTTTACAGTGTAGTTTCACGGGTTTTTACAGTCTGAACTGCAAATATCCGTAAAAACAGACGTTTGTTTATCTGTTATGAACGGATTCTAACTTACGTCATCAGTCATCATGTTATGACGTCATCATTTTAACAGATATTTACGTATAATTTCTGTGAAGTTTAACGCTTATTTTAGCTGTTTTATAACAATGTTCAGTTTACAGTGTACGCTTAAAATGGTTGTCAACGCAGTGGGTTGTCCATGACAGACATTCACTGTGTTGATGAAAATGACTATTCCTTTAATTTCATTGTCAGAAAAAATAAAAAATGTAGATTACCTCTCCCCAAAACTATTCCAGTGTGCGAGTATGTTAATCAAACTTGAAAACGCAGATCCTATGCGCCAGACGTCTATCAGTGGCAATATACGCAAAAGTACTGGAAAGCGGCTGGTACGCGAGACGTCTGGCGCATGAGATCTGCGATTTCAAATTTCACTAAGATCCTCGTTCACTGGAATAGTTTTTGGAGAGAGATTGTCAACATTTTTTGTTTTTTTCACATCATGAAATTCCCGATCAAATCCATTAACTATAATTTGATAGATTTAAAGTCGATTGTGCCTTAATAAGTTAAGAAATTTTTAAAATTTTTGTTTGATTCAAATGGTTTCAAAATCTTTTCATGATAAAACGGCAATTCTTCATCAAAAATTGATTTAGTTTAGAAAATATTCAATTTCAACTGAAGCTCTCGTTATACAAAATTCTGTTCTCCTTGTCTAACAGGATTCACTACCACTATTCACTGTCTGATAAAGTTGTAGAGCTTGTACTTCTAGTCAAAATCAGAGATTTTAAAAGATTACCAACCTCATCTACCACATTAAGTAAGCAACTCCACTCATGAAAATTGCGACTTCTATTGAAAGTAATAAAATTAACGTACATCGCAATATTGATCGGATGCGTTTTGCCCTTTCTAGACAACCTCATGGGTATCAGCTCAGCATATCTCTTCATGTTATCTCTTAACGTCACATCGATCATGTGAGCATGTTTTGGAACAGATTGAGAAGACTCATTCAGAAGACAAAGATGGCTACTGTTCAATGTCAGACGGCAAAATTGAGCATCGCTTTAAATCGTTTGATGTTTGAATGCTTTGCTCTCCACCGCAGATATTTTGTACATCACTTTGTCTATGAGCTTTTACTCGCTAAACGCCGAAATTGCGAGAGTTTCGTGAGCTATGCAGATGACTGTTCTATTAAAGGAAGCTTTATCACTTTATTTTTCCACTGATTTCATTTTTAGCATTTATTATTCATGAGATCTCTCCATTGACAAAGCCGATTGGAATCTGGAGAATAGAAAATAATGATTTTTAAGTGAATTGTGCGCTGTTGTTTCCGACTTATGTTGCATGTTTATGAAATGAAGAGAGAGAGATGGAGAAAATGTGGATTTCCAATGATATTTTTAATGCCTAAATCTGTCTGTGTCGACTTCATGCTGGCAAAATATTGCGAGCACAGAATTAGACAGGTCGTCTCTTCTTCTGTTTGACTAGAAACAAAGCATTGGAACATGTAACGTTAATAAAATGACACAATCTGCTGCCAAAACACCATAGCAATCGAGCAATGAGAAACTGTGCGAAGTTTCAGTGACTGTTATCAAGCGGATCACATAGCAAGAGACGCAGTCGATGATGTCAAGTTCTACAGAGAAGTTTGTGAACGTTTTTTTCGTGCGCCTGCTAACTTTTTTTACTAATGATCGGAGGGCTCAATGATATCCAGATAGCTTTTGCGCAAAGATCTGAATTCTTCAAATCTGAAGGAATCGTGACGATTGCAGCATTTTAAAGGAATTCACAACATACCGCAAGCGGCACACGACTATTTTTTTCTATCTCTGCAAGGCATTAAAATTTTCTTTTTCCCACTTAGTAAGTTCCTGCACGTGTCATCGTTTTGAATCAGCTTGTACTTCTAGCAAAGTCATGCGCTTAAACAATCTAATTCTGTGATTGCGAGTGACAAGTTTCAGTCTGATCACCTAAAGACAGCAATCTGCACCATGTCATCAAAATCCATCTGCTCTATGTCCGTGATCGGCCGGATTTCTCACTGAAATTTATTCATTGTTATTTCAAAATGCTGTAGCCATTCTAACCCACATGCAATTTGTCATCAATGAATCTCCTTAACTTGAAATTTTGAGCAAATGTTAAACAGTCCACTTTCTTTATTGCGGTAATCCCCTGGTGGTAACAGTGATAGTTGTTGAAATATATCTTATCACAGCACATTCAGTCTACCAACAAATTATCAAAACATGAGGAATGAATAATCTGTCAAAATTGAGATCATTATTGCAATTTTTAGTCAATCAGAAGTATTTCTATTAATATATAGAATCAAAGATGCTTAATATAATCGAAAACTGATCACAATTTTATCATTCAACTCCCATCAAAAATTTCAACAGATGCTAAACAGAACGGCGTAATATTCTTGGCTGTGATAGGCGTCTGCGGCAGAGATCTTTAGAAATTAACTTGCCATTTTTCTCCCACAGTCAAGTGGCGCTCGAGCTTCCCTCCCTCGAGTATCCTACATCAAAGCCATTGATGTGTGGATGTCAGTCTGCCTCATATTCGTATTCGCATCATTGTTGGAATTCGCCATCGTCAACGTATTTTCAAGGAAAAAGAATGAAGCGTCAAGAAAGCGAAAACCTGACCCGGATTTGGAAGCCATGGTGCCTATGAAGGCGATGGTGAGTATGTTTGATGTGTTTGACTATCCCATGAATTAATAGTGAAACGTCACTATAGTATGCTCCCCCACACTGATGGCTTGAACGGTACTGACATAGACTTTAATCTGGAGCGTTGTGATCTTTTAATACAGATGCCCTTCCTGATGACTTCCAATGACACCTTCGAGGCTCGACCTCTGGACCGAAAGATCGCTAGGCCAAGCAGTCAACCACTGTGCCACGGAGAATAACCTCAAGACTTCGGAAATATAATTCTAACCATATCAATGGCAGCCGCAGCAAGGAGACTTCGGAGAATCATTCCACTCGACCTCGTGGATACCAGAGTGGCCAAATTGCTTGGTTCAGACATGTCTCAAGCATTCTGGCATGCAACCAGGCTGAGGTAGCCTTATCTATCTAAGCCAAATACACATATCAGAAGGTTGTCCTCAGTCGAGTCCCAAAAATGTCATTGGAAGTCAGCAGAACGGGCATCCAGGCTGAAAGATCACAAAGCTCCATATAAAAGTCTGACTATGTCAGAACCTTCCAAGTTCTCAGAATGGCTGAGTAGTGACGTAAAGCCATCATTTTTCATTTTCCTCAGACTTGCGCAATTTAGTCACACAGTTCCTGACAGCGGTTGCCGCTGCCGTCCTACAACAGTTCGTTAGTGCGGCTCGGAAGAACCCAAACTACCTTAAAATAATTAGAATAGCCTCTGCGATTTGCATCAAAGAAAGGAATGCTATATTATGACAACCGGACAGTGGGGTTAAGACATCACTTGAATGTAACTTGATACTTTTTATCTTTCTGATGCCTTGTTGACCATTCATATCTAGGACTGTTCTGCATGTATTCATTTAGCATGCATTTTTGTGTAATGCTCAGATGTCTACGGTTGCAATTTTTAATTTCATAACTTGTGTCTTACCAAATATGCCAGAATCCTTTTATAAGCTTCAAAGTGGATCAAGTAAGGTCCGCAGCGTTAAAAGGCAATGCGAGTATAACAAGATTTTGCCGCATTTGTAATAAAATGGTATTCGTTTACTTTCTTAACTAAGTGTACAACAACTCAGAAAAAACAGTATAGAAAAACCACACGAATTTATCAACGATGCATCAAATTCGATCACGATCCAAATTATAATGAAACTATGTAAACACTTCGCCAAAATTTGCAAAAATTATATATTATACATGTATGCAAGACTGTTAAAATGACCACTAAGCATGGCAATAAAAAGCCTCGTAAGCACACTAATTGTGAGATCTGCGTCAATATTAACGATCACTATACTTGTGATGACCGTTTTGTCATCTATCAATTCACATGCAAACTTTGTAATAAAACTTACATAGGTCAAACCAGCAGACCTTTCTATGTTCGTTATAAAGAGCATGCTAGTAGCCTCAGGTTATCCAATAACATTAGTGCCCTTTCCGACCATACATAGTTTTAGCACTAAACTTTTACGGATAAATAACAAGGAATGCATTTTATATTTTTTTTCTTTCAACCTATCATATAGGCAAGAATCAGAAAAATGAATTAAATTAAAAAATGACGAAATCTTTCAGAAAATAGCTTGTAACAAGTAAGATCAGCAAAATCAAAGCAATAACACCATTTATGCCATATTTGGCGGCCGAGCCTTCGGCCGGTGTCGTCAAACCGGCACTGAAGCGGCGTCTCTGTAACTTGATAATTGAGACTAGCAGCTGCTCAACCAGACCACTAGAAATCATTCGATTTCTCGATTTCTATGTAGCATACTGTGGGCTTGCCGGTACTCTGGATAAGCAAGAGTTCAAAATGAAGTGAAACGGCGGTGATGTATCTATCCAAGTTGACCACTTTTAGGTAATTAGACAAATATTCGAATTTTGATAATATATTTTGTACGGAAGAGATTGAGCTGCGTTATAACTCATTCAATATGTGGAATAATTTTGCGATAGATAGTAGCGAATACATAATTCTTATAAAAATTCAATTTTGCTCGAGCACGCGATTCCGGAAGCTCCTTTTCAAATCGAATATGATTCTGTCAGCAGCTTTGAATGATGATTTGAACAATATGTAGTTTTGCAAAGCAATGTTTGCGTCACTAAAGTTATGTTATCATACTCCTTCAATGTTGCAGTTCTATTTTAACTGGCTATACAATTATCTCTAAAAGGAATGTCGACATAAGCCTAACTAGAACACCCGGTCGGCCGGCCATCTCTGGCCGGTCTTCAAAATTTTTGGCCAGAGCCGGGTCGGCGGCTGGTTCCCGCTCTAATACTACTGCTATGGAATCTTACGCTTAAATTGTTCAAGTATGCAAAGCATTTTCCAATTACATGCCAGGCGAATACTGGTTCTTCTATACGTCCACCCCCACATTTTTGTTGCTGACACCCGGAAGTGTTGCATCGTCAGCGATCTTCTCTTGCTCGTAAGTGCAGTCTCACTACCGTCTCAAACAAAAGCGTTGAGTGTGTAAGATTCATCTGGTTTGTAGGAAATTGCTTGCCGGTTACTGTACAGTAGCTGCATTGTAGACCACAATCTCACGAAGTTCATGATCACAGCACAGCTGTATCTTACATTCTATCTGAGTATCCAAGGGACCAATCCCTCATACCAGGGTTCAAGCAAGACTTCTCAGTGGTGTTTTGCTATCACTCAGTGACAGATCAAGTCTATTCCAAATCCAATATGACTAAGTTTGATGAAATTCGATGAATTTGGAAACATCGGAAAATGTGGGATGGGAGAAGAATAGAAGTACCGCATTATGCAATATATTTTGAATATAGAAATCAAAGATTGTTGATTGGAAGTCCCCAATAAACTGCTCGAGCCTATACCCCGTTTAAACACAGTTGTCAAACTTGAAGCGCTCGCATTCGTCGTTGTGTAAATTGGTCTTTTGTTTCTTATTCTTTTGAGGAGGGAACCCTCACGAAAATTTTTCATGAGAACTCATGAAATTTAATGCGGATTCATGAGATTTTATGAGAGCTCATGAGATTATTGTGAGTCTCATGATATTCTCGCAAGAAAATATTGAACTCATGATGCTTTGATCGCGTTCATGAGAAAATCATGAGCATTTATGAGGTCTTCGTGAAAATATGCTTATAAGTAGTAAGTTATGCATGCTAGCCGCGAAAGGAAATAATCATAAGAAAGCTTATTCAATCGATCAAGATCTTCAAGGTTAGTCTATAAAAGATGAAAATAAAAATATATAGGATGTATCATGGCGATGTGCAACAACATTTTCAAAATGATGCATACATAATTTGACTTTACAATTATCATTACTATGGGAGATGTTGAAAATAGACATATATACAATCACGGAAAAGAATAAGATTAAGGTAAATACTTAGTGGTCTATTTTTGCGAATGCTGAAATTGCGTTATGGACATGGCATGGCAATGCTTTGGGGCTATGTGGCTAGGCCGAGAAAGCTTCAATAACTACAAGAGAGAAAACTAAATTCAGTAGTATGAAAAAGCAACTGTTAATAACTTAGTGAGATTTCATGAGACAGCTCATGAAATTTGATGAGATATTTCATGCGAAAGCGTTCCAAATCCGCATTAAATTTCATGAGATATATGTGAATAAATATCTCATAAAAAATCATGAGGAATTTTCGTGAGGGGAGTATTCTCCTTCTTTAGAACTTGTATTGCTGAAGTGAATCCTGAGAACAATTTTTTCTAAATTGTAACTTGACGGTTCATAAAGACATGAGGTTTCGCATTGATAATGCTTGGATGATAAAATTGGAAAAAGTAATTTTCAACTTCGCTGGAAACCTAAACAGAGATAAAGTGATTGATGCAATGTTCACAACAAATTACATTGCTTCACCATCGTGTCAGTCAGTCAGCTGTCACATCTGTGGATGAGAGAAGTTTGACAGATGAATGCATCTGAAGGGTCAACGATAATTTTCAGCATAAAGTATTCTTACCTTAATTATTTGATTTCGTAATAGTAATTCACCAAGTGTAAACTTGGCTTATGAAAATATTCCTGATGACTTGCAGATATTGAATTGATAAACATAATCAGGGTGGCCCAGAAGTACTCTTATGATTATGTTGGGAGATTTTCACAAATAAACAGGCTCTCTGGAGACCAGAGCAACCCTTCCCTACAAGTTAGTGATAAGCTGCCAACTGACTCATCTACTCTATTTTACCCGGGCTACTTTGAGCTCTTGATGTTCCCATGGCAGACAGATATCCATTGAAGTAGTTGATAAATATAAGTATTTCGGAATGTGCATATCATTTGGAACAGTTCATGGCTTATCTCACGGTTGAGCAATTAGGAATTTAGACACGTTCCTGGTGGAATGCTGATAAATACGTTTGAGATGCTTGCGCTGTCTAAAATGAAATACTGAGTTGAAATTTGTTTCTTTGATAATCTAGAGAACTAACACTAGATATTAACACTTGAAGCCGAGTGCACCAAATTATGGCCTAATCGGTGAATTTGGAATACATTCTATTGACATTCATTTCTATAAAGCCTCAATCTCTCTTTAAGTAAGAGTAATCCCTCACGAAAATTCCTGAGATTTTTATTCATATATATCTCATGAAATTTAATGCGGATTTGGAACGTTTTCGCATGAAATATCTCATCAAATTTCATGAGTTCTCATGAAAAAATTTCGTGAGGGATTACAAACAATGAACATGGTTTGACTAAGGAAGTTTCATTTGATTGCAAATGAACATGAGACTATGTACGCATGGTTTTGGAGACCAAACAGATGGCTCACGAAACTTAGCCTATAAAGCCATATAATGAACACTTATTGGTTGATAAGAATCGAAAGACCGAGTAAGTCACTTGACTAGGGAAATGGATGTCTGCATAAAAGTGGAGTCACTTTGACTTCATTTACTTAGAGCTATGCTGGATTGAGAATACCTTGCAATCAAAAATTTGATGTAGATTGCAATGACATGGATATGCTACTAAAATTTATGACGAAAATTCAAATTAGATTCTGTAGCAGACAATTATGGAAATAGATTGCGATGAGCGTCTGTGTGAACTTTGTCATCATTCAAAAGTGGAGACTAAAATATGCAGCGACCAATTGCACCATTGCTATATGCTACTGCGGCATTGGGTGAAGTTTTTGAAAACACATGTACGTCATAACGTCTGTTACTGTCTAGGTTACATAGCGTGCAGAAAAGTTGCACTAGCTGCATCGAAATGAATGGATCCATCAAATGTACTGCGAGGCATGATAATCTGTCTAAATTTTACATGTCAAGTTTCCATTGACTGCCAAGTGCAGGCTTATTGCACTGTAGATCGCTGGATACGAAAATTACATACAAACATATACCAAAACCACATACAATTTGAAACTAACATCTGATACGAGATTCTCGTATCTTTACAGAGATTTGGTATGTTTTTCATACCACATCTCACTTACTTTCGTATGTGATTGGTATGTAGCGATACGAACTATTCTATCTGTGATTGGCTGTTTTACACTGAAATACGAATTGTTGGTATGTTTTATATACGAGACCCGATGCAAATTCATTTTCATTCGCATGCCTCTGGTATGTGTTTGGTATGTGCAGCTTTAAGTCACATAGCAAAAAAAATATATATATATGTATATATATATAGATATATATATATATTACATACTACTGTCAAATAACTTTTTTCGGCAATACCAGTCGTGAATACTTTTCGTTTGATAGAGTGATATTTAAGAACATCAGATTTATTGTGAATTTTATGTTCCATGAATATGCCGTCGATGCTACTTGTCTAGCAATATTAACAGTACGCTTAGTTAGCTCTACTTTATAACCCAAGTTGATCAACATCATTTTTTTAAACGATAACTTTGATGAAATCTTGTTGACTTATATATCTCAAACATAACTATTTTGCGTTCATGAATTATAATGTGTTTTTTTTCGGATTGATAACATGCTTCATTTCAAAATTACATAGTGCATAATTGTTTGTGGTTGAAATCTTATTGATTATTCATGAGATGCCTTAGAGTTACGTGCATTAAAATCGAATTCAGTATTGAATGTATGGCTCTTGAATGTCATTATCTCACTACTTACAAAACAGTAGTAGCATAAGTGTTATCTTTATTGACAAAATGCCTTAAATCAACATATTTTAGACATGATTTATGCTTTCTTTTAACATTGTGCTAGTATGGCTTTAGTATGTAAAGCATACCACATTTGAAAAAACATACGAAAAGCATACAAATATATACCAAGAGAATACAGAAATATTCCAAAAAAATATTTTGGTTTGCATCCTTCGTATGTGATTGGTATTGAGCGATTTACAGTGTGGTTGAGACTGTCACTCTTTAAGCAATACGGAATCAGATAAGATCAAAACAGACTTCGGAAAATCTCATGCAATATGTCAATTTTCGGAGATTGTTACTCACAGAGCACACAAAGGACTTACGGTGACTTTTGATATGTTAATAAGCACGATCTAAGCAACATGGATGCTAATTTTCAAGGCACCAAGAATTTTTCTGGGTTTGAAACCTAATGTTGCTGCACTGTCAATGTCCAAGTCCTCTGTAGTCATATATTATTGCAATGTTGAACATAGAGTGAGTATATAGTAGATAGAGTATCGACTCAAAAAAAGTAGGCCTATATACAGTGAGAATTTTTGTATCAAGGGATTCAGTTTTTTACGGAGATTACGTTCCTGAGGTCCAAAACTTATTTGAGCAGTTTTGAAAAGCTAAATATTTGCAAATTTATGCACTACCGACATGACGCCCCTTTATAAGTAGCATGTAAAACAAGTTGGATGTGAAAAGGGATGAATAACTCCTAAAAACCATGTTAATACAGCGGAAATTGCGCTGATTGTCAGGGAATCTCATGAACGCATTATAATAGAAGTCTTCATGAAAAATTTGAGATCTTGTTGTTATTTGATTCGGAGGACATCCCAGGTTCGATGTTGAGCAACGAAACAAGAAAAACACTCAAGGTTCTCGCGAGTGCTTTCGACAGACGTCGCCTGCCATCCTCAAACAACTGAATTTTAATTCATGATACAGAAGCCATGCTGACAACAGATGATCATATCTCACTGTTTGTAGAAAGAATTCTTTACCAGAACTGAATAAGAAACAATTAGATGCTACTTATTCCGTAAAATATAAGTAAGATGATAAATATTTTAAAATTGACATAAAGAGAAGAAACTATTCAATGAGCAAGCTATTGAGATTTTGTTGTGTTTCCTTGTCTGCAATTTCAAGTTTTTAATTCAATTTTCATCGACATGACTTTATGATTCACTAAATTTATGTTTCATTTCTTGAATCTGAATAGTGATGTGGACCCATTTCCATCTCTTAAAGTTAATAGAAATCATTGCCTTTGATTATGTTATTATTTTGCTGTACCAGTGGCCGGTAGCTTGTGATATGATCAGGCCTAAGATTAAGAAACCACTCTTATTAAGCATTAGAGTAGTAGCAGCCCATCAAACTGCTAATTCAACAAACATTATCTCTCCAAAGCTGTCATGACATGGAGGATCTGTAAAATGCCATTATTCCTTATGCATAACTATCATGAGCAGTCATTCCGTGGTAATTTCCTCAAATTTTTCTCACATTTGGCAACAATAACCAACTGTGTTCACCTCGAGTTCACTTAATAAAATCGTAACTGCATACAAATTGGGAGTAAAATAAATGCTGAGTCACTACTCTATCTAATGTACTTACTCTATGGTGTTGGATTTCTACAGTACACGCTTTCATAGTAATTTTTTATCATTGCTTTGTAATGTCATTTGCACATGTAGTTTAAACTTTCGTATAGCCTACATGCAGTATTCAATGAATTGTATAAATTCCGCATTCACCTATCTCAATGAGAATCCTATCTCAAAAATTTCTTAATTAAATATAATATAATCTGTCACCCAAAAGTCAAGCATTATGCGGCTGCGCTAAGGGAATTAATAAATCAAATTGTGTGGCAGCAAGTTGTCATTTCAACGTTTACTTATGAAATCTTGTCATATTTTGAACTCATATTTTCATATTTCCTCTACATGCAAAAACATTCCCGTTTCAGATGCAGAAAGCTACTGGAATGATGATGAATGGTCCAATAAAACCTGTTGTGATAGAAGACAAAGCAAGGAAAATTGACAAAATTTCCCGAAGACTTTTTCCTCTCTCCTTTCTACTATTTAACGTAATTTATTGGGTGTTATACACAATTGTAAAGTAATGAACAGTGGCATCATTTGTATTGATTTTTAACGATTACTCTTCACTCTGAAACGAATGCTCCAACATTGTATATATCATGATAAGCCGTCTTGGGCAATTTTATGTCATCTGCAATTCTCTGGGGACATGTCTAATATCAACTTCCTTCTCAGTTCAAGGGCTTCGATTTTTTGCTTTGTGGTGTTGGAATTCTGTCCCTCCCATTTCTCCATTCCATTTCTCCTATACAGAATTTGTACAATGATCGATGATTGATCGTATTTTGCTAAAATTATACGGTACTTGTAGGAAAATCGTGACTTCTGATGCTTCGTTGTTTTACCAAGTGTAGATGGCACAGTGGACAAGTGCTTAGTCTTGTGATCTCATGGTCATGCGGTCGAGCCCCGAGAGTGTCAGCGGAAGTCGGCAGAAAGGGCGTGCGGTCTTACCCCTTATCAGGCCAAGATTTTCGGAACCCTTTGTTGACCAAGTGTCTACATTTTGTCAACAACCAATTTTTTTCAGAAATTGACCATAAATTTCATTTCTTAATGAATAGAAAAGATTAGATATATTAGATTATGTTAGATAAATTATTACAAATGCTGATCGGGGTACACCAATAAGTGCTAACAGACAAATAAGAACCATGAAAATATCTAAAGATGGTTATTTGTCGATGTTGACTAAATGTAAACACTTGGTCTGAATAAGTGAAGTCTCGTAAAATGATGAAATATGATGTAGCAATGATTTCGGGAATATGATACCTGGAAAGAACAGTCAAAAGTACACATCGTCCATAATTTTCAGTCTGGTCTATTAGTGCTACTTGTACTGAATTTTAAGATATGAATGTTGACATTGTATACGCCTAGCCTGATAAGGGATAAGCTGCCTCTACAAAGACAGCATGATTCTTGTAAAGGGGTGCACAACATACCACCCACAAAGTATTTTTTCTGGCCCATGACCCGGTGAAAAAAACTGTCGGTGAACTGTCGGTCCATTGTCGGGAAGCCGACTCGGCTTATTGACTGCAAAGGTCCTAATTCCCCGACTATCTACCGACGAATCGGTGAGCCGACAATTCCCCGACTGTTTCGCCGACGCACTACCGACAATTCCCGGCTGCCACCGACAATTCCCCGACAGCCGCCGACATCTAATTATATGTTCACATTCTTTTGATGAAATTACAGTTATCGCCTTCTTGACGTTGTAGCAAAATATTGAAGAAATTTGCTGTTGATAGTGATGAATATTGTTGATCAAAGTCATCCTGCTACGAAATGTTCCAAGGATTAACAGCAGAAAAACTCATGCTGCTAAAACTAAAACATTCGGAGGCAGTGACAAGAATAGCCCTACAATATTTATACAAAATAAAAATGCTGCTGATCAGTGTCATCCTGCTACGAAATGTTCCAAGGATTAGCAGCAGAAAAACTCAATGCTGCTAAAACCAAAACATTCGGAGGCAGTGACAAATAATCGCACAAGAAATTATTTTAGCGACTCACCTCAAAAGTAAATATCGGCCTACAGAACAGTGGTATGCTTCTCTACCATCGGTTGTGCTGGCTTGGTAGTGTCCGGTCTCCAATGATGATATCTTTTTGAGAGACAACGACTTCGATCTAAAATGCGCAGTAGATGCTTGATGCAAAAAAATATTGAATATTATTGACGCATAAAAAGAAGTTATAAAATTTAACATAATTAAAATAAATAGGAGCATACATGTACATTTGACATAAAAAAATAGGAAAACGACATGAGCTTTTTTAATTCACTTCATGTAATTATGCTGCTTAAAATCAATAGCATTACATTAATTACCCGACCTGCTGTCACATTTATTTCCCGGCAAAAAATAATAAAACGACAAGAATCACCACATGTATTACATGAGCACTAGACAAGTTCCGATGAAAAATGTGTCATAAAACAAATTACGAAATTAGGATGATTACGAAGGAGATAAAGTGCTCAGTCTGGAAATTTTCAAACGCAAATATGCAGCTGACGATCAGTATATAAAAGGAAGTACAAGTATGACAAATAAATCCATATGAGAACATGATTGCGAGTGTGGACCAATAGCGCATTTTTTGAAATCTTTTAAGACAATTACAAAGAGCTAACAATCATGAAAAATAAATATAGCAAATGCCTGTCCACTTGCAAACATGATTAAGAGGGTGGGTCAAGTCGAGTCAAGTCTAATTTGGATAGTTATTCTTGATTTATAAAAAGTCTTAAGATAATTATAAACAGCCAACAATCATGATGCCTCTTTGGTTGGAAATTCTGAATGGAATTGGAAAAAATGAAAATAGGATTGCCGATACGATGCTAATTTATCAAATCATGAACCAATTAATTTCAACTATACTGTATGAACGCAGCCATTTTCAGGGTATAAAAAATGATAATGCATTGATGAAATTTTAAGCATTTATAAATATACCTTTATGCATATTCTTCATTCGCATGTATATAAATGCCTAAAATTCCATCAAGGCATGCTCTGTTCAATTATCATTTCATACCCTGAAGATGACTGCGTTCTGTAGTTGAAATTACTCGAAATTTGTACGGATGAATAAATCACATCATTAAGTTACACATGCATAAATTACATCAGATAATAATTCAGAAGTATGGGAATGCCAAATTAGCAGCAATTTGGCATTTCCTTACTTTTGAATTATTATCTGATGTATATGTAACTTAATGATGTGATTTATTCAGCCGTTATTGACCAATTTCGAGGAATTTCAACTACAGAACGCAGTCATCTTCAGGGTATAAAATGATAACTGAAAAGAGCATGCCTTGATGGAATTTTAGGCATTTATAGATATGTGAATGAAGAATATGCATAAAGGTATATTTCTAAATGATTTCAATTTTAAAATGCTTCAATTAATTTGCATTTATTGTTGCTAAACAAATGTAATTACATTTGTAAATGAATTTATGTTTTCCTCACGAAGCTATCTTCGGGGAACATAAATGTTAGGTCATGTTTAATTAATTATAAGTTAGACAAATAGTCCGGCAACCAGAAGTTAATTAATTAATTGTTATTAATTTTTTTCATAAAATGATGTAATAACTAACTTGGCATTCACTTACTTTTGAAATGTTTACATTGAGCTACGCATTTTTTTCACAATTGCATCAGTTATGGCTTTTCTATTTTCATTTGTATTTCGATAACAGTATCAGTGTAAAAAAGACACAACGAACCAATGGAAGCACGATTACATTATAGTTTAATTGAGAATGTCAATATGGTCCTGTTTCCACAAAACGGACCATGCACTTTTTTACATGCAGGATTTTTACAGTTTTTATCACCGTTGTGTTGTCACTAAACCAATTTTAGATAGATGAAGATTGCGACTACACAATTCAAAAGTCTTTGTCATTCAGTAACTCGTCCGAAACGTTTAGCCTTGGTTCATCAGGCCAAGAGAGCCGATAGTGTAGGCCTAATCACTGTGGTATTTTTATTTTCACATAGAAGTTTTATAACCTATTTCGAACACGAATACTTACTATCGCTTTAATGGTTGATTATTGCTTGACATAATTGATTATTGATCACTCATTCTTGAGAAGAAAAAAAATGACTTAAATTGGAAGAAAAAATATTATTAATCATTTATAAAAAGGATTAACTTTTCTTATTGTAGATTATTATTTATATCTATAAACTTTATTAAACTATATCTTTATTTACTGAGTTAAAAGCTAAAAACTGTTAAACTCACTAAATAAGGATACTAAGTTTGAGACCGATATCCCTGAAAAGAACTACTTGAACTATTATATAAGATTTCACTATGGGTTAAGCAAAATTAATTTTTGCCATTATCAAAATGAAATCGTACGTCAAGTTGTACCCGTCCTTTGCTAAAGATAGTTGGGTCTCCAGTTATGTAAAGAGAAACTTCACTGTCAACACCTTTGACAGCATAGATAAAAGCTCTAACAGCTCTAACTCTCTTGGCATCGAAGCTGGAAACAAAACCAAATCTCGTCTCAAGTGCAATGGTCGCTCTGATAGAGATTTTGTTATTAACAAACGCTCGCGTAAATCAAAAACCAGTTTAATGAAAATAAAGTTGTTCTAAATATTGATAGTTTTCTCGCAACATTAATTATCGTATGACATTAAATTCGCAAATTAAAGTAACATAAAATTGTTACTTATTTCGAAACAAGAATAATAATAATACACGCTAACTAATCGTTTTCTTTGTAGTAACTTCTTAATCATAATAATTGCAATATTAGTTTTGTTGTTTATCCGTTTATTTGTCATTTTAGTTCTAATAGTTACATAGATTATCTTCACGCCCTTTTCGTTTGAGATTTGATGAACATCGCAATGTAGCCACCCCAGTGGGTGGTTCAGTGTGCCCCACGCATGGGGCACATTGAACCACTTTGGTAGAAATTTCAAAATTAAAATTGTGAGGAGATTAAATGTCACAAAAACGTTCAACAACTCAGAGATTACTAAGGATATCCTCAACCTTTCATTCGAGTTTGATTTTGGTTCATTTGATTTAGTATATTCAAACTGCTGAGAAAAGATCAAAAACATGTTCAATGTGCCTCACCCGCCCTTATCAAGAATGGAGATGCAGCAAGTCCTCTGACTGGTCGCTGTTTGAAGTGTACCGCGAGCTGTATTGAAGACTGACGTCAGTATATTGCTAACTTTGGATTGCCCTGTCAAAGCCAGTATCAACGAATCACAACTATAATTCGAAAATTGATTTGTACTTCGTTGTGATTGCCTGGCATGATGTTATTAAATATAAATACACATGTCAACGGATTCTCATCGAAGATCGCAACCACAAACTGAAAGCTGTAACAAATACGCGAGTGACTCACAACCAAAAGCAGTTTAACTTAAATTAATATGGCAGTTATTCGATTAAGCAATCAAGCAGATTTTTAGAGTCATAATTACACATTTTCACTAAAAGTTGACGTATCTTGATGAACGATACGTCAAATAAAAGCCTAGGATTTGACTGTTCATCTCATGCGGGTTTCATCTCTTCATCTACACGATTTCATGTTTAAAAATTATGATTTATGAAATGGGTTTTACTTCTGTAGAGGCACATTAGGTAATGAGTAGACGTGTAATATACTGTCATCAATTCATCATGAAAAATGCAAATTATCATATCATTGTAATAACATCAGGATAAGCTTAACGATGTAAAATGTGGAACGCCTTTATTTCAGAACAAATATTGCCAGTGATAGACATATGCGTACAATAATAAAATTACTAAATCCTGTACAAATTATAACTAACAACCGATGGAGAGAAATATTTATAGATCAGCTTACCTATTAACAACATGATTGTTCGAGTCATAGCAATGACTTACATTTTGCATAAATTAGTCAATTCCGCTTCTTAGATTGCGTCATTCGTTTCCAAGAGACAATAAAATCGATTGCCATGTATCCTGATTCCATCGATGTAGAAGTCAAATGACAAATCATGAAATATACGAATGAAACTTTGAAAGTGTGGAGACAATTTATTGTTTAATGATTCTGAAGAAAAATGAGATAACACTGCGCACTCGGAAGTCGTATGTATGTGTAATTTATTGGGAGATTTATTGAAGGAAGCCAATCTAAGAGATCCTCGAAATCGGTGATATTATCCTTGGGAATTCGAATTATCAAGTTTCCATTCTTGTGTTCTCTCCTTCCATGCGCGCCGTTGCCGTTGATGCGTTTTCCACGAAAAGTTTGGTTTGGTTGATGAAGATGCCGAGGTATAGTAAGATGGAAAGTTGTTGATACTGGGAACTGTCGAAGATTTGAGTTGCAATAGTTTCAATTCTTTTCTGGGACACTTAGATGATCTTGAATTGTTGACTTGTCTTGACAAATCATTTTCGAGGAATTGCAGAGAACAAATTCGCGAAGAAAAGGTTGGAAGGAAGACGCTTCTTTGGCCAAAATTATCGACATCCTCTCGTTTAATTGATCTTTGTCTTATCCATTTGTCGCGAAGAGTCTGGTCATGCTAAAATGCAAAAAACGAAATATGCACATTCGTTGAGTTATCTGATGTGCTTTTGTGCACTTGCTGATTATTATCGTAGGACGTAGACTGATCTGCAAGGCGCGCTGCTTTCCCAGTTAGGCGCACGCATAATATGTTTTGAGACAAGCTAACCAACTTGATGCTATAGCAACGCATCGATCAATCAGATGACTCTTGCCTCACATATTTGCATGCAGATTCGGCAGATCACTATGAGGACGAAGGACAAAGGCAGTATTGTGACTGCGTATGCACACACTGTTGTGCTGTCATTAGTGATGCAAATGGAAAATTTTCCAGAAAATTTTCCAGAAAATTTTCCGGAAAATTTTCCATTTTTTTCAAAATTTTCCGGAAAATTTTCCAATGGAAAATTTTGAAATTTTTTTTTCGGTGACTGATGTTTTTACCTTTGTTTTTGAGACTTGTTGCAGTCGCTTGAAAAGACTATGTAATATTCAAAGACCGAAAACTTCTCTATCATCCCTGCATGTTAACTTTTGGAACCAACGTCACCCTCCATGTCTATTTCAGATCTTTCCAACTGAATATTAGACATTAAATGGATTTCAGTTTTCTCGATGAATTTCACACATCTGTCAGAAACTTAACTTTGAAAGGATCTTAGATTCAACTGGAGAATCTCCAATTCATCTGGAAAAGTCTGAAATTCACAGATCTGAGCTATCTGAACCATCTGAGCTAGAAATGGAAGATGTGTAGTTTGTCCTCCACGAAGATATCGGACAATACGCCAGAAGTTAGAAGCCATCATATATATATATTCTTCTACTCATCACAGATATCTATAGTTTCAAATATCTCACGAGTTTACAGTCTTTATATATCTTCCAATATATGGTCGCTCATGTATAATGGTGTGTTGGACTGTGTAGGCCTACTTGTGTTTCACATGGAGACTTTGTATCATTGCAATCAAGGCTGCATAATAAAGCTTAACTTTCAAGCCATAAACAAACTCCCAAATAAAGTGCATTATTTTTGCTCCAGATCTTTCACAATACATAAAATGATACCCCCATTGTAAAGGAAAAAAATTCACGTTGTCCCAAAAGATGTATGTGTTATAATATTAAAAATGCCAACAAATTGCCACAAGCCACTGGTGGCAAAGGAATGCTCAAAAATCCGCGGGCGGGATTCGTATTGCTACGATTGTTTTAATCGAAATGATATGATGAAATTAAGAGTTTTAGAACAATTCTACTGATGTGTCTATGCCTCGGCTATGATGGAAAACGTAAAAATTATATCACAAAAATTTGAATTTTTTCATTTTTAAAAATCGTTTTATTCAAAATAATGATCAAAATCACCAGTTCTAGACCCATTCTTTTGGTGTGTAGCTGCCTCGGCTGTGGAAGCGGTCAAAACATAGGGCCTATCACAAAAAATCAGAACTTTCAAATTTTCCAAAATTTTCCAATTTTTTCCAAATTTTTCCAATATTTTCCAAAATTTTCCGGAAAATTTTCATCACTAGCTGTCATGTATGAAACTTTCCGTGAACAGCAGCTCAATGAATTGCCAATGAATTGCGCTTTGCGCTATCAAACAATGAAATCTATCAGTTCTGAGTCTGTAAGAGTGTGGACTATTCGTGAAAATTTAGGACTTGCATATCCCGGTGCTCTAGATATCTCACAATGGCTAGAAATAGAAAGTTGGAAGAAGCCCTTTCAAAAGGAATTACCCTAATTCACGGTCGTTCGGAGATTGCGAAAATAGACAGATAAATGGCTACTTAAAACAGCGCAACAACGTGTTCTCAGCAAGGTTTTCAACTTTCAAAAGAATTTTTTTCTTTAGTTTGTTTTCTCGTAGCGTTTGAGTACTAGCAACATTTTCTGCTCTGCAGCAAAGAATGTGTAACAGATTAATGCACCGATTAAAATCGGGCTGTTTTAATGTAGGATTGTACACACACATCTAATATATTAACATGCGTTTTTCTTCTTGTCAGGATGTTCTGTGAATTTCCATGTAATTCTATCTACATTTTGAATCATTCAAAAAGAAAATGCAAGTAACGGAGACAGAACTGTTGACCCATAGCTGCCGCTATATGTAGACATGTATTGATATCTTAACCCATTAACGCCCGGATTTTTTTTAGCAATCAAAATTTAAAAAAACCAGTGAAATTTTTCACAAATATCTATTCTCATTACAAATTCATCGTTTCCGAGAAATTTCGTTCCACCATCTTTTTTCTACAGAGGTGGCATATATGTATTCCATTGTCGGTAGAGTTGTCACTGTTACAGTAAGTGGTATTTTTTTAAACACCAAGTGTGAAGCCCAACGTTGCACTTTTCGCAGATGAGCTTTGATCTGCCATTAGAACACCCTTGACATCTTCTCTGTGTCTCGATCGTCACCGACCAATGATCTTTGCGATCATACCTATATGGATTTTGCAAGATCGGTGATCTCAAAATTGTCGACTTCCGTTCGCGACTACGGAATGACTGCTTGAAACCGATGATTCCTCCCAATTTTCAATTTTAGGACATTTAGCTGCAGGTTCATCTACTTCATCATCACTATCCTCATCTTCAATAATTTCAATTGCAGCCGGAGCAGACAGCAAACCCGATCCCAGGTTATTCAAACTTATGTCATCGGACTCGTCTTCTGGAGCACTATCTTCATCTGAATCATAATTGAGATTAGGCGGCGTTGCATAAATCGCGCGAATTCGGGAGCTCCGTCTTATCCCACTTTCAGCGGTGTCTAACACCTCTGCCAAGGTCGCCGTCTCGCAGAATCTCACGTACTTGTCGGCCCTGAAGGATAAGAGTAAATAAGGAGCTGGGGAATTCAGGCAATTAGAACAACACTAAGCGGCAGATTCACATGTCGTAAGCAACGTGTCTCAGTCTAGTGGGTAAAACTACGACTATCACGGCTATGCGACGCGCGTTCGATCCCCAGCACCACTAACTATTTTCACTTTGTTTTGTTGCAATATCATTGTTTGTATATTTTTCAACGTACAAATACATCATCCTTCTTGTAATGCTAAAGTCAATGATCGGTGATTGATTACCATCGTAGCGCATCCATGATTTTATGGAAAAATTGCTAATGAAGATTCAATTATAGACAATAAACCTGTATAGTAATACCATAAACTTGTATTATTAAGATACTGCTCTTTCCTGAAGTACTTTTACACATAACTAAAACTGATGTCATTAGAAAAGGGCATTCTGCAATTCTCATCTGCTGACTTTGATCTGTCCCATGTGCCAACCTTAATGACAGCGTACTTAATAAAGTACACTTTTCTATAATCAATTATTCATACTACACACTAATTACGAAACAAATATCCATTACATTCATTCAAATAGTATCATCATTCATTACTTTTCCGACAGTTATGATGATGCAATATATTCAAAGTAGATAATTTCACACTTACTTATTAGCCATGTTTTTTGGTAGAAAATTGTTTCAAAAGTCGCGGGAAAAGAAACACTAAAATAAAATGTTGAGGAAATACACGTGGTTCAGTGGTATTTTAAATGAATTTATCGTTTTGAACGTCATTGTCGCCGAACTGCATAGGTTTCGATCAAAAATATGTTACTCTTTCGGTGTACTTTATTTATGCCATTGTCGTTAATGGGTTAACTTACCACATGCTGCCGGAAATCTGGTCCTGATATCTGGTATGAGGAATTCTGTAATCCTTTTTGCAAGAGGTTTCTATTTTGTCTTTCATCTGTGCCACTTGCAAAGAAGCAGAATGTGCTGACTATGCTCCTCGAGCGCAGCAGGAGTCCTCTGTTGTAAATCACAGCAGTGTTTAAGTTAGATAAATCACACGAATTGGAGTGGACGAGTTTTGCTAATATTGGTCCAATCAGAGCTGCTGTCCACATATAGGGAGAACATGCCGACACTTCCCGATTTTCTAATCATCATGTGGGTGCAGCCGTCACTTAGCCGATGGGTACCGACAACACCTGTGTCGGCATTCACTCGGTGCGCCGACACGGTTGACAGCCGACACTGCCTGACTATTTGACGAGGCATCCCCGACGATTTTTTTCACCGGGGAGGTTTCCAAGGAAGCTGTTCTTCGATATTTGTAGATAAAGTTTGATTTACTATAGTTCAAGAAAATGGAAGTCTTTGTTTATTAAAACACAATCACGCAACCAAAGAACTTTTAGTGTACTGTTATTAAACCCGACAATGAGTTCAGGAGACCAAATGATTATTTTTTATTGCTTTGTGCCTTGTTGGTATCCTTTTTTTGAAACTTGTCTACACTAGTCTCTGTGGTCTGGGACACTGGTGTCCACGTGGCCGGTAATGGCAAAAATGGACTTTTACCATAAGGAACAGTGGAAGCTCAAATATCGGGCACGCGTCTCATATTTTTGGTCGTAACGTACTTTATAGCTCGAAAATCGGGTAGCTTTTCTATTTTCTGATCGGCACCTGTAACCTGTCACCAAAGCGAATGATTTAAAGATTTAGGTAATAAAAAGGCAAGGTTAGACATTCTGACACTTCACTAGGTGACATTGACACGCGTAATTCACGCGTAATTACGGACCACCCCAAACATCCGTTGTTAAGAGTAGTTTATACTTCTACGCAAGTGCTGCACCATGAGTCAGCAATCACGTGATCTGACGCTGTCAAAACATGGGGAATGTCCACGAATACGTGTGGGCGAGCGATTGTAGTTTACGCGTCGTCTACGGTTGTCTGCGTTGTCGCTTCAACCACGGGTGAACCGCTAAGCATGTTCTGTCTTCCCTGAGCATGAAATTGAGGCCCTATCACATTGTTTAGCCTCTGATACATGCAGGGGGTATTGCTGAGTCGAGGTTTAAAGCTAAAGCGCAGCTTTTAAACCACAGCTGTAGTGTAACTCTTGCTGAGTAAAGTATAAACTAAGCTACAGATTAGCTGAGGTGTAGATTCTTGGTAGCTGCGTTTTAATCTCTTTCTACGTAAAGTTTTGGTTAGAACACATGTCTAAAAATAGAAAATAAGGAATTCCAATGGCTGCGTTTTAGCTGGAGATCAGCTCCAGCTTAGAGGTCTTGCTGACTAAAGTTTTAGTTAAACCACAGCGATATAAATAGATATGTCGTAATAATGGGTAGCTGCGTTTTAGCGTACATTAAGCTGCAGATTAACGCTCTTGCTGAATAAAGTTTTACTGACGTCGGTATTAACTCCACTTACACCTCACCCTATTTCCACTGTGTTAAAAGCTAAACCCCAGACGAAGCAGGTTTAAGCGAGTCATTCTTACATTTCTTACTTTAAAGTTACCCTCGCCAGCACGCAATCACATGGAGTATCTCGAGTTAGGTGAATATGAGAATTATGAAGAGAATCGAGTTCCTCGAACAATACTGATGGATCATCAAGACCCACTAGCATTATATGAGCGTGAGGAATTCAGGATGCGATACAGATTAAGAAAGTCATCAACAATTCTGCTTCTTGAGGAGATAGAACCTCACTTATCGAACATCTCATGCCGAGGATTACGATTACCCAATATGGTTAAATTACTTATTGGGTTGCGGTTCTACATGTACACTGTAAACCATTGACTGACAATTGACAGATATTTATCCTACAAAATCTATTTTGTCGGGCATAGTTACTTCTTGTAGTATGACTGCCACTGAGCACCTACAATATCTGACAAAAAGCGACAAAATGAATATCAATGAATTATAGCTTAAATTTTATCAAAAATGTAGGTAATTTAATTAAATTATGTCAAAATAAATCATGGTTCTGCCACACAATAATACAGATTGCCCAAAAGTCAAGCAATAATCGAAAAAATCAATCAATATTCAACATTTGTTGTTTAGTTAATTTGCATACAAAGCATCTGTTTCGATGTCGGTGGAGAACCTACAAATTCGTCGGATATCGCAGGATATTGGAGGTAACAATCGTCGGTTGATTTTGTCAGTAACTTTGTAGGATAATTGTCGGACTACGGTTTACAGTGTATGCTACAGGTTCATTTCTCCGTCCTATAGCTGATATTTTTCACGTTAGTGAGGCATCTGTTTCTCGATTTGTGCGCGTCGTTACGAATGCACTTTGCAAATTACGAGGAAAGTACATCACTTTTCCGGATGCTCCTCAAAGACAGAGCTACAAAACCCACTATTATGCGTTCAGGCGATTTCCTTGTAAGTTTGTAATTTTTATTGTTGTTATCATTATAATGCCATATTTCTGTAAACTCTTATCGTTTCAGGTGTGATTGGTTGCATTGACGGAACACATGTCAAAATTATTAAGCCTACTACGTCAGATTTTGAGGAATATCGCAGTAGAAAGAAATCCTTTTCCATTAATGTCATGGCTGTCTGTACCCCGGACCTACGTTTCTCTTGCATTGTGTCGAGATGGAAAGGCGCGACACACGATTCGCGAGTGTGGAGGAATTCCCGCCTTAACTTCTATTTGGAGAATGACAGTGACGGGTTTATAGTAGGAGATAGTGGTTATGCCTGCAGCAAGTCTCTCCTAACTCCGGTGCATAATCCTGGTATAAATGATCATGCAGCACATCGATACAACAAAGCACGCGTAAAAACTCGAAATACTATCGAAAGATGCTTTGGTGTATGGAAAAGCAGATATGCATGTTTGCGACAAACGATGCGATTTAAGCCTAAGAAGTGCTGTAATCGTCGCTATCGCAGTACTACACAACTTTGCAGTATTACAAAAGGAGCCGGACGCACTGGAGAACACTGATGGTGATACCCCGAACGTCGAGGAACAATATATCCCTCCTGAACTGCAACTGTTAATCAATGAGAGATTGGATTCGGATAGTGATACAACTGTCCGTGACCGCATAATTAACAACTTTTTTGTATGACATTGTTCTTGTATTCTTTTACAATGGGTATTATTCTCTGGATTGTAATTGTATTCTTTTATTTGATAATATAAATTGGAACTGCAGAAAGTCATGTTTCTCGTTAACCCACGCCGTCACTGGGGTACTTTTCCTAACACGCCCACTTTATGCAATCTCGACTTATTTCACCTAATTGATCCCGTAAAATAGGCTACATTATAAGTGAATATAAATCGAATCAAATCGAACTAGATGTATTTCATATTAATTAAAGACGAGCGATCCTACCCAAAACCCGGCCCGAACCGAACCCGAATTTTCGGGTTCAGGTAAAGCAATTAAAAAGTCCGGTCGGGTAGGGCAGGATTACCTTTTTTAAACTAAAACTCGAAATAACTGCAGTTCGGGGTCTTTCGGGTTGGAGCTTACAAATTTGAAAATCGTGGCTCGTAGGAAAGAAATGAACTGGAAAAATAAAATTCAATTTAAGGTAAACTTTACATAAGAAAGGAAGCTTAAAACTATACATCAAACATTATATAACTGAAAATTTGACATCTATCTGCAGAATTATGTTGTCACATGATAGTGATGCAGTGTGTCCGACATTTGTAACGATTGAAAACCTACTTATCAATTCTATAGAAAACAGATGATATTCAAAAATAAGTCTATATTATAAGTCATCTGCATTTTGGAAAAAAATTGAACATGGTATCCAAGTTTCTCACTGCCAGTTGATGTTCAAGTGTTCTTTGTTCACTCTCCTTAATTTTACCTTGCAGCTCTTGGTTTAGAATTTGCATCTTCATTTCGTGCTCTTCCTCTAGAAATTTCATTTTCTTACAGTGAAATTCCTCAAAGACTGACTGCCGTTTTGTACATCTTTTAGGCCGCTGTTCTGGATCATTCACTCGCGCTTCACTTTCTGAAACTGAATATGAAATTACAATAAATAATGATATCTCATAAAATCAGTTTTATTTGGCTCACCCGAAGAAGTGTGATCATCGTCGTCAACATCGGAAAGAGGTTGCTGTGAGGATAATATACTATCCACGATGTTTGGTGGAAATTCTTTCATTGGGCCACCACCCGTTTTAAATTTTTCCCGTCGCTCTTCAGCAGTAAATTCTTTCTATTCAACTTCATTGATTTCCATTGTGTCTGTAAAGATGAGCGTTATAAAATTGAGATAGTTGAAATTAGCCTGAAGTTATGTAGCTTGAACATTTATATTTACCTTCAACTGAGATTCTGTTCTCTCAATAACATTTTCCTTTGAATTAAAACTGTCCGTTATTATCTTCCATTCTTTTGCCCTTTTACATTTTATGTCGGGGCACTTCCTTTTATCTTCAATTATAGGGTGGTTGCATAATATTTCAGTTAATACCTCCCTCTCAACCGTACTTAAATTTGCCGCTCGACACTTCTTTTTCGAAGACATTCTGAACACGAACAAATTGACAGCATACCAAATGATCGTGTCGACAAGACAGCAAGGCAATGGATTTCCTTTCTCTCTGTGATTGGTCTCTTACCCTAGCAACCACACTACGTCACAACTGTCACACATTGTGCGCGTGCGTTGCAGATCAAGAAAACCTGTAGCTGATCTCCAGCTAAAACTTTATTCAACAAGCGATTTTAGACCTCAGGTCTTACTAAACCTGAGGTGTAGATCAGCTGCAGCTTAGTTAAACCTCAACTCAGCAATACCCCCGCAGATACACAAGACGCAAAGTCGGTGTAGCAGGACTGCCGACGACAGATGTTGCAGCAATGTCACGCGTAGCCACGGATGTTTAGGGTCATGTGTAATACAGCGTGGCATGTCACCTAGTGGTCTACATGACACTTCTACACGACGGACATTCAGAGCGATATGCAGAAAAGTACGGCGTTGGAAAGCGGACAATAAACAGATTAATGCGGTCAAGAGTGACATTCGAATCGTTAGCTGATGATTCAAGTGGCTGTGATCTATAGAAGAGGAAGAACTCTATGATTCGTCCGAAGTATTCTGAAATTAGAATGCTATTCTTAAGTTCCTCGAATTAGCAAGAGAAAGAGCTATGTCGGTAACTGGTCCTATGCTTCGGACATTAGCCGAGCAAGAAGCTAGCAATCGGAGAATAACTGACTTCAACGCATCTGAAGGCTGGCTTGGAAAAGTTAAAGCTCGCAATAGTATCGTTGGAAAGCGCCTGTCCGGCGAAGCAGGTGGAGTAGATACAATTGTGTAGAATAACTGGAAAGAGTCCTTTTTCAAGATCTATCTGGCATTATAGCGGCCTACAATCCATACGACACATCCAATTGTGACGAGTGCCCTCTTTTATACACAAACGACGACAAAATCACTTATCAAAGTTGGCGATCCTGGTCACGGAGATAAGCGGAACAAGAACCATATTTCTCTTCTGTTGTGCACTTCGTGGATGGGAGAAAAGGAGAAGATTCTTGTAACCTGCCCAAGTGAAAATCCAAGAGCGCTTAAAGGAGTTGATAAGTCAAAGCTCAATGTGACTCATCATTCTCAGAAAAAATCTTGGATGACAAGCAAAATTTTCTTGGCTTTGCCGATTTTGACAAGCGCATGTGTAAACAAAGCCACAAATTTTTACTGTTTATATGGACAATGCTGGTGCACACAACGTCGATGCAAATCTCACGAATAGTAAAATTGTAGTATTTCCAAAAAATACAGCTTGTGGTGTTTACAGCTAATAGATGCAGAAGTTATTCAGGACTTCAAGTTGAACTACATACGGTACGTGAATAACCATGTTTTGAACGTGTTGACCAGTGTTAGCACAGTGAAAGACAATCCATTTAAATCGATAAACATTGGAATTGTGATTATTTGGATTATCCGTGCTTGGAATGACGTTCGTAAGAGAACGATCTCAAGATGTTTCGGCAATTGTGGTTTCTACACCTAAGAAATTGAGCCGACTGAATCCGTCGAACAATCTTTGAATGTGTCGTTGACCGCGGAAAATGACTTCTTAGCAATGGATGAAATGAACGATAAACATATCTTCCCTACATGTCTTCACGACATGGTTTAAGATGCTTTGGTGGACAATCGATCCCCGCTACTTGCCTTAATGTCGGCGGTCACAATTGTGACGTGTTATTTATTCATTGATTATTATTGCCTTGACAACTGATGTGTGGTGGTGAGGGTTTGATCCTGCCAATTGACAGAGTCGCGTAAGTGGCTCGTAGCTCAGTTGGTTAGAGCGCAGGTCTAGTTAACCTTGGTCGTAGGTTCGAATCCTACCAGCCGCACATCTTTTGCATGGCAATTTGATCTATCGTTTATTTAATTTCATTGTTGTTAATTGCATTCACGACATGGTTTAAGATGCTTTGGTGGACAATCGATCCCCGCTACTTGCCTTAATGTCGGCGGTCACAATTGTGACGTGTTATTTATTCATTGATTATTATTGCCTTGACAACTGATGTGTGGTGGTGAGGGTTTGATCCTGCCAATTGACAGAGTCGCGTAAGTGGCTCGTAGCTCAGTTGGTTAGAGCGCAGGTCTAGTTAACCTTGGTCGTAGGTTCGAATCCTACCAGCCGCACATCTTTTGCATGGCAATTTGATCTATCGTTTATTTAATTTCATTGTTGTTAATTGCATTCACGACATGGTTTAAGATGCTTTGGTGGACAATCGATCCCCGCTACTTGCCTTAATGTCGGCGGTCACAATTGTGACGTGTTATTTATTCATTGATTATTATTGCCTTGACAACTGATGTGTGGTGGTGAGGGTTTGATCCTGCCAATTGACAGAGTCGCGTAAGTGGCTCGTAGCTCAGTTGGTTAGAGCACAGATCTAGTTAACCTTGGTCGTAGGTTCGAATCCTACCAGCCGCATATCCTTTGCATGGCAATTTGATCTATCGTTTCTTTGATTAACTACACAACTTACACCGGAGTCCCTCTTCGAAGAGGTTTATCCAACAAATGAAGATGGTCAGCTGTGTAGCAATGAAGATCCAATCGACATTTCCGATGACAATGAGCAAGAAGAAGTTTCAAGGTCTAATAACATTCCTACAAGGGAAGCTCAGATTGCCATAAATTTACTGCAGAATTATTGCTGCAGCGTGGAGAGCAGCCACTGATATCAGGAAATTTTGAATTTACAATGGTATCAGGGAGCTTTGGTAACTCGACGTGTACAAGGTGCAGACCAGCATCACAGACTTTTTTAAGGAAAAGTAGATTGCAATAGATTTTTTGCCTTTGCACGCACATGTAATATTTTCCTTTCTTTTTGCGTTTGGAAAACTTGTAGCTTTAAAAGCTTTTGGGGACATCGTTGGCATACGCTTATACATTCGATGAAAAAAAATTCATCAGAACTGGTATGAGTGTAGGCTTGATTGATTTTTAGTAACCCGTAATAATAGAAACCTAGATCCATATTTCATATTTCAATCATATCTATATATTAGTAGGTGTATGCGCGTGGTAGCTTCGGTTATACAATGCGCGAGCAGTTTTCAATTTAGGGGTTATAAAAGTGCAATCGTGAAATAATGTCTTGGCTACATCTAAGCTTATTTCTAAATTACTATATTTGATTGTAAGCCTTATGTAAGCAATACTCATTAATACATTAGTACAATAACCGATATATTTTAAACAAGTAGCCTACTTACAGTAAATCCTTGCAATGCATCTAGGAGTCACATTGAAGTAATGTTTTTTTTATATGATTTAAGGTTCTACATGAAGCTCGAATACCGGGGCACTTTTAGGCATGCCCAGAGGTGCCCGAACATTCAAACTTCAACAGAATGAAGATCTAATTCATTTTTTTTGATATCGGAAGACAAAATTGCGGGTTTCACGTCGCATTTTTAGCTTATTAATGCTAGATAATGGGTTAACTTTATGCAGTAGTAGGCCCGGCATCTTGCAATGTACGAGCGTCACACGGAGCCGCATGTTCCGAATCGAAATTCCCCATGCAAAATTTAGTTTTCATTTCATCAGCAAACGAAATAGTGCTAATAAAATGAAGAGCGAAAGATTGAAGCTGGTATATAAAATCAACAGCACAACAATGAATATGCAGCATTGAAAGTTGGCATGTCTGTCAAGGATTTTAAGGTTTTCAGCTATATAATTAATAAATACATTGAGTGTCGCACTCGATCAACATGCATGACACGCCTTTAAGCCGATATCCTCTGAAAGGAAGGTGGATAACAATGTCCAGTCCAGCCGACACTAAAGAAATAGCTATGTACCCACAGAATTAGACCATTCGCCTCTTCTTCTGTTTGACTATAGAAAGGAAGCATTGGAACATGTAACGTCAATGAAATGGCACAAACTGCTGGCATAATACCATAGCAATCGAACAATGAGCAGCCAGTTCAGCATTAAACACGCAATATTCTGCGAAGTTTCAGTGACTGTTATCAACCGGATCACACAGCAAAGAGACATAGTCGATGTCAAGTTCTACAGAGAAGTTTGAGAACGTTTTTTCGTGCGCCTGATAACATTTTTAATAATGATCGGAGGCCCCAACATTATCGAGAAAACTTTTGCGCAATGATTTGAAGCAATGATCTGAAGCACTTTGCTGGAACTCACAGCAATCCGCAAGCGGCACACGAGTATTTTTCCTTTCTCTGCAAGGTATTAGAAATTTCTTTTTGCCCACTTAGTAAGCTCCTGCCTGTGCCATTGTTTTGAATCAGTTTGCACCTCTAGCAAAATGATGCGGCTAAACAATCTAATTCTGTGGCTATACCTTTTATCACTGCTCAAACTGCAGCCTTCTTCTGCAATTGCATTTCCTTCCACGTAGGCCTATGCGGATAGCATCATCATGTGAATCAAAAAAATTGGTCGTGGGATGATGCAAGCATAATATTAAATTGTCAGACTTTCCTTCTTGTGGCTTTGTTAATAACATTTGAATGAAAACAAGATGAATTTCACAATGCAAGAACATGAATAATAGAAATCAGTGACACGAAACCATGCCCGTGACACAGAAAGGTACCATGAAGGTCCTGAAGGTACCATCGACTGATAGAAAGCACAGGACGCCGAAGTCCCGTCTGAAGTGTATTTAGTTTTTACTTTAAAATTATAAATTTCGACCAAACCTCGGGGAGTTCTGCTTAATTTGTGAAAACTTAAAATCATCTCCCGTCGACTGATTAATTATATGCCATCCTAATATTATATTATGATATCTGGTCTATGATAACTGGATATCCTAAAATTGAATTTTCTAACGTTTCTATAAGTCTTTTTCCATTTGCCTTTTCAGCTTCACTTAAAAACGACTGTGGCGTTTGTATTCGAAATACATTTAACTGTTTAACAATAGGCTAATATAATACAATAACAACTTTACTTGGCTTTCACAAGCTTTCAATCCATTATGACAAGCAGTCAAGGCATATTTGCACTTTTAGATGATGTTTCAAATGGTGAATTTAGTGAATTATACATTTGGAACCATAGAAATTAACAATGCCATAGAAAGTCCTTGAATGGAAATTGCATGAAAATTATGGCACAAGCCGGAGGAACTTAGTTGGGGCAAAAAGCAAATTTTACGAGCTGTCTTTCTTGTTTTCTGGCTTGCATTTATATTTATCAAGTCAATTTGTGATCTGGATTGTTGCACCTTGTCTAAAGATCATAATATACAGAAAAAAGCAATAATGAATTTACAAAATGATACAGCGACAGAATGACAAAAAGGAAATCCTTAAAAACATTCTGTACGTTCGTTATTTTGAAATCTCGCTCGTATAATCTATCAAGAGTTTAATCAGACACATATCCAACTTGTAATGTCGATTTACAGAGTATGCATTACTCCAGCTTGAAATGAGAGGCCAAGGAATCTTAGAGTATTCACTTTACTTTAATGGGCTCTCCTGTTCAATATATTGGAACAATTTTCAAAATCTTTGCATGCTTTCAAATACCAGCTACCAAAATATCATCGCACTATATCACATGTGTCATTCAGTGATTCATTGAAAAGTTCCGGCGACATTTCATTCATCCGAGTGATGATTGTACGTGAAGAAGCTTTCAATGTGTTTATTCCAGAAAAGCTCTAGGTTTCTTTATCACTTAAAGGAGAAATTATCCAATAACTAGATTTTTATCTGTGAATTCTTGAGATGTTCTCACAGCCAGTACACCAACCACTTTCAATTACGACTATGTAAGAAAATTGAAATGATTATATTATTTAATGATTATTTCTATTGTTCTTATCTTCTCTTAAAAGTGTTCAATGTTAATGATAGCCACTGCCTCTGAGGATGCCTACCGAACTGGTTGGCGAAATATCGGGCAATAAAGAATTTCGTGCTGAGAACAGAGATTTTCTGATAATTACGACTATGTGAACCAATTTTTAATTCGCATTCCAGCATTGAAAAATTGGAAGATAGTTGTTAATGACTGTTACAATAGACACATTAACCCACGGAATGGTATGCTATTTTATATGAAACAATGCTGTAATCTCACTTAAAATTCTCTTCGTGAAAATCATGTAATTTGCTGTCAACAACTTTTACAACTAACTTGACAAATACAGTAGTTTGACTATGATACAATGCTTTAGATCGAAATACATGTAGATCTACAAGCAATAGACTTTTCTATGTGCCATCATTGTACATGAGCAAGATATCAAACTTCCATTCTAGTGTACTATTATCCACTTCTATGTTGGAAGCAATAGCCATCTAATAGAACTCCACCGGAATTTTCTACAATTGCTTGATTATGTAGTTGTAGTACAACAGGAAGAAAAAAGTTGAAGCTAATAAAGTAATTAATGAGGAAATGCGCAACCAAGAGGAAGATGGTTCACTTGATGCCACAAAATGTATCGATGTTGTAGGTAGATGGAAAACACACCAGCATTCTTTCAATGTACCTGCACAACTAAATCGGTTAAAGAGCAATACATGTCATGTATCCATACATCACATATTTAATAATATGGTTAGGATCAAGATTATCTTCACGAGGATTAAAAAGACTGTCCATGAGCGATGTCACTGTCGAGAGACAACAACGATCGAGACAAAGATATCGCTCAGAGTACTGAAAAGGACCTTTTAATCGAGTGAAGTTAATTCTTTCTTATGCATCGATGGAAACGTAGGAAAACTGTAACTTTTCCATTCATGCACAACTTATCCGTTCATGGAGAAATATCTATTTGCATTGATGTTTGAAAAGTTGACTTTTCTTCACCTGGGAAGTTAATGTATTTCTATGCATGCATCTCCATCTGAGCATGGAAGTCTATATGATCTGGGAGATGTTAGATATCCTGGCGTCCTACTTGTCGGTCATACCATGAGATTGAGAATTCTATTGCCACACTTAGAAATGCATAATACTTATATGATACTATGCTCACACTGCAGGTTAACAGGGACGGTAAACACATAGAGGTCGGATAGATTTAATTCATTTACAAAAACAGAGTAACCAAGAAATAATAAAATGACGCAAAAGTTATCACGAGATTAAAAATTCACAAAATCGCAAAACTTAAAACTCTATTATGTAATTTTCCTATCTATGTGATAGTGATATGGAACGTATTTACGCCTGAGAAGGACTGTTTTTCTCAGATTTCCATCATTCCCCGAGATCTGTTTACTCGGATTTCTATAAATCAAGAATATCTTGGATAATCAACCGGATTTCTATAAATCAAGAATATCTTGGATAATCAACGTCAAATAAAAATGGTTTAAACGGTTATATCATGGCTAAATCTAGTTCATAGCAGGCCTCACTCACGAGGAATTGTTCATGTAAATATTGTTCATGCAATTACCCTTGTTCAGACTTGCTAAACTAGATTTAGCCATGATATAACCTTTACATAATACTATGCTCACACGGCAGGTTAACAGAGACGGTTAACACATAGAGGTCGAATAGATTTGAACAATTATAGATATCTAGACCTCCTTAGATTTGAATTGCCAATTTCATTGCATTTCTTTTCATGTACTTTTTATGTCTTTTTTTACCATAACATAAAGAAGTCTATGGCCAGACTTTGAGCAGTTTTCTATCCATGGAATAGGAATAAGCAGAAGGCAGTAAGCATTTCAAAAGAAGACATTTTGAATTTATGTTTGATAGGAATTATACCTTAGTGTCCAGTATTTGTTACATTCTATTCATTAACCAAATAACTAAGATATGAAAAGAACCACAGAAATGATAATAGAGGAAATTTCACCGCTAAGATACGAAAATCGATGGAATCAATTCAGCGAATATTGTCAGCTATCTGACAGAAAACCAAAAGAAGAAAGGTTTTTACAATTTTTGATTACTTAAAAAGAAAGGGCGTGAGCCTCAAGTTCTTTATGGACAGCATGTTCAATCATTGTTGCAATTGCTCTTTGGCGCAGAGCTTTATTTGCATACGCGTTTAACAATTTTATTAAAGTCGTTCAAGGGAGCCGGTAGTGTGCAACAAATTTGGGAACGAATGAATTATACATTAAGAAGCAGTAAAATCAGAGAAGGGGCTTTTGGACTCCTCCCGAATTTTCAGAGCTAAAACTATAGAGTGGGTAAGATGGGACTAAACCTAAATAACAAATCTCTCAATATTTTTTCAACCGTGTTTGGCATTTGGTGCGAATGAAGTCTATTTCATCTTCATTGCTTTATTCAGATACGCCTGCACTGACTTAGCTTCAAGTGCAAAGCAGGTGCGATTTAGTGATTAGATTTGAGATGAACGCCAATTATTTATTCAATCATGTACTCTTATAAGTAAACTTCTTAGATGTGCTCTTATGAGATGAGAGGTAATTTTTTTCTTGGAAATCCCCGGAATACTGGAAATTCTTGGAATTTCCTGTGTTGTATATGAATTATCTCAAATATATTGCTATACAAACAGACAGTGCTCAACTGTTATATTGGCGAGACACGGAGACACCTAATCACGAGACTGAATGAACAACAGAATTAGATTGTTTAATCGTATCACTCTGCTAGAAGTGCAAACTGATTCAAACAGATGGCACATGCAGGAACCTAATAAGTGGGCAAAAAGAAATTTTAATACCTTACAGAGATATGAAAATAGTCGTGCGTCGCTTGCGGATTGCTCTGAATTCCTTCAAAATGCTCCGATCGCCACGACTCCTTCAGATTAGAAGAATTCAGATCATTGCGCACAAGCTTTCTCCATAATGTTGGGGCCTCCGATCATTTTTAAAAAAAGTTAGCAGGCGCATGAAAAAACGTTCACAAACTTCTCTGTAGAACTTGACATCGTCTATGTCTCTTTGCTGTGTGATCCGGTTGATAACAGTCACTGAAACTTTACACAATTTGGCGTGTTTAATGTTGAACTGGCTGCTCATTGTTCGATTACTATATGGTATTTAGTCAGGAGATTGTGCCATTTCATTTACGTTACATGTTCCAATGCTTCCCTTCTAGTCAAACGGAAGAACTGTGGAATGAGCATTTAAGAAGACCGTATCTACCGAAGTGAGTTGTCATCCACATGACGGTAGCCAAGAGGACTTCAAAGTTTTGTTCAAAGTGTTCACACCCGTATCGCAGAGACACCAAGCATCAAATCAAGTACCAATGTACTAATAAATTAGAACTCTTCATCTGTGCCTTTCCACATGTTCTAATTTTAGTATATTTTAATTAATTGCATTGACTAAGAATTATCTTATTTAGAAAACCGAGATTGGTTTGGCCCACAGAATTAAATATTTTGTTTATACGCTTCGGTTTGCTAGTAATGTGATTCATTCGGAATCGCCGGCACATCGCGGAGCTTACTAAGTGGGCAAAAAGGAATTCCTAATACCTTGCAGAGATAAGAAAAATAAGTCGTGCGTCGCTTTCGGATTACTGTGAGTTCTAGCAAAGTGCTTCGATTGCCACAATTCCTTTAGATTCGAAGACTTCAGATCATTGCGCACAAGTTTTTCCGTAATGTTGGCCCTTCTGATCATTATTTAAAAGTATAGCAGTCGTACGAAAATTAGTTCCCTTGATAATTCCACCATCATCTTCTCAGCATTTCTCACTGTATAGTGCATACACTGAATCGAAGTCAGGCATAGACGTGTGTTTTGGTGTGTGCGAAGTGATATCACAGCACGCACGCCTCTCTCACTGGCTCTGGTGTCCACTGCTGACAGCTTATTGTTTGCCAGTTCCAATAGCAAGTGATACACGAATTATCCATTCGAGAAGGAAGAAGTTGTCTAATTCTGTGATGTGCCATTTCGATATTAAGGCTACCCCTTCCTTTCTAGGAAATCGAAGACGCGCGCCAATTGACAGATAATTTAGCAGCCAAATCAGCATTTTGGCTGATGATGCGCATAAACAGACAAATGTTTGCTTTTCAAACAGCTTTTGTCTGATCGCTGGGACTAATTTTCATTGTAGAGTTTGTGTGTATTATATTTACTGATGTCTGTCATATACATGTACATGTAAGTTATTGTCAAAATTGGCTGTTATTTATGTGTGAATGAATGCATAAAGCAAATAGAATATTGTTTCAGATACATGGCGTTATGACGATAGCAGTGATGAATATTTGACATTTTGATGTCACATGCCAATTAAGTTTGTAAAATGCTCTTTACAATTTTTGAGGAAATATGTGATACTCTGAAGCCGTTGTCATCTAAGTGAAAGATTGCTTTCATGCCAAACGAGAGGAGTAAAAGTGGACTTTTGAGGGGAGAGAGAGAACTATTAAACTATGAACAATAAAAATATATACTACAGGATGCCTCATAAAGAATTTAAATGGGTAAACTTATATTACGCATGCCCAGTGTGACATCAGCTGAAGCTCGCAGTACGTCGTCCACAATTCGCAGTCGACATTCCCGAACTGCGTTGCTGATTCAAGTTGGTCGCGGCTAGTCGCATAATTAAATCATGTTTTGAACTAAAGTCTGCAATCGTCGGCGAACAATTTTCAACACGAACCGAATATTTTCAACCGAAAGACGAACATAGCTGCACCCTTTTAGCCTTACTTTACTCAGGTAACTCTGAGATTTATAAACCCAGCTCCCGCGAATAACCCTACCCATGGGCAGTATTCTACAAGTCCAAGTGCTTGACACTTGACAACAGGATTGCAGAGTGCAGACGACTGAAGGATACCAGCGTTTTTGAATAATCAAGGAAATGACAGAAAATATGACATGACATTCAGATAAGCGTGTGAAATTTGAATGGAGCAGTTGGAAACACGATTGAACCCCAGTCCAAATGACCCGGAGGCGTCGGGTCAGGCTTATCCGCGGAATAGACCCGTATTCAACCCTAAACGGAAATATTATGCGATAAAGGAATGCCTCTCAGGATCAAGATTAATCTTCAGAGACCTGAGCTTCTTCACACCCTCTGAGACCTGAGGTGGAGTCCAGAGGATCCCCTTTACAAAATCTTAGTTTGGCTGCTTAAACCGATATCAAAATATTAGGAAAGTTGATTTTTAGTAGAACGATGATGTTCATGTGTAGCAGGTCGATATAACTATTCCTATGAGTGTCCATAGAGTAGATACATTAGGTAGAGTGTACACATTGTCGAGGCTTTTATTGATGAAGATGTTGCCGCTCATTGGACTTTGCTCAATAAGGTATTAATCATAAAAGCCATAATAATTGCTTAAGAAAATAAGGTAGGGCCGACCACGATTTCGGTACGAAATTGTGACTCAGTTTCCTCCTGAGCATCACAAGGACATTGCAAGAACCTTTCGCTTGAAGATTGAGAATTAATGATCAGTTCATGAATTTGCAGAAAAAAGGTCGAAATGACAAATCCGATTATACCATTGTGGAAGTCATAGGGCAGGCTATTTATTATGAAAGCATTAGATCAATTGGGCTTCTTCTGGTTAGGAGATCGCAATAAGTAGCCGTCGATGACGAACTGTGGTCAATTATTTAGAGAAAATATGGCATTTTTCAAGAAAAACGATGCAATATCAATGAGCATTAGCTAAGCGACTTTTGATTATGAAAATAGATCAGTTAATTTTATATTTGTAAAGTTTCGTTTGAATTGATGCAGTCAATCCAAATTAAGAGGCATCGATGTGATGACGGAAAAAGTTGTGGACAGCTATATACACGTATGTCGACCTAGCTCTGATTTCAATGAGTTTGATTTCTCAGCTCTTGATATTTCTTTGATTTTAGGGCATTAGGGACTCCTAGAGTCAAACCCTTCTTTACTATAAACTTCATTTCTTTGCTGTACAGCAATCCAAAAAGATGTAGTTTTCGTGTGGAGATGCAAAAATGAGGTGTTTTTGAATTTCAAATGAATTTTTATGCCAACAATCCTGCATGAAACTTAAAATGAAAGACATTTTCGATTAGAGCAGACAAAGACCAATTGAATGGCATGTAGAACATTGACAACATACCTATATCTTGGCCACAAAATGCAAAAGATCACTACAAAAATTTCTGGATTTTACCATAGATATATTTGAATCAAGTAGGGATGGAATGATGTCCTCAAACATAAACAATTAAGTCACAGACATTTCTTAGCAACCGTAGACGCTGTGTTAGTCCGGCAGCCAGCACGAGTTTCTGCAGGGAACGAGGCCGAGAATGAGATTTTCACAGAATGATGTACTCCATGTGCCTACTACAAATAGGCACGTCTGCCGAGTTCTAGTGAGTTCCTCTTCTTGTCAGACAAGATCAAAGAAAAACACATGTAAATCCAATAGGACGCAGATTGCAGTTTTTGGCTAAAATGAAATTTTGTATGTTTTCTCTGATTAAACGAAAAGTACTAAGCCCAGAGTCATAAATTTTGGCATGGAATGTCTTCAGGTCATTTCCTATTATGTGTATGTGCTCTTATCATGCATCTAATCGGCAATGTATGTGAAAATGTGGTTGAATGTGGATAAAGTAGCTCAAAATGTTTGTGTTTGTCGACATTAAGAGGCTCGCCAAATCCAAATGCGGTTAGCTACATAGACAAAGGTGCATGAAAATGAAAGGAAATGACCAGAAGACATTACATGCCAAAAGTTATGACTCTGGGCTTTGTACTTTTCGTTTAATCAGAGAAAGCAAACACAATTTCATCTTTGCCAAAAGCTGTTATCTGTGTCCCATTGGATTTACATGTGTTTTTCTTTGATCGTGTCTGACAATAAGAGGAACTCACTAGAACTCGGCAGCCGATTCGTAGTAGGCACAGGGTGTACATCATTCTGTGAAAGTCTCACTTTCGGCCTCATTCCCTGCGGGAACTCGTTCTGACTGCCGGACAATGTTTCGCTCTTCAAGGGCTCGTCAGTACGGCTCGGAATGACACAAAACAACGTGAAGTGTCAAGAATGGCTGACCAAGCTGAAGGACTGCAGGACTGGCTGCTCTTCGTTTTTATCCGGGCTTTGCCGTGCGGTTGATAATCATGTCGACTGCTGTGTCAGTTTGCGCTCACCGGCGCAGTGGCCTTGTGGTAGAGTGTTCGCTCTGCGTCCGAGAGACCTGGGTTCAAATCTTGGACAGGTCAAACCTAGGACCTTTAAAATAGATACACTCTGCATTCTTGCTAAACACTGAACGCGAAAGAAGTGGGATAAATGGAACTCGGTCACATGGAGAGCGGCGCTTCGCCGAATGTGCTTCTAGGAATAAACAAGAAACGTTTGCTTGAGCAATGAATAGAAATATGTCCTTGGATAATATTATCAATAGCACGACAAAGCCAGGATAAGTAAACGAAGCCTGCTGTGCAGTCCTGTAAGTATGCGATCTTCATGTCATAATCAACAGTACATAGATAACCATATTATTCAATTGTCTCTGGTGTTTCTTTCAAAAGTCATTGAATATGCATGCAACCAACAATTCTAGCCTGTTTAAGAAATCTAATAGGCTTCTTCAACATGGGCTACACCTCTTATCAAAATGATGGAATCGATAATCGCTCTATTGGGGTTATAAATCCCTCTGAGTCCCGGATTGATATGACCTTGCTGAGAGCATGTTTTAATACTTCACTTTATACTGCAAAGTTGTCACGGTGCCTTTCACTCAAAACTTTTGCCTTCTAAGAGATGTTTGGTAAATCTGCCAACTTGGAAAATTTATTTGAGCACATTTCAATTATAAAATAATCTGCGCTAAACATAGGGTAGGGATATATAGGTAGAGTGTCGACTCAAAAAAGTATCTGTATACAGTGAAAATTTTCATATCAAAAGATTCAGTTTTTTGCGGAGATTACGTTTCCGTGGTCCAAAAAATCATTTGAGCACTTTTGGAAAAAGTCAATATTTGCCAATTTATATACTACCGAGATGACTCCTCCATGTAAGTAGTATGAAACAAGTTGGATATCAAAAGGAATGAATATTTGCAGAAACGCATTCTACCTAAATGGAAATCAAACTGATTATCGAGGGAATTTCATGATCCGTATTATAATGAAAGTCTTCATGAAAAAGTCGCGATATTATTCGTGCTTTCTTGGCTGAAATTTCAAGTTTTTGATTTAATTTTCACCGGCATGATTTTATGATTCGATCACTAAATTCATGTTTCATTTCTTGAATCTGAATAGTGATATGGACTTATATTTGCATCTTTCTTTATGTGATTTTGCTGTGCCAGTGGCAGGTTGCCTGTGATATATGATCACGTGAGAAAATACTCTTGAGGTTCAGCATGAAAGTAATAGGGACCTATCGAATTTCTCATTCAACAAACATTAAATCTCCAAGGCTGTCATGAGAATCTGTGAAATACCATCATTCCTTCTGCATTACAATCATGATCACTGAATTCCGTTGCAATTTTCTCAAAACTGGAGAAATTTGCATATCTCCACATTTGGTGACAATGCCACCTGTATCTCCTATGAGTTCCTTTAATAAAATCGAAAGTGTATGCACATTGGGAATTTAATAAATGCGGAGTTACCACTCTACCCAATATACTTACTCAATGGCACTAAACCTGTGTATAATTCCTATGCTCTAAATTTTACTGTGAGATAACTGCACCCTTTGACAGAGGTAGCAATAATCCTTCAATCATTATTTTAGTTATTATTGTTATTTGGAAAATTTATCACATTGTGAAAACTAGAATATTCCTTCAAAGCATTTATTACTTTAGTCTACAACTAGCTTTGTTAAATGAGAATGTACTTCATTCCATCAACAATGGCAGTGGTTTGTACTTTAACTAAAATTATACTTTTCAGATGTCAAGAACTGGGAAATGTCTGCATTGAACTGGAACCAATGCAGATGCTAAATATTAGATTTTAATTAACTTTGTAATGGAAGTTCTTTCATCAATATTTACTCCTTCAAAACAGAACCGGTTGTAGGATTATCTTGACGTCAAATTAGTGGGAACTGGCAAAGTAGGGTTGTAGTTACAGATGATGTAATTTCAACTGATGATTTAATCTGTCATTCGAAACAAGTGCAATGATTGTGTACAGAGATCTTCAAATGAATTCAAGTTGCTAAGAAAATTGATTCATGACGCGGAACACAACGTTTGGATCAGACAGCCTTTTATGATTGAAATCCAAAATTTGGAAATTGCCATGAAAGCGTAAGATTCTGATTAACCGTGCATGTCCGACATGACGTCACTCAAAATTTGGCGACTCTTCACCCCATCTCCCCCCTCCCATCCCTCCATCGTGATGGTTTGACATGCAAGGCTTCTCACCCTCTCCCTTTATCGTGATGTTGGATGTGCAGCCTACACTGTAAACCGTAGACCAAACAATTATTTGAGAAGTTTTAGATTAGTCAAAATTTTGTCAATTTATATACTACCGAGATGACTCTCCTAAATAAGTAGTATAAAACAAGTTCGATATCAAAAGGAATGAATATTTGATAATAAGCATCCTAACTAAACGGAAATCAAGCTAGCTTGCAAGGGAATTTCATGATCCGTATTATAATGTAAGTCTTCATGAAAAAGTCGCGCTTTCTTGGCTGAAATTTCAAGTTTTTTGTTCAATTTTCACCGACATGATTTTAATATACTAAATTCATGTTTCACTTCTTGAATCTGAGTAGTGATGTGGAACCATTTACATCTTTCAAGGTTAATTAAAATCATCGTCTTTCATTGTGTGATTTTGCTGTGCCAGTGGCAGGCTGCCTGTGATATGATCACACTTAAGAAAATACTCTTGAGGGTGAGAATGAAACCAATAGCAACCCATCGAATTGTTGATTTAACAGACATTAAATCTCCCAGGCTGTCGTCATGACACTGAGAATCTGTGAAATACCATCATTCCTTCTGCATTACAATCATGATCAGTCAATTCTGTTGTAATTTCTTCAAAACTGCGAAAATTTGTATATCTCATATTTGGTGACAATGCCTCGTGTATCTTCTATGAGTTCATTCAATAAAATCGAAAGTGTATACACATTGGGGATTTAATAAGTGCGGAGTTACACTCTACCTAATATAGCTACTATATGCTTCTCCCTTTATCGTGATTGTGGATGTACAGCCTATATACAACTCAGTTATATACTGTCAGTCATTAAAATGCATTTTCATTTAAACATATAGCTAAGTTTTTGCTCTGTCATTGTGCTGCCCACCGTTACTAGGAATACAGAAAATGATTATCTGATTTAATTGTTCTATTACATTTCAGGCCATGAAAGGAGGCCTATTATCCAAAGAAATCACCGTAGTATTTATGGCTGTTTGCGTATATTCACGTCACGACATGAACATCATAAATAGACTACAGATAATGAACACAAAGATGAATATGAAAGAAGGCCTTCAACACCATTTATTTGAAAAAATATCGAAGGGAACTTCTGTCAGAGGGCTCAAAAATAAGAGCAGTAATTAAAGAGGAGATGACAAGTGCTTTCTAATGTTGGCATTCCTGACACAATGCAATGCTTAGATCGTCGGCAAAACTAGGTGTGACAGAATTTAATTTCTTGTTGAAATTTCATTATAATTTCGTTATATTTCTTCGGCATGTTAAAGTGTAGGTCACGATTCATAGTTACACACCCCCTCCTCCATCGTCATGCGTCGTCATGCTGAACAAGACCCTTCCCCTTATTTTCGGACGGTTCCAAACATGTGTATTTGCATGGGTGTCTAGATATCTATAATATCTATAGATATAGGAAAACGGTACATAGAAAACAGAAAATCTGATCAATCACACTGAGAAAAAGAGAAAGAAAGACATGCTATCTATCTATCTAGGTAAAGCTTTATTTTCTCACTAGGAGAGACATGCAATTACAAATAACTCAGAGTGTACAAAAATCATTAAAAACGCATTACAATTGCGAACTAAATAAACAAAAGCAGTTAACACAAAATAAAAGAACACTCAAAGTTAACCAAGTCCAAGATACCATACTATAGATAACAAAAGAGGCAACGCCGATAAAGGAAAGGACATGGATAACAACCGAGAGATGAACTCACGTGTGGCTCAGCCAACCCCACACCAAACAGCGGTGGACACCTCCCCAAAATGAGGAGGGAGGCCTAGTAGACAGATGGGACGACTATCTACTCTCGAGGTGTCACGCAAACAAGGTGATAGAAACCATATCTATATTTATATAAAAGCTCCATTATTACATTATTGTTGAGCACTCTTATCTACTTAGTCAATTGTTCAAAATGGATTTCAAACCAAATTTTTATGATTATTCAATGAAAAATATTCCTATTCCAACAAAGAGAACGTACATGAATTGTTTTATTGAAAAAGTCGAAAGCTTTATTCGAAGAATGAGATGGAAAGCTCATTATTTAACAATAACAACAAGAATGAAAGTGAGATTGAAGACAACTTTGGATTTCCATCAATTAGATGCCCGCCTATTGACGAACATTTGACTTCTTTTGAACAGGCCTTGCACCAACTAATACAAGAAATTGAATTCAAGGATCACATCAACAACAGCTTCATGAAAGAACTAAAGAAAAACAACAGCGAAATGAAAAAATCAAAAAATGTATTCGTGTTTGCCGACAAGACTAATAACATTTATGAAGTCCCAGCCAGCAGATATCAAAAAATTCTGAATGACAACATAACAGCGGCATATAAAAAGACTGATAATGCTGTAGTAAGAAAAGTTGATCTAGAAGCGAAAGTGATTGCAAAGAGCTTCAATGTCGCAAATCGAGTTGAATGTTATGCAAAAAATAACGCCTTCATCACATTCAAGGACCACAAGGAAAATTTTCCCAATCCACTGAAATGTAGATTAATAAATCCGGCCAAGAGTGAAATTGGTATCATCAGCAAAAGAATATTGGAAAAACATAATGAAATGATCAGAACAAAAACAAAGTTATTACAATGGCGAGAAACTGCATCCGTGATTCAATGGTTTAACAATATTCCAAGTAAGAACAACTGCAAATTCTTGAAGTTTGACATTATTGACTTTTATCCTTCTATAAGTGAGTCACTATTACTGGAAAGTCTTCAATTTGCGGAACAACACACCACTATATCACAACGAGAGAAAGAAACAATAATGCATGCTAGGAAATCATTCTTATTCGATGGTCAAAACACGTGGATAAAGAAAGGAGACCCGTTTGACGTCACTATGGGGTCGTTTGATGGCGCAGAAGTATGCGAATTGGTGGGATTATTCCTCCTTGACATCTTATGCAACAGATTTGGAAGAGAGCAAGTGGGACTGTTTAGAGACGATGGTCTGGCAGTGTTCCCTGGTCAAAGTGGACCTGAAGCAGATAGAACACGGAAATCTATCATCAGAATATTCCAAGAACATAATCTCAAAATAACAGCAGAGTGTAATATTCAAGCGACGGATTTTCTCGATGTATACTTCGACCTACCATCTGGAAAGTACAGACCTTTCATCAAACCAAACAATACAACCATGTATATAAACAAAGAATCAAATCATCCCCCATCAATTATCAAACAAATTCCATCAATGATAGAAAGACGCATATCGAATTTATCTTGTGACAGAAACGAGTTTGAGAAAGTGAAAGGACATTATGAAAAAGCACTTAAAAAAAGTGGTTTCAATAAACATTTGCAGTACCAGCCAAGTGATGTCAAGAAAAACAGAAGACGGCGAAACATACTCTGGTTCAACCCTCCGTTCAACCTAAGTGTAAAGACAAATATTGGTAGACGTTTTCTCACTCTGTTGGATATTCATTTTCCGCAACACCACAAATACAGGTCTCTATTTAACAGAAATAGTGTCAAAGTTAGCTACAGTTGTACATCAAACGTTACAAACATGATCAAAAAACACAACTACAAAGCAATTCATAATGTGACCAATATGAAAGCGGAAGAAAAACAATGCAACTGTAAAAGAAAAGATTCCTGTCCTTTAAATGGAGAATGTTTGAAAAGTTCTGTTGTCTACAAAGCAACTGTATCTACAACAAACGAAAAGAAAACGTACATTGGACAAACAGAAAATGATTTTAAGACTAGATACAGAAACCACAAAAAATCATTCACCAACTTTCAATACCGGAACGAAACAGCATTATCAAAATACATTTGGAACTTGAATGACAAAAATGAAGAATACAACATACAATGGGAAGACCATACAAGTGCGGAACTCGAAAATGTGCCTTGTGTCTTGCTGAAAAGTTCCACATTCTGACCTCCAAAGACACTTATTTGCTGAATAAGAAATCTGAGATTATATCCACATGTCGGCATCGTAGAAAGTTTATAATTGCCCACCTGAAATAACTATGCCCACTCGACTTAGATCAATCTATGATCCTATGATATTTTCTAACCTAAATTTCTTGTCTTTATTGCCCTATGCATCTAACTTTGAATTTTAAAGTTCCCTTTTTTGTAGAATGTGAAATCACAATTTGTACATCTGATGATCGTTGATTCGTGAAACCAATAGTACTGTTAGTTATGAAATAGTCTTTTGAACATTATATTATATATATATATATATTCATTTAATGGGCCTTCATATATTCAAATCAAAACAAATTGATTCTGTTAAAATCAATGTTGGTTCCAGACGCGTTTCAGAGTGTACAACTCCTTTCTCAATGGTTACACACAAAATCGAACAACAATGCTTTTAAATGAGATGGATGATTTGATTACAGTTTAAAAATGGCATGATATGAAAATGTACAACAACGATCTACAGCAGTGCAAATAAAATCAATAAAATCAATTGGCTCAATTGATTCATATAGACATCTATCAAATATACCATGAAATATAATCAAAGAACCATCCCTTCCCGTAGAACTTTCCTCGTAGAAATAGTCCAAATATCGGATATGTATATAATAAAATACTGATTTAAGGATTTCCATGCTCAGAATGTCCGAGGACGCGTGAGCGTCCGAGGACATTCCGAATAGCATGGAGATCCGAAAATCAGTCATTTATTAATATATAGCCAGCGCCATGGAAATCTAAATAAGCTTAGTAGTAACATTACTACTATTTAGATTTCCATGCCAGCGCCAACAAGTAAAGTCCAAGATATCCATGGATTAGCATGGAAATCCTCAAATCAGTCCTTTATTATATACGTAAAGTCCAAGATATCCATGATTCATAGTAATTCAAAAATTACTGTAAACTTTTCATTTTTATTTCGGATCAGCACAATGATGGAAGAATTAGCTGGCTTAACATATGACGATGTTGTGGAAGTTTTTGGTGAGGAATGGGATGGTAATGAAAATCCAGTTAATAAGGTCCTTGAAGAAGATCAAGCAAGTGGACGTTTTGGATGTACATCCAGAGAAGAGCTAGAAGAAGATTTAGAGAATAGAATTCCGAAAAATACAAAAGATGAAGCTAAATGGGCTATGAACACAAAACACATATCAAAAAGGGCTGTTTGAGTGGAGGCTAAGAATCGATGACATCGGTCCTAAGAATTGATCCAAAGGTTTTGAAGCCAATTGAAGAATTTACTCCGAACGATTTAGATCACACGTTGCAGTATTTCTTTTGTGATGCTAGGAAAGTCAATGTCGAAAGATATCCACCACAGATACTCAAAGAAATTGCTGCCTCAATACAGCATTATTTCAACAACATGTTGAAATGGAATATGTCTATATTCTTGGACAAAGAATTTAAAATCTCTAGAGAAGCCCTCGATTCTCAGATGAAGAAGAACGCAGCATTGGGGTTGGCTAAACCTAGAAAAGAGCAGCGGTCATTGAATATGAAGAAGAGGAGGAATTATGGAAGAAAGGAAAATTTGGTAGATCTAATCCGGAGCAGCTTCTCCATACTCTTTTATATCACTTGGTCTTCATCTTAGCCTCCGAGCATGTCAGGAGCATCGTGATCTTATTTATGGTGATCAATCACAAATTCAATTGATTACAGATTACACGGGAGAATACTTACTCTACACAGAGAGAATTTCCAAGAACCATACATTTGGCCTAAAACACTCGAGAATGGAGCCAAAACAAACGAGAATTTATTCGCTGCCAGAAGATCCTGGAAAATGTGTCGTTTCTCTCTACAAAGATTATGTCTCACATCGTCCAGAGGCTCATAACTTGCGAGGTCATAATGCATTTTATTTATCGTGTAAGCGCAATCCTAAAGGCCCAGTTTGGTATAATGCAATGCCATTGGTAGTCCATTCCATTTAAAAAGTCACAAAACAGTTGTTTAGCATGAGTGATCCCAAGAAATATATAACCAACTCTAGCCTGCGGAGGACTGTTACTAACAGGTTAATTTCATCTGGAATTAACAAAGAAGTTATTCAAAAGAAAACTGGTCGTGTGAGTGAAGCCGCAAACGCCGCTTACATCGAGGCCAGCTCACATAAGAAACGTATGAGTGCTGCAATCTACAAGAGGAATGATGACGCCGATCAACCGCGAACATCAACAATTTCTATTCGTAGCAATGAACTTCCCAGTCAGACAAGCAACAATGCTATTTCTAATACCAATACATGTTCATTCCCGCCTACATTCAATAACTGTACTGTGACAATCAACAACTACTACAACAATTGAATGGGTGTTATTTAACAATGTAATCTCTGATACTGTTTGTTCAGAGAAGTTCCAGGACATTCTGACTTGACCTTGACTTTCCAGGACATTATATTATTCAAGGTCAAGCCAGAATGTCCTGGAACTTCACTTATCATAGTTATCATACAATAAATAGCTGACCATTATACACTTTTGAAAGACTCAAAACTACAATAGAAAAGGGACATAGAAGTTGGCTATATAACAGGTATACCATAGTATTCTTGCTCAAATTCCCGAAGGAGAATGCTATGGTATACCTATCACATATATATGAAACATCAAACAAGAATTTATGTTCGAATCAGGAAGAAGAAACGGCAAGCGAACAATCACCCTAAATCAATCGTTGGATGGAGAGTCTAGACAGATATTCATCTTCGAAGATGAAAGCAGTTCACAAAGTGCGGAGGGTCTTGCCCACTTCATCAAGGAAATGACGAGTACTGATAGAAGAGCTCGCAACCTCTATTATTATTACATCCAAGTCTGACGACGCACATTCTTCCAACGGAAGACGATTTCCAGACGAAGTGATGAATAAACCATATAAGCCGTGGATTGTGATATTATTGTTGAGCGGTCTAAGAGACAAAGGATCAAGTTGCAAAAGCGTCATTTGTATTACACACTGTAGGCCTACAGTATTCCCGAGAAAAAAAACTTATCAACTTTACCAAATATTTGGTATTTACTTGGAAAATTTATAAGATTTGAATAGTTTAACAAACGTTTTGGAAATTTAACAAATTTAGGAAATGTGTAACAATTGCCTAACAAATATTTGCTACATTTTGTATGTAAGTCGATATTAACGAATTTTGCGAAATTTAGAAAACGTTTATCAAATGCCTAGGTAATATTTGTTTGGTTATCCAAACAAATGATTTTTTCGAATTTACTAAGTTTGATGAAAGAAAAATCTTACGATAGGCAGGATCCGCTTATGAGTAGCTGTCGTAAAATGCGGTTTTAATTGCATGGTGATTTCAATTTGCGGTAACTTCACCCGTACAATTTTTTGAACTCATGCATATCACAAGGATGATCATCAGCTCTCATAAACTCTGATTACAATCATTTCTCAAAAAAATAGAAATGCAACGTCACAGGAAATACCCAATAATAAAGTCTGTACTATATCACAGTTTTGCGTCGTTGATAACTGGCTGATTTTTTTGCCATCAAACTTAATTAAATGATTGAATAATGGAATAATTGTCAGGAAACTGTTGATATTTTTCTATGATGGCACCAACAATTTCTTTCAAATCTTAAAGAGAGTGCATTATGTCATTTCCATGGATATCGACATATGAAACATGTGGGCCTGAAATGTGCATCTCTACTATTATTTCGAGTATTTTATATATGCCCATTTATATTTGATGAAATGGTGTGTATAAAATAAATATTCAGGTGACTTCATCACTACTCTCTCTCTCTTTCTCACTCACTCACTCGTTCCCCTTTTCTTCTTCTTCTACTCATTTTTCATCATCTTTCACATTCACTACATGTACACTGTAGCTACAATAGCAACAACATCAGTCATATATTTTCATTATTAAGGGAGCCTAAGCAGTTCTATCGGCACACATTTTGCTTCTCAAATTGAAGCATTTATTGAAGTTTCTAAGTTCCATACCGTGCGCATCAGCAATTCGACTTTGATCAGTTTGCTCGTGTGTTCGCTAAATTACTTAGCTAGTAATTTGCAAAACTTATGATATTAAATCAGTATGCAACTGAACCAAACAATTACATAAGCATCTCGCTCAGTCTGCGTAATCATATCTCGCTTCTATAACTTTCCGTCACTATATTAAGGAAATTCGCCACGCGCACGCAGCTGAGGAAGTTCGTTCACATTGTTGGCAGCCTGGTCGTGGCCGCATTCGGGAGCCATGAGCGGTCGATAATATTCTCTAGCTGCGCTGTGACTCAGCGTCCCTGCTTAATAATTATTATCCGCCCATCACGTGGAACAGAAAGCTGCGCAAGGCGCAGTAGCTTGTGCACTCTTCGCTCTCCTGGTCTATCGAACGCGTGTTTACGTTAACTGCTTAATATTACAAAAGTCAGCGCATCAAGAGGATATTTCTACTTACACACCTTTATTTATTCATCGTCGGTTTGTGATCGTCCACGTTTTTTCATCATCTTGCTTAGTTATCATGCACAAAATGGAGCACAACTCGAAAATGAACACTCGCATGTAGTCAGTGAGTTCTTCCAGTCAATGAAGCCATCAAGTTCCTTTGATTTTTGCATCAGAATTAAAAATGCACCTCTTGGATCAAACTACAGAAAAATGGTAAGCTTCTAAATGTTTCTGAATTTATTTTGTCAACTTAGTTTCAGCATTTAACTGCAAGTCTAGGTACATGTATTTGGAAATCCCGAAAACAAAATCAAAGGAGAGATTTGGTCATGGATTTGGGTTTATTGACCATGAAACCGTAGAGACATTTCTATTATTGACTACAGCTATATCTGCTCTTAATTTTACAAATACTTAAGAGCTACTAGCGTCATACTTAATTTACTGATAACAAAATATCTCAATTCCTCTTAGTTCCTCATAGCAGACATATCACATTTTAGGAGTCCTACCAATACTTTGAATTCATTTGTGTAATCGAAAACACATCGTTTTACTTGGGTTTTCCATCACACAAATGATGTCACATGCCCAAGGCTTATTCACTTTGAATTTAATATGAGAATGTGCATGTATATCAGTTTTCACGACGACGTTTCTCGTTGAAAAATCGATCAAAAGTTGATTGTGTCGTCAAAAGAATCATAATCAAATTGGAATATGTTGAAATGGTAATATATTGTTTCCAAATTCGTAATTTCTGATTGCTTACATTGAAAATAGCACAAACATCTGGTTATGTTGAGACAAAATAGTTGCATGCTAAAAACCTTAGAAACTGTGAGCACGAAAGAACTTAATTAGTGCATTAAAACCATTTTGATTTAGCACTTCAATATTTAGATATGTAGTATACTTGTGCAATAGTATCAATATTTGGATGACAAATAATTGAAAAAATTTTTGAAACAGTCAAACATGCTATAAGTCATAAAGTTCTATTTCAGGACTGCAAAAATTTTAGATGGAGAATGTTTTTATCAATGCGGACAAACTATTGAGCTATTCGATATCTGCTTAAGTTATGCAATTTAATCTATTTTCTGAAAGATGGATCCATCAAGAAGCTTGTTTAAATAGGTCACTATTTCCATTTTATATATGTTGAATTGAAAACCTGTAGCTACCGCCTATGATATTCAATTAATTTTTTCAGAATTGCCACATTTTAGAAAATGGTATCAATTTGACATTTCGAGTAGTTTAAGAAAAATGATCAAGCACACAAAAGGCATAGATGCTACACGACGGACTGCGCGTTGTTGGCTACATGCACACTGTAATAAAGATCAGTCATGCGTTGCAGTCCAACAATAGGTTAAGTTTTTGCAAAATCAATAATTTTTCATGCTTTACGATAAATATAAAACAATCAAAGTACAAACTCATTGCTACTCTTTTATTCAATTTGTGTTTACTTATTTGAAATTATGCTTCGCACTTTTCAATATCATCGTAGGCCTAGCTATTATGGTCACATGTTAGTTGTAGGCCCACCATGAATTACCTGTAGAGATGCTGTCATATAAGCGGTAGACAAGATGACATTACGTGTGTATGTGTTTGCAGATTGTGATTTTAAACAAATTGTTTAAAATAAAATAAAATATCAAAATAAAATTACATGTGCGGTATTAAATACTATGATAAAAATTCAAGCATTCCTGAATATCTTCATCGCATGAACGGTTGACAAGCAGTCGGTAATTCGCTACATCTCGGTAAGGCTCTGTTTTAATTTGCAGATTGCATTTTTTGTAAAAACAGTTACCGGTACTTGAATATCAAAATAAAATTATTGATAAATACTAAGAGTATTGATTAAAAAAATAATTGATAAATTGTTAATGATCACAATTCAACCACTCTTGAATATCTTCATTTTCTATCAAAATTCCTAAGAATATCGCTTCCCACATTGTCAGAGATGAAATAATCCAAAAGCAGTTTTCTTAATAGTCTTTACTGTAACACCTAAAATTACTATAAATGATTTATCTTCTGAACTTTGAGTAGGCCTACCCATAGAATGTTAATTAAGATCCGTTAAGTTTGATAATTCTGCTCTGCACATCAGCACAATATTTGTCTTCTTTTTTACAGGTGTTGATTGCTGAGGCTGTGTATCTGTCCATCGATGACTCAATACCTGACCTACATTCGGCTGCTTTTCCGTCTTGTCTTGTGAGCTAATTAACCCCGAAAACTACTGGAATTATTCTTTATCCATAAATCTCTCATACTCGCAACGTCCCAGCGATCGTCAGATTCAGACAACCGTGTTGTGATCCAACCGCGAAGATGTTTTTTTTCAGTGACCTCGTATCATCGCTTCAAACTTCATTTGGTAGTGACTGTTTCTCCGTTGAACTGTAAATTTTTCGTGATATCACCTCTATTCTTAAAAATGTAACTGATAACGGCGCGACGGTGTTTGACTCGAAATGACAGTGTTTCAGATGAAGTGAAATGCGTATTCGGGCTGTGGGCATGCTTTCTGGTTGGAAGGATTTTCAAATGAAGAATGATCAAATCCGGATAGAGAAATTTCCTTTATGTTGATAAAAGTGTTATTCATAAAAATTATTTGTATCGGATCGTTCGATGTGTGCTACTATATAAAACTCTGTTCATTTTCCAAATACGTATGAAAAATTGTATTTTTCAAGGATATACATTCCTTGCTGTTTACTTTGGGGAGCAGGGCTCAGTTTTTGTAATCTGTATGAATGTTATCGTACAAAGCATAATTTTAGCAAGATCAGTCATTTTATTCTAGTCATGCAGTTTTATATGCCGTACGGATTTTGAACGATTTTGAGCATGAATAATTCGAGCAGAGCGTTTTACTAGCTATCTTTTTGCTGAATTATGATTGTTTTGGTTTTCTATTTGATAAATATAAAACATTTCATACAAGAAGATATTTTTCATGAATTCAAATTTGCAAATGTTTCGTAATCGCCTATGAAGTAGGATAAAATTTGCTTATTATTTACTAAACATATTATAAAAGCTAGAAATAATTTGCTAAATGTTTTGTAAAAGTTTGGAAAATTTACATAATATTTACTAAACATTTCGTAAAAGTTCAAAAAATTTGCCAAATATTTTGTGGAAGTTTGGAAAGTTTGCTAAATATTTAGTAAAAGTTTAGGAAATGTACTAGGTTTGATAAATATTTCTTAAATATTTCTTAAATGTTTAGGACTTTAATGCCAAGTACTTGGTAAGTATTTGTTAAACTGACAACGGTAATTTTACTCGGGTTTCTACTGTTGAAAATCATGAAATTGAAATTTCTTAATCCAAATTTGCTGAATTGAGACCGGGTGATGTTTTTCTGTTTAGAAATACAACTGAATGCAATTCCCCGTGCAAGATACACAAAGATTTTATTTTGTTATTAACGAGTCTGTTGAAATCTGATGCTGATGTTGGAATGCATTCGTATGAGAACAAGTGGCAGGAAAGAAATTTCCTTTTCGATCACGCTGAATGCAAACAGTCTGCTTGTCAAGAGTTTATTCAAAAGCTGTTGATAATTTCTGCAATTCAATCGCAGTTCTGGACTCTGAAGCACCAATCACATGCAATAGGTATCAGTGCATCACCGGACTTGTAAAACTATAACTTGTAAGCCTATAGCAATTTTTTCTTGAAAGATTCTTTAGAATCTTTTGTGTGACACCCTCAACTAAAAAAAACCAATCAAAAGTATGTGAGCAGTCGAAATCTTTGGTCGGTTTCTGACCCAGGGTTATTTATTAGTCGTTCAATCCGATTTCGCAGAAAATTAGAACTGCAAGATTCATTATGCATTAGTGGACCTACTTATTTGGTATATGTAAACCAGAGTGATTTGTTTGCTTTCTTTGTTCAGTTTGAGCAGCAGCTGCTATTTTTTATCAATACGTCATTCTTTATCATTTTCAATATGATTGCTTTCATGTTTTGATCATCAGAGGAATAATCATAGTAGGTTAACACTAGAAGGAACGACCGGTCATTTTTGACCGCTGCTAAACTATGAAGTGTTACATCTTCTATGAAATTTGATATTACGACTTACTTTGTCTTGACTTTTCTTGAATATGTAGTGGCTTCATATTAGTCGCATCAAACTTTGATTGAACCTATTACTTTGTTTTATGTATGTCTACCTACAAGGACCGGACCGGTCAAAAATGACCGTTTATTAATATCTCTTAGAATTTTTGTACTTTGAATTCAATTTTTGAATAGAAATTGGAATAAGCGTGTAGTCTCAAACCAGATTGCTGCATTTCTCAAAAGTGAGTGAAATGTATCGCATGAGTAACGATTTTCACATGGAAAGGTCAACCATGGGCTACGCATAATTTATTATGCCTTTGACTTCTATTTTGTTACAGCTGAACCATGGAGATTCATTTCCAGAAATCCCTCGCATTCACAATTTCATGAAAATTCGATATGCAGAAACACGTACTGAATATCATTTCTTGCTTCAATTTTGCACAAATTCTTTTGGGATGTCAACAAACAATATTGATTGATGTCTTCAAGCAAGCAACCAGGAACCATGGAGAGATAATAAATAATGTCATGGAATTCATTAGTCAGTGACTGTGTAGATATCATGACTGCTTCATTAGCAAAAAAATTCAAACGCATTGCAGTCGATTCAAGAATCGCGAGAATGTTGGCCTTGGCGGAGAAAATGACAGTATAGCTATTCAAATAAATCTGTAACATAATGCGGAATGTGCAAAAAAAGTTGCTGCGGAATGGTAAAAAAATAGGCAGTTGCTACATGTTTCATTGCTACTGAAGTGAAGTATCAAGGTAGTTTATATATTGCTCCATTTTTCAGCCAATTCTTTACAAGTCGATTGAATGTTCAAAAAAAGTTTTCATGCAAACTAGCTAACGTCTGTGATAGTTCACTTTGATGGAATCTTTCTAATCATCAAACTATCATTAATTTTTCAATTTCTTGTAATCACATCATCATACATGTACATGATGATAGTATGTACATGTCGTATTGTGCAACACAGGCTTAGATGTGATGTTATGACATCGGACATAATGGGTAATGACTAAAATAATAGCTGATGTAATGATATGTATAAGTGAATATTTATAATTGAATTGATAGAAATAGTTTAATTAACTACTAGTGATATGGCGGTCAATTTTGACCGCTTTGGTCCTTCTAGTGTTAAACAGCAGCAACGACCGAACGTTTGGCAAGTAACGAACGAACGCAAAAGCAAAAGCTACAAGTGCAATCAGCTACGTTTCGCCTAAAATTTATATATGAAATATGAAATAGAATATTTTAAAATATTGAATATATTATTATAAAATATACTATTAAATATGAACATAGACTATTTATCATCCAAAAAAGTTCTAAGGTAGAATAGTTCGAGTACTTAAATAAACAGAGCAGAGTTTTCAGTTTAAATAAGAGATGACGAAACCACATGAGTTCCGAAATTTGTAACCAGCGAACACGGTCCAAAAATATGATTTGTGGCTAAACGAGTGTTCGCTTGTTACCACCGAATAAATGAAGAAAATTTTTTACTGTGAAGTAACATGACAGAAGTGTTATAAAATGATGGTAATATCGATTGCTGATAGCATCGTGAATAGGAAGCAGAGCTGCTGATATTGTGCACTTTGCAACAAACGAACAAATGGAATTTACCTTTGTGGAATATTGTTGTTTGTGGCCCGAATGCACCTGTCTACCACAGACAACCTGCCAGATAGAGAAAACTAATAACATGATCGAAGCCAATAATGATCATGACTATACTTTAAAAGATGGGTCCACTTTAATATTCATTTAAATTCATATCATTCAAGGAATAATATATATGTATACTTGTTTACTGAATCATTTAATCATGCCGATGAAAATGGAATTAAAAAATTGAAATTTTAGCCAAGAAAGCACAATAAAAAGTCGACTTTTTCTCAAAGACTTCCATAATAATGCGGTCCAAGAAATTCCCTTGATAATCAGCTTGAGTTCCGCTTAACTAAGATGCTTGTTAGCAAATATTCATTCCGTCCAACATGTTTGGCTTCATGTCGGTAGTGTATAAACACAGGATTAATTTAAAAATTCAAACTTCTTAAAAATCTCTTAAATAATTTTTGGACCGCACGAACGTTATCTCCGCAAAAACTGAATCTTTTGAGATAAAAGTATTCACTGTATATAGTACAGATAATTTTTTGAGTCGACAATCTACCTTATATATATATATACCCTGTGGGAACGCATCTTGCTAATATCAACAGATTATCTGGCGAGGTAACTATTCTGTGGATAATTTTTTTAAGGTTCATTTTCGTGTAAAAACTATCTCCGCATGTGAAAATGGTCATAATCTATCCAAAAACATGTGTAAAATTAAAAAGCGACGTTGGCGAAAAAGTTGCTATAATTAGTTGGTAGATATTTGTTTACTAATGCGAGCTGATTTTTCGCCAACCGGCGAAATCGTGGATATTGTAGCAACTAATTAGTGGTAAGTAGTAATGTTCACATATTACTTTTACATGAAAATATATTGTATACTAAGTCTGATCTGATAAAAAGGGATATTTTTTAATTCACGAAGGCTTAAACTAAAAAAGTATTTATCTTCCATAAATGTCGCAGTAAATACTATTATATTATTCAAATATTTGTCATTGTTGTAAATTATTGAATGTCAAGAGATGTTATGAAAATTGATATAAGCGGATTCTCTATATTCTTATCATTATCAAAGAATGATAGTCTGCACTTATTTCTTAGATAGATTAGCCATAGAACTGTATGTGGGTGATGGTAAGGAGGTGAGTGAGAAAATAGAGCCTCGGCTGTAGAGGCGGATTACTAAAGAAAATAAGAGAGAAAGTCAAAAGTAAAAGGTGACATACAGAGCGCGAATTCGCGAATTGTCGCCGGCGAACTTCGTCAGCGAATATGCTAAAAATTATTACTGAACTATTGCATGATAATATGTAGCTGATTATCTGCCAGCTTTTTGCCAGATTCGTTCCCACAGGGTACTTACTCTATGCATTCATCGGAAATTGACTTCATCGGGGAATGAATTTGAATTATTTCAAAGAATCTGGGTTCCAAGAGATTGAATTGGCGATGACGAAATTTGAAATCTTGCAATAATGAAATAATTTAGAGCCTGTCTGAAACTGCAGATTAACCTTTCCACGAATTTTAATGCAGCAGCGTTAGAATTAGGCGACGTCCGACATAGACATATTAGATAGAGCAGAAACTCGATCAAATCCCCAATGTGTATACAGCTTCGATTTCATTAAATGAACATCCCAGTCAAAAAAAAAATCCTAGGCCATTAATGGATTAATGACATAGCCATTATTGGCCCATGAATGGGAGCGACACAAATGCCATTGATCAGCCATGAACGAGCCAGTCATTCCCCATTAAAACACCAGGAATTACCCAGCCAACTCTCTTCATTTGCCATGAATTAGCCACGATGCCTTGCAAAACCCAGTCATTATACGGAGTGAACATCCAGTCATTCCCCACTAGAACACCAGGAATTACCCAGCCATTTATTATCACTCGCCATGAATTAGCCACGAAAACCCCAGTCATTATACGGACATCCAGCTATTTACCAGGAATCAACCAATGACGACATTAATAACCCAATAAGCATAATTATCGGATTCCCACTGCGCCTTGCAAAATCAGGTATGCCAGTAAGTATCCTTTTGCTTACCACGATTCAACCAAGATGTCTACTGTATAATGGGAATGCATTAAGTGCATATCCTCTCATGCCTTTCATAATCCAGTCGTTGTGTGGTCATCCCCGTACTTCAACTCTCACTACATTAAAACGCTCGATATAAAGCCAGCACCTAAAATCCAAGCCTTTTGCAATCGCTTAGTACCACGGCATGTAAAAAAGGAAAGAATTCCAAATCTAGAAAAACATGTTCTTAATTGCACAATCTGGCACAGCAAGCAAGATAAGAAAGGTGTCCTAACTGATACAAAATTGACAATAATACGCAGTCCTATAAAGATAGCTTGATAATAAAATCGTGACTCTAAATCTGATACATGTACAAAACAAGCGATATAAAATTAACAAGCCTTTACTAGCACATTTCTACAAACTCTCTTAGTGTCAATACCAAGTTATAATGAAAGGACGAAGTGGTGTAAGCGACACCTACGAAAATGAGGTTTTTGCACATTTGGAATGCAGTTTAGTCCCTACACTCTTAAAAAATTGGTTTCCTGGAAAACCAATTTTGGTTTTTCAGCCTGTCCCGTGGACGGGGGTGAAACCAAATATGGTTTTCCGAGAACCAAATGAAATTGGTTCTCTGGGACCAAATGAGTCGAGACCCAATGCCACTTGTGAGATATGCAAATCTTTACACTTTTGGAGAAATGCACACGAATTTGACTGATCATGATAGCAATACAGAAGAAAGAATAGTATTCCACAAATCCTCCATGTCATGACAACTTGGAGAGGCGATGATTTGTTATATTAGTAATTCGATGATTTTATGATTCGATCAATAAATTCATGTTTCATTTCTTGAATCTGAACAGTGTTGTAAATCTTTTAAAGTTAATTGAAATCATTGTCTTTGATAATGTGATTTTGCTCAGCCAGTGGCAGGTTGCCTGTGATGTGATCACGCTTAAGAAAATACTACGAAGTTGAGCATGAAAGTAGTAGCAACCCATCGAATTGCTATTTTAACAAACATGATCTCTTCAAGGCTGTCATGACACTGAGAATCTGTAAAATGCCATAATTCCTTCTACATTATCATGATCACTCAATTCCGTTGTAATTTCCTCAAAACTGCAGCAATTTGCATATCTCACATTTGGCAACATTACCCTCGAGTGTATAACCTCGAGTGTATAAAATCGAAAGTGCATATACACATGAGGGATTATGTCATGTATATTATATGTGCATTATGTCATGTGCATTATATCATTATCACGTTCAAATAAATGCGGAGTTACCACTCCACCTATGCTACTTACTGCTAATTAGTTACTACAATATCCATTGTTTCGTAGTGTGCAAATAGAAAATTTTCCATTGGAAAATTTTGAAATTTATTTTTTGGTGATTGGCGTTTTTCTTTTGTTTTGGAGACTTATGATAGTCGTTTGAAAAGACTATGCAACATTCAAAGACCGAAAACTTCTCTATCATCCCTGTATGTTAACTTTTGGAACCAACTGCACCTTTTCCATGTCTATTTCAGATCTTTCCAAATCAATTTCAGACATTAGATGGATTTCAGATATCTGTCAGAAGCACAACTTTGAAAAGAGGAGAATTCAACTGGAGATCTCCAATTCATCTGGACTACATCTGAAATTCATTTGGGAAGATCTGAAATCGATTTGGAACTATCTGAACCATCTGAACTAGAAATTGAGGATGTGTATCCTCAACGAAGATGTCGGACACTACGCCAGAAGATAGAAGCTATCATAGATATTCTTTTACTCATCACAGATACCCAAGCAACCATGAAAGTGTTCTACACGTGCACAGCACGTGTCTCACGAACGTGTCCGACACGTCGAAAGTGTCGCGTCAGAGCACGTTCCTAGCACGTGGTGGGAAAGTGTATGCCACGTTCAGTTATCACGTTCAAAAAGTTTTCCCCACGTGCGGAGCACGTCAAAAAATCACTTTCGTCAAATTTAGCACTAGCCCCCTACTGGCTTACATTTTATTATTGTCTCCTATTTCTACCCCATTCTAGATCAATTATGAAATCATTCAATGTACTACTGCCTCTCATTTCTGTCAAAGTTATCACATTAGTAGCCTACTTGTTAAACATTTATCCTAAATCAAAAATGAATTCCGAACTTTTCATCAACCTCATCACTTTCAATTCGTAATATAAAACTACTAATTACAGTTTACAATTACAGTTTTATTCGCGTTCACTATTTCTTAGCCCTGCAAGCATTTAACATTTACATAAAATTTAGAAAAAACATTGTTGTTCAACGTCATACTGCCACGAAATGTTCCAAGGATTTGCAGCTCAATATAGCATCACTGCAAAACCACAACATTCGGAGACAGTGACAAAAATGTGCAAGAAATCACTCACCTCTCAGAAACAAGTCCAGGCCTACACAGTGATCAAAAGATTCTCCCTTGCCATATGGACGGACTCGATGAATTGATTTGGTTAAATCCATTCATATTTTCAGTATTGATTGTTGTAGGACAGCGATTCCGTGCAGCGATTCATTTCTGAAATACACATTAAAGATATTGTTTATGCAAAAAACATAAGTTTGCAAATCATCTTTCGATTGGCACAATTCGTTAACCTTAATAGTATTATTGTAAAAAAACAATGTCTAATATCACATCATTAAAACATTTACATGTTCTTTAGACAATTTCAGAAAGTCTTCGTCTTTGATAATGAAACAGAGTTTTAAACAGATGATGGGCAATTCATAGATACATGGATTTGCATGATGACTTACATGGCACAATTAATCCACATACTGCCGACTGGTTCAAATTACACTCATGCGGCACTTTGGAGGAAATAAAAAATAGATTTTCGACAAATGGATGCACACATAATCATGACATATTGCATGCACTAGTCCATAAACATCAAGAATTGTGTACACGTACGTATTTATAACAGTAGTCTCAGCAATATTAATTAAATTATACCCGCGACTGGCGATCGATGTCATATTCCAGGATTACAAAACATTCGTAGTATGCAAGCCTCTAATAATGATAAGTTATCTTAGGCGTGAGGAAGCAATCTGACTCGGATAGAATTCAAGAGTGAAAAAATTTGCAACAAATTAATTGATATCACATGACGCTATCGTTTTATTGACAACAAAGATCATTTTTCTTTTACTTTTTGTGATTTCATGAAGCTTCAAAATTTAAATCATGTAATTTCGTGAAAATACGTGTACAACTAATACAGCATTAATTCATTTAAACTTAGGCAATGAAAGGAGTATAGACATCTCACCTGTAAGCTCTGGCAATTGGTAATATTGATCCAAACACATTTTGTGGTCAGAATGCATCAAACTATCACGAGATGACATTCAAAGCCCTGCTTTTCAGCGACGAATGTAGGAAATAGATTCAAGTCACTAAATATGAAGTAAATCAAATCACAATATATTTTGTAAGATGACAATGGTGAAAGCTTAGTCGGCAACTTGAAAAGACAAAATAAATGACCTGTACATTGATTGTGGAGGTCGAATGTGGTTCCCGGAATTTGAGTTCCTCTAAATGTCCAAAGAAAAGATGGTGATCAAGGCGTCGTTTAAGAAAATTTGGTCTAAGTCGTAGACGTTTCACTAAAATCGTAATGCTAGACAAATGAACCATGTTCAATGCGCAGAGTAGCCAGAAATGAAATAAAGACCGTTTGCACGTTTCCTCTCTCGCTGTCATGTGATTATCGATGGTGACGCGTCGATTGAAGGTCAGTCGCTCAGGCGGGAGTGGGGAAATAATCTGTGCGCAGTTCTCCTCTATTCGGAATTGAAATGCGATGGGTACACTATGACCGCTTTATCTTAAAGCTGCGTAAATTATCGAAAGACAGACTCAGTCCATGCATCGAATAAGCGCAGCGCAAAAAGACTTACTGTATGATAATATTAAAATGTTGCAATTATAATCTATTCCAAATGCAGTCGCAAATTGTGATTCTTCCGATACCAAGCATGAATCCTATTAATATAAGAAATGCATGGGTAGAAATCAATGATGAATTTTTACTTTATCTTATTTTCGAAGATAAACATCAATTCAAAAACAAAACATGAGAGAGAGATGAACCAAAGCTAGATTCATAGACGTGGGGCGAGAAAAGAAATGAAGGACTAAGATAAAGATGAAAATTAATCAAGGAATAAGAAATAGAAGTACAGAAAAAGGAGTGTTGAGGAAAGAGAAGAATAGGAAGAGGACAAAGGTGAGAAATTAGGAGCCAGAGAACAGAAAGAAGAAAATGAGGAGAAATCAAGAGAGAGAGAAAAGAAGAGAAAAGCTGAGAGAGAAGAAAAGAGAGGAGAAAGAGAAGAGGAGGAAAAAAGAAGAGAAATTATGACAGAGAAAAAGTTTCACGGGAAGCGAGGAAATAAAGTGATGGAGAGAGCGAGATAAAAGAGACTGGAAATGAAAAAGTTAGTTTCAAATTTTAATGCAATTAAAGTGAAAATGATTCATCATAGCATGAACGTCATAATTTCTTAATTCATCGCAGTTGTGGCTCGTTGATCTTGTGCTTGGTCGTACATGGGCGGTTATTCTGACGTCTTTGATGGGAGGTCACGTATATCCGCTCTGGTCATAGGCGTCTCAGACACATATGGTCACATCAATATAGGACGACACAATGTCGTCATTCTATATTTACTGGGTACTTTCTTAAAAAATTGTGTTAAAGCAAGTGCACGATACGTGCGAGACGTGTTGCGAATTCATCAAAAATTGTGTGTTTTGACTACGTGTCAGTAGTGATGAAAATTTTCCGGAAAATTTTGAATCAAAATTTTCCATGGAAAATTATGGAAAAAATTCGAAAATTTTGGAAAATATTGGAAAATTATGAAAAATTTTGGAAAATTTTGATTTTTGTGATACGCCCTATAATTGGGACGCTTCCGCAGCCGACGCAGGTATACATACCAATAGAATGGGTCTAAAACTCTTGATTTCATCATTATTTCGATTAAAGCGATCGCAGCACTGCGAGTTCCGTCCGCGGATTTTTGAACATTCCTTTGCCACCAGTGGCTAGTAATGGGCAAAAGACCGTTCCAGGACACCATAAAATTCAAAAAAATAGTATCTTTAAAAACGACATAAATTCATGAATTTGAACCCTTTTTCAGGTTTTTAAGACCTAAATACATGAATTTAGTCCATTCAAAAAGTACCATTTTTTCAAAAAATGGTATTTTTAAAAACGACATAAATTCATGAATTTGAACCCTTTTTCAGGTTATGAAGACCTAAATTCATAAATTTAGGCGTTTTTAAAAATACCCAATTTTTCAAATTTTTCGAAATCTCAAAATTTGAGAATTACAATTTTTACTCCCAAAATCATGACCGTTCCAGGACACCGAAAAAATCAGAAAAGTTAAGAATCTCAAATTTGTGAATTACAATTTTTACCTTGAAAATCATGACCGTTCCAGGACACCGAAAATCATAAAAATTGGTTTTTTTAAAAACGTCTTTTAAATCCGTTTTTCAGGTTTTTAAAATATATCATGTGTCTAATAATATTTCTTTAAAAGTGGAAGAAACAAAAGTGGAAGAAACCGCGGGGATGTATCCTTCAATATCATATGAGCGTAGTTCTACTACCCCTCCCTTCTAACTTCTAGGGGTCCCTTAAGAATTTTTTTATTATAAAATGAGCAACATAAATCAGTTTTTAAAATTATATGGAACGCAAACAACTACAAATTTTGATCTAAAGATAATTGCAAATCAATTAGGAATAAAGAATTTTCATGTTCTAATGAGAGACGAATTACAATTGATCAAAAATAAGCCAACAATAACTATAAATTTCATAACAAATCTTCACATAACAGATGAAAAAGGAGTACATTGGTCTGCAGGTATCTTTAATAAAAGTCGAGATAATTACTATTTCGACTCTTATGGATTGCCTCCAACAAACGAAGTCAAAAAATTACTTGGCAATGGAACTTATAATACATTTCAAATTCAAAAACCGGGAACTACTTACTGTGGTCAATTATGTCTTTATGTTTTATTTAAATTACAAAAAGGAGTACCATTTCTTGATATTATGTTAGAATTGAACGAACCGTAGGTTCTATGGCTACGCCTAACAAGGGAATTTCATTCCCGAAACGTTAGTTCCAATAATAATGATAATTATAATTAAAAATCAGTTCGTTGTAATTCATTTTGATAAAATCGGCCTCTGATATCTTCATCATCTAAATCTTTGATTTCGTAAGTAATCGGATAAGTTTGGTTTATTTTACACACTTCAAATATCTCCTTAGTCCAGTATCCAACAAAACCTTTTTCAAATTTATTCTTATACTTGAATATTCGCACTCTATCCCCAATTTAAAATTTCGGCTTACGGTTCTGTAAATTCGGATTACTCTCATTCGAATAATTATTTTCGAATATTTTCTTTCGTATCAAATCAGGATCGTCAGAAGCATTCTTTGGGGTTTCTTCAATACCTGAATGAACTTTATTATTGTACTGTTCTACAACTCCTGGTAATATCTTCAACCATTTCTGATTTCCTCGCTCAGTAAATTGTTGGAAAATTTTATTTTTTAATGATCTACTGAATCTTTCTATCACTACGGCCTTCCCTGCATTTTCAGTTGAATAAACAGTTTCAAATAGTGGCTGAACGTTTCGGTTATAAAACTCTGACCCTTTATCAACAAACAATTTCCTTGGCTTTCTATTACTTTCTTTAAAGATTTCTTCAAACGCATATTTAACTGACAGACCACTTTTATTTTTTAAAGGCTTTACCCAAGCATATGGTGTATATAAATCTATAACGGTCAATGCGTATTTATAATCTTTTTCATTAGGCATATTAATTAGATCTGCACTCCAAATATCATCTTTATTAAATACTTTTACCTTCAATAAATATTTAGGCCTTCTGTATTCTTTATGAATTTCGGAGGCATAAGTTCAAGCGTGGTTCTCAGACAGCTTTGCTGTCGTTTCATTTAAACCCTGACCGAATAATATTTTAGCTTGTAAAGCTTTCTTAGCATACATTCTTTCAATTTTTTCTCTAAATGTAGGATTTTGAATACTATCTAATTCTTGAATCATCTTCTTATCAGCTGCATGACGAGATCTTAGGTCATGATTTAGATAAGCTAAATCATGCCTGTAAGCGGCGGCATCTACTCTATTTATTGGTTCTTCACCTGGTTTCGGATTATTATTCTCATCTAGTCTTATATCTAATCGAGTTCCTGGACCGGTATATGAATGACCAAGAAGATGTTTTTCTTTCGAATATTTACTCCAAATAAATCCAGGAAAGTTTTCTAATGCTTTTTGTATGTCACCTCCAATATGCTGACAATTTAAGTTTTTATTTTTGGTTAATAGATAATTTAATAAATCTAAATTAGCAATTTTTAATTTAATTAAATTTTCGGAATTTGTAGAATTCATTTTTAAAGATAAAAAAGTTTTAAAAGATAAAATAAAATAAATGTTTTACCTTATCATACTAGGACTTAGATATATTCCAGAACCATCTTTAGTTTCTTTAATTTCAATTAAATCATCAACATTGTGGAGAATATTTTTAAGAACTCGTTTTCCTTCATCAACTAATTTTAATTTACTAATAAAATTATCTACTATTCCGTCACCCCTAGCAACTTTCTCTAACTCTATTATGACGTTTTTGTTCTTCTAATGCTGCTTTCTCTGATTTATTTTTATTTACTGCTTGGACAATACCAGCTGTCCCACCTGCAACACTTCCTGCTGCTGCTATGCCTCCTATTATTAGAGGAATTAATGGGAGAATACCGCCATTCTTTTCTTCTTGTAATTGAATATTCTCTATCATTGGTTTACTTATGTAATACTTTTTGTGTTAATCGTAATAGTTTTAGGGGTATTTTTGTCAACAATATTACGTAATTTTAATTCAACAGTTTTATTATTATTACTTTTCGCTTGCGACATTTTTAATAAAAAAATTTTAAGTTATCAAAAATTTTAATCTATTCTAGTTACAAAAAAAATTTTATTACTAATTACTAAAATAAATTTTAAGTTAACAAAAATTTTAATTAACTTATCCTAGCCATCTTTCCATTAAGAATTTCAATAGAATATTTTACATCTTCTAGCAATAAACCATAAGCCATCAATGAAGTGGTGGAATCTTTTTTTCAATATTAATTGCTACATCACAACCAGTCTTGATAATATCTTCAGATTGTGCACTTAAATCGAAACAGAAAACAGGATATAAATGTCTCCAATCTCCAGGAGTTAATTGTGGTTCAACTCCAAATTCTATACAAAGATTTCGATAAGAATCATATCCTTCCATAAATTGATTATTGGTATCATCGAATCTTAATGGATCAATTGGATATCGGGTTTGACTTAATGAAACTTATAAACTTCGAATTGTATTAATATGAAAAAGATTGTTGTTCTTATCAAAACTTGCAGAATTATTTCTTTGAGAAGTTAGTAATAAATATCTTGCAGTATTCGCAGTTCTAGTAAAATGCCAGTTAAATCTTTGTTCGGAAAAAGTTACTGAACTAGCAGTACGCTTTAGAAAATTTACTGGAATTGGTTTGTTAGTATTTAATCTTTTTGCAATAGCTGTTTCAACCTCTAAACTAGGAGTAATATGCTTAATCCACCATTCAAGTCTATCAATTTTTAAATATGCTTTTTTTCAAGTCTTACCAAAAAAGATTAATTCATTATTTGCTGTACGATGAATTATTAACTTAAATTTTAATTGATATGATATTTTATCTTAATCTAAATATTCAAATAATGGAGACAATGACCAATTTACTGTCTGTTTACTTTTCTTGTTAAATTCACGTCTTTCTTTATATGCACTATTGTTTGTTTTATTTAAATGTTTTGCAATATTTTCTACATCTTTCGCAATTCCTGCGGCATCTGTTCCAGCGTGAGTTAAATCATCAACAATTATACCATCATTAGTATCAGGAAACCAACCTTCGATTTCATACTTCTTATTATTTTCACCAATTGTTACAAATCTAAGCATTGCATCAATTACACCTGGAGAATCACTTATTGTTTCTATATTTTGAGTTGCAACATCTAAACGCATTTGTGTAAATAATCTTGGAAAAAAATTATTCTCTAATGCAATATTATCGGTATCTGGTAATGGTGTTGTAAAATTAGCATCACTACATAAAGAATATTCACAATGTAAAAACGAATCAGGTAAATATATATAACTCTGCTGATTATCAACTTCAAAAATTAAATCACCTCCAGTATCTACTCGACTGGAAGATCCGGGATTCATAGCAACTCTTATATAGTCATTCTTTTTTTGATTGTAACTGACGAACGGAGGATCGTCTAATCTAAATTTATTTTCGATAAGCGAAGACATTTTTATAAAAAATAATATGACTTTTTGTTTTTCTCACAGACAGAAAAAATTTTTACTAAAATATAATTTTAGAATTTTGCTAGACCATTGCCTCTTATTTCTTATATTGAACGTTCTATGGCTACGCCTGTTTTCTTACCCTTTTTACTATCAGACGGAGCTGCGCTCCTCAAAGTTTCACCCCCCGCTATTTTAGCAATTTTGTTTTTTGTTTCCTCTGAAAGTTTTTTTAATTTTTTAGTTCTTCAGAGTCATTCTTAAGTTTACGAATAGTTTCTAGTTGTTTTAATTCGTTTTGAGACTTAACAGCATTTGATATTGCACTAGCTGTACTACCTATAGCAGCTGCTCCTTTAGCAGCAGAAGAAAACAAATCTTTATTATTTTTAATCAAGTTAACGATACTTCCGATACGAGAAAAGATGCCAGCCCCTTCTTTTTGGACGGTACCTGCGGGGCCTAGGAACTTTTGTATTCCGATTGTTTCTACACTGTCATAATGGTAAACAGATTTCATAGATGGTTCATGAGCAATTTTTTGATTTGAAGCAAAATGTTTAAGATTGTGTTTATAAATTATAGGCATTTTTTAGGATTAAATTTGACTTTTGGGAAAAAATATTTACGTTAATATTTGCGCTAAGATTTACGTTTATGATAAGGTAATAACCTCAGGACCTTTGGTCCGATAGGCTAAAGCCTCTGGACAAGGTTCTATAGGTTAGTAACCTGAGGACCTTTGGTCCGATCAAGATTTACGTTTGTGAATGGACAACAACTTCGAGATAACTTTATTAATTGCCTGTTGCACTTTATCTATTGCGTCAACCAGCGTGTGATGTACTTTAATTTCTTTTCTAATAACTTGCATTTTCTGCTGATTAATCTTCAACGCCGTTTTAAGAGCATTTAACTTAACTTTAAGAACATCTAATTGTCTTTTAACAGAATCTAACTGTTCTTTATTTTCTTTAGAGTTTTCTTATAAATTTTTCTTTAATTCATTTTCTAAATTGATTTTAAGATTTTTCATTTTATCAACTTTTTCATTAAGTGAGTTTACTTCATTTATTATTCTATTCATCTTTTTCATTTGTTGAGTAATTTTAGAACTTAATTCATCAACACTTTTTTGGAATGTAGTTTGTAACTGCTTTAAATTTTTTCAATTCTTTCAGGAAGTTTTTCTATTTCATCTTCTAATTGTTCTTTTAACATTTTTATCTGATGTTTATTTTTAATGACTGCAGACTTTAAATTTAAAGAAAGTAATATTAAAATTTTTGATTGTTCTGAAATCTTTTTAAAAAGTTTTGCTATATCTGCTTCTAGCTCTCTATCCTTTTTATCAAGTTTTAATAATTTTTCGTTTAATGATTTGTCATTAAGTTTAAGCAACTTTAATTCATTCATCAGTGGAACCAAAACATCGTTTATATATTTTTCTTTTAAGTCATTGATTTGTGTATCAACATCTTGTTTATTTGTCAACTCTGTATTTTGTTGCGGAAGAATAGAAAGATGCAATGGACCAGATAAAACGTCTCCAGTTTTCATGATATAATTTTCTATCTCTATTTCTAATTCACGATTATTCGCGATATATGCACCTCCACCAACATTTGGTAACATCATTTTTTAACAATAAAATAATAAAATTTTTTCTAATAAAAATAAAAAAATGGAAAAACCAAATTTAAAAAATATATATTCGCCCGCATCATCCTGTTCTTCTTATTCGACGAGATCAACGGGATTTGAAAATAAATGTTTTGATAATAATAATAATAATCCATGTATAGATGTTAATCTTTTGTTTCAATTACAAGCCGAAATATTTAGGGAACAGACTAAAGGTTTACCTTCTATTGAAACTAATTATTGTATTTTTCCAGGTGATCCATTTATAAAATTTATGGAGATTGTAAGTAAATATAATGATGTTGCGTATGTAGAATTGAATAAAGAAAATATGGTAATCATTGGTCATAATAATGTTTATGGATTCATTAGAGCAGTTTTGCCGATTAGTAATACTGAGTGGATAGAAAATAAAATTATCAATTATATCAATATCAAAGAATTAGTTAAAAAATTAAAATCGTTTTCCAAGGAAAAAATTAGATTATTTGTTGATGAACAAAACCAATATAATATTCATATAGAAAGTAAAAAGCATAACGAAGAATTATTATTTCAAGTTTATTACAGAGATACAATTTATAAACAGGAAACATTAGAAAAGCCCCAAAGATATGATGATGATACTTATATAGGATTATATTCAAATTTAAATATTAATTTGTTAAAATCTTACATAAATGGCTTAGCTCAACAAGAAAAAATTTATATGTGGACAACACCCTATAAAAGTTTAGATTCTGATAAAAATTCTAAAAATAATAAAAGTTTTAAACATCATGAAAATGTGAATTTTAAAGAATCTTATAATAATAATAATGATGATAATGTAGATGATGATAATATAAATGATGATTCTGAAACATCTGAAAATGGTGTAAATGGTAAAAAAGATTATAAAAAGATTAGTAATTATAAAAATTTAAGTGAAGAAAAATTTATATCTCAGACTGATGTACATGATATTAATACTACATATAATCAAAATTTATCTGAATTTCATTTACTTACAATTGAAAATAATAATGATGGAATAGTTGAAGATACTATAAAACAACTATGTGTCGGGTCAACAAAATTTAAATTAGGATTTACATCTAATCAATTTAAAATTTTATCATCTTTAATAAAAACTAAAAATGAATCAGATTATGGTGGTGTTATTAAATTTTCCAAAAGAGATCAAAGACCAATATTTTTCTCTATTATAATATTATCAGATAAAAAATGTAATTTAGAGTTAGATATTCCAATAAGAGAATGGTATCCTATCAGGGAATGGCATCCTATACCAAAAAGTGTAATTTATGATGATGATGAAGAATCAATTTATGATGATGATGAAGAATCAATTTATGATGATGAAGAATCAATAGTTAGTGAAAATAAATATAAATTATCTTTTGATAAAACGTTATATGATAAAACTTAATATGATAAAACTTAATATGATAAAACTTAATATTATAAAACATTATATGATAAAGAAAATATAAAAACTTAGGAACGTGAAATATATAATAATATAAAATAACTCTCAAGACCTTGATATTAGAATGTTTATATCTGAAATTAAAACACAATTTTTTCTTTAAAAAATAAAAAAATGGAAAATACCAAGTTTTATTGTGTCTTATGTAAAAAAAAGTTGCAAACAAAAAGAAGTTATCAATCTCATTTAAATAGTAAATTGCATTTACAAAATGTAGATCGAGTTGATGAAGGAAATATATTAAAATTAAATAGTTATAAAAACTATCTAGAAGCATTGCCTACTGATATAAAAGTTAAAAAAATGTTTGATGATTATTCACATTCGGAATATAAAAAAGTTTTTAATAGTGAAGATGAGGCCATACAAACCGAAGGTTCTAGGGCTTGGCCCGTACCAGATGGAAGATATTTATTTAGCGATACTGATGAATTTAACGAAATAGATGAATTAAACGAAATTAAAAAAACAGATGAATCTGTGCACTGGACATCGGAGATGTCTTCCAGGGCTTCGCCATTAACAGATATAAAATATTTATTTAATGAATCTGTTGAACATAATGAAACCGATGAAACTTTTTATAATGTATTAACAAACTTTTTCAAAGTATTTAAGAAATCTTTCAAATGTTATATGAATGTAGAAGTACTTTATACAAAAAATGGACCTGATGGAATTCCTGAAGAAATAATACAAGGACATTTTACAAATTCACAAGAAATTCATAATGTAAATGATATACAACCCATATTTGAATCGATGATACTTAGATTAGAAAATTGTATAATTGAAGTCCAGTTACGTGAATCTGGTTGGAGATTTGTTAAAATACTATCTAAGAAAATAGTAATTGATAAATATAAAAATAATACTGGTGGTAGTTATGTTCCTTTACCTTTCAGTTCACCACAAATAATCAACATAAAAAATGAAGATGATTATTGTTTTCTGTGGAGTATTATAGCACAGTTACGTCCTGCAGAATATCACAAAGAAAGACTAAGTCATTATAATAAAGAAGAATACATAAAGGAATTTGATCTTTCGGATGGTTTACATGAATTTCCATATGATTATAATAGGTTAAAAAAGTTTCATAAAAAGAATAAAAATTTAATAGAAGTAAATGTTTTTGAATTAAATGTGAATTATTTTTCTATTGGTAAAATTACTCCACTTTACTAAGATTCAAAAAAATTTTATTTGAATAATAAAAATCTATGTCAATCAGAAATAGTATATAATGATAGGGGAAATTACATGCATCATAATATTTTTTACCAAGGAAATATAATATGTACTGAAAAATTTCAAATTGTTAAAACACTATCACCAATAATGATTAATCATAATAATTATAAAGGACGTAATTATAATTATGATTATAATTACAAATATTCATCTTTATCTTTAGAATATCAACAAAAATTACAAAATTTAACTAAAAGTTTACAAAAATACAAAGCAGATTATCAACAACAAACAAAAATATTAGTACAAGAATATGGCCATAAATATCAAAATAAGATAGAAACGATTCAAAAATTAAATGAAGAAAATAATGAAGACAATAAAGAATTAAATAATGAAGAAAATAAAGACAATAAAGAATTAAATTAATGTTTAAAAAAGATGTCAACAACAATATAAAGAACAATATGATAAAGAATATATTTATCAGCTACAAATATTAAATCAAAATTATCAACAGTCTGAAAAAGATTTACAAAGATATATCGACTTAACACATAAAATATATAAAGATAAATTTGAAAAACTAGAACAAACAAAACAACCAGCACAAGCGAATATTTTATATTATCAGGGTCATTTCATATTGTGTAAAGATGTTTCTATATTTACAAAAACTTCAGGTAATACAAACTTTCCTTGTCTTCAATGTATGACAAGTTTTAGAACTTTAGAAGAAATGAATAGACATTTGGAGAATTGTCAACAAAATGAAGCAGTCAGAAACACATTTCCAAAAGATGATTATTTAATATATAATAAATGGTATTTTAAAAATAAAGTACCCTTTACCATTTATTGTGATTTCGAAGCATATAATGTTAATATGACACAAAAGCACGGGACATCGGAGATGTCTTCTAGGGCTTCGCGCGATTCTGAAAATGATAATTCTGAAAATGATAATTCTAAACAAAGTAAAGAAAAATATTTATTTGAACAAAAACCATTATGTTGGGGAATGTACATTCACTCAAATTATCCTGAATTATTTAAATCAGAATATTTTCAATACTATGGTGAAGATAGTTCAGAAATGTTTACAAAGAAAGTAGAAGAATTACAATGTCTTTTTTCACAATTGCTTGAAACAAATATACCAATGCTTCCATTAACGGATGAAGAAAAAATTAATTTTGTTAATGAAACAATTGTTATTACTGTGGAAAAGAATTTACAAAAAATTATAAAAATGGCAAAGGTAGATATCTTGATAAGCGAAGCGGCGGCTCTGCCGACAAAGTAAAAGATCATGATCATCTAAATGGATTATATAGAGGTGCAGCACATAATTCTTGTAATCTTAATGCTAATAAATTTAAATATAACTTTGTTCCTCTATATTTCTATAATGGTTCTAAAAATGATTTCCATTTAATAATGAAAGATTTATTTTCATCTGAAAAATTACAACAACAAAAAATAAATGTACTATGTAAAACAGAGGAAGAATATTTTTCAATGCAATTAGGTTGTATTAGAATTTTAGATGCATTCAGATTTTTTACTCCTTATTCATTAGATGTTATGGGAAAAACTTTGAAATCTGAACAATGTAAAATATTAAATAAATATAATTTAAAACCTTTAAAAGGAATATTTCCGTATGAGTACATAACTGGAGATAAAACCTGTGGTTCACAGTCGAAGACTGATTTTAATTCTGTGAATAAAATTATGGAAGAAAAACAACTTCCTCCAATAAATAAATTTAAATCAACATTAAAACAATCACAATTATCTGAAGAAGACTATGCAGAAGCTGAAAAAAATTGGAGAGAGTTAAATTGTAAAATAATGTATGATTATACAATGAAATATCTTCAGATAGATGTATTAATCCTTGCTGATCTTTTTGAAAACTTTCGTGATATGTGTTTAGAATATTACGGAATAGATCCATGTTATTGTTATTCTACACCAGGTTTAACATGGTTAGCAGGATTAAAACATACAAATGTTAAACTTAGACATTATAAAGAGAATACATATGATAAATTATTATTCTTTGAATCTGGAATTAGAGGTGGAGTTTCATCAGTTTTAGGTAATAGATATGTTAAATGTTATAGTAAGAAAGTAAATCCACAAGAATATGGAATAATGAAACCTTTATCTCCAGAAGAAAAAGAAAAAATATTAGAAATTTTTCGAACGAAACGAGAAGGAGTAGAACGTGAAAATGCAATTGATGAATTCATGAGAGAAAACTATTTGTTATATTATGATTTTAATAGCTTATATTCTTCTTGCATGATACAAGAATTACCAACAGGTGAGATGGAATGGTGTAATATTCTTGATTATCAAAAAACATATGATGGAAATTATAATCATGGTTATATATGTGAAGTTGATTTAGTATATCCTGATGAAATAAAAGATAAAACAAAATATTTTCCTTTCTGTCCCGAAAACAAAATTCCCAATATAGAAGATTTTTCAGATTATCAAAAATCTATAATTCCTAAGAAATACAGACCAACAAAAAAACTTATGTTAACACAAAGTAATAAAGGAAAGTATGTTGTTGAAGGAAGAATGCTAGATTGGTATTTAGATCATGGAATGATTCTCACAAAAATTCACCGGAAACTAGTGTATAGAAAATCTAGGTGGTTAAAAGATTATATAGAGTTCAATATTGAAAAACGTAAAATAGCTAAAAGAAATAAAGATGATTTTGGAAACGTGTTCTTCAAATTAATGAATAATGCATTTTATGGTAAGACTTTAGAAAATGTGCGTAATAGACAAAATATTGAAATAGTTTATGATAAAGATAGGTTTCAAAATTTAATAAGGAAACCTACATATAAAAGAACTACTAGATTTAGTGATGAACTATGTGCTGTACATTTACGTCGAATTAGCGTAAAACATGATAAGTTTAATTTTATTGGATTCACTATATTAGAATTAGCTTAACTATTTATGTATAAATTTATATATGATTATTTAGCACCTGCTTATGGCAAAAACTATAAATTACACTTTACAGATACGGATTCCGTTTTCTTAGAATTAACAATACCGTATAATTCTACACTTGTTAAAGAAATTAATAAAATAAAAGATATCATTCATCCTTCTGATTTATGTAAAGTAAAAGATGAATTAGAAGGAAATGAAGATTTCATAACAGAAGCTATATTTTTAAAATCTAAATGTTACTGTTATGATACAACTAATAATATTAAAACACAAAAAACATTAAAAGGAATTTCAAAGGCATCAGTGGCTAATCAAATAACATTTCAAGATTATAAAAATGCATTATTTAATAATGAAATAAAAACAGCATGTAATTATAGGCTTAATTCAAAAAAACTTAAAATGTTTTTAAAAGAAGAACATAAATTAGCATTAGATCCATTTGATGATAAAAGAAAAATTTTATCTGATGGAATAACTACTTCACCTTTTTAATTTTCTAATTTCTAAGATAGTCAAATTTGAAATATACATAAAATAAAAAAATATTATAACACTATATTTGTATATTTTTTATTACTCAGTAAACAAATCTTCTATCGACTTTCAGTCGGGGCAAAGCCCCTCGAGCCGAAGGCTAGTCAGAGAACAATTGTTCTATAACTCTGTCATGAATTTTTTTATCAATATTAATTGTGATAAATCCATCATCTTTTGACCAGGCATTGTTACACGATTGTTTAAATTCATCTTTATTTCTTACACATAAATCTCTGAACAAATCACTTAAGTTTCTTGCATTTATTTCAAATAGTATAAATATACTTGCATTCTTTCTAATAACACTTCCGTCTAATGAATACATACTTTGTGTTAAATAAAATACACTACAGTTATTATGTCTACCTCTTGTGAAATAATTTCTCTGAACTGACTGATTTCTGTCATTAACACAATCATCAAAAATTACACAATGTTTCATTGTTTTATCTAGTTTACTTGGATCTTGCATATTACCACTATCATCTATTAATTGTATCTTTATATGCTTATTTTTATTGGATTCTACTAACTGATTATTTTTTGCTGCTTCTTCACACCACGAACTTATTTCTTCTTCATCTTCAGATTTTTCATATTCTTTGAATAATGAAGCAATTGCTGTTTTTTTAAGATTATTTTCAAATCCATATTTAAAAAATTGATAGACGGGTTGCTCTGCTGTTGTTCTATAAATTATAAGATTGTTATAATTCAAAAAATTTGGAGTCGTTAAAATTTTAAATAATAAATATGTTTTTCCACATCCTGATCTTCCGCAAATAACTGACAAAACTTTATTAGATAAATTTGGATGATGATTAAATTTAAGTTTTTTTTATTTAATGGTAGTACTTCACTCATTTTTTAATAAAAAAATTTATTTTTATTTTTTTTATTTTTTGTTTCTAAAGAAGAAGAAAATTAAACTTCTCTAGCTTCGCGTGGGAGTTTATACCTCTCGAACGGAGTTTATACCTCTCGAACGGAGTTTATACCTCTCGAACGGGAGTTTATACCTCTCGAACGGGAGTTTATACCTCCCGAACCAAAAGATCTATCATAATCTCTTCACCTCCAAAATTTATTTCTTGTCCTTTTTCATCAGTGATTCTCATGTTAATGTTGTCAATAGTTTTTCTTGTAATAGGGAAATATATTAATGTTTGTGGAATTACATTTAATCTATAACCAATGGGTACAGTAAAAGCTGGAAAACTGAATATTAAATTTGATAATTTACCATTTATATATCCTCCTTCAATAATGTCACAATGTACAACAATTGAATTTATTTCAGTTATTTTTGGAATCTTCTCACCTAAATGATAACCTTGACTATAGGTTTGTTTATTAAATCCTAATAGGTTTGACAATGATCTATCATGATTAAAATCAACTTGATGATTTTCGTCTAAAGTAAGAGAAAATTTATTAACTGCCGGTTCAACTGCAAAATGTAATTGTTTCTTATCTTTAAATGGTATACCTAAATGTCTCTTAATTTCATTTGATATTGATTCAACTTCGTAAGAACCAGGAAGAAAAGTTAGTATTTTCCAGGTTTTGCCTTTATCAGTAGAATATCTAAATTGGTCATTTACATCTTTGATAACGTTTTGAATAGTGTTAAATGTAGAGAAACTAGTCAATGCAATTTGATAATTTTTATTTTGTTCTAAATGAAGAATGGGTTCTAAATTACAAGTGTGTGATGAAGTAGTTGTTATAATTTTTAACGTCGTACTAAATTTTGATGAACCCAAAATCTCTGTTAGATTTTCTAAATGATTATTAATTTTGTCAAAATCTACTGATGATAATTCTCTCGAAGACATTTTTAAACTAAAAAAATTAAACAGATATTTATTTATGAAACATTTTTTATGAAAAAAATCGTAGATAAAAAATCATAGATAAAAACTAGAAACAACATATTTCAGCTACGGGCGAAGCCCTTAAAGACATCAGAGATGTCCGGTTATACTTTTATAATCCTCTTCATTTAGAATCTTCTTTTCTAACAATCTTTTCAATATAGCATGAATTTCATTGAAACTAGAATTATGTCCTTCTTTTATTGCCGATATTAAAATATTTAATCTATTTAGTAGTTCTTGTGGATCATCTGGTAAGAATACAATTGTTTCTGTTTTCTGTTTTTCAGATAAACCTTTTCATACTTTAACTCCCGTTGATAATAAATTTTCTAATTGTTTATAACGTCTAAGAGATTTTACTGCACCAACTCTATCTAACATAGCTTTATATTTTATGAGATCTTCTACAGCATAATTATTTAAATCTGCTCCTCTTAAAAGATTAACAAAATTTCTATCTAAATTAAAAGGAGATTTATCTGGTGAAAAAATTAAACCTCGAAAAGGTTGTGGAAATATTTCTTTTTGTCCGAGATAAAATCTAGGTATTGTTTTTCCATCTATAAATGAAATGGAATGTTCAAATTGCATAGATTTTGGTAATTTCTTATTAATGTTTGATTCTAGTAATCCATAGTCATCTAATATAGTTTTGTGCTCTGGATCTGTTATATCAATTTGTTTATCATTATTTGCAAGTTCTTTTTCAAGAGTTTTAAATGGTTTCATAGTTTTTTCAAAATCAGTTTTTACTTGCTCGGTTTGCTGCATTTTTTCAAACATATCAGATTGAATACCAGCTTTTATCATTCTATGTTGAAGATGATTTTCTTTCATAATATTTCTTTGTTTTATTAACTCTTCTAATTGTTTTATTCTTTTAAAATTATCAGCTCTAATTTTATCCATTTTTAAAATATAATATTTGAATTTTGTGGTAACATTGGAATACAACAAAAACATTTTACTGAACAAATTATTTTTTTATTGCTTTGTTGTCTGACATCTTTTCGTTTAAAATTTTCTCGTTTAAAGTTTTGTTTAATAAAGTTTTGTTTAATAAAGTTTTGCTTAAATTTTCGCTTAAAGTTTTTAGCTCTTCTAAAAAAATTTTGTCATTTTCTTCATTAGAAATTTTACCATCACTCGAAATTTTTTCATCCTGTTTATTCTTATCATCAACTTTTTTGGTCTTTAATTGAAAGGATATTTGATTTACTTCATTAGCTATTTGATCAAATTTTTCAATCTCATCTAACGTAATAACATTATGTAACAGTTGAGCTTCAGCTGATCGAAGCGAAACTTATTTTGAACTTAATGAAATAATTCAGTCCTCAGTTTTTCAATTCAATACTCTTAAAAAATGTTCTGATATTTTTTAGTGCACATTGATGTACTTAGTTTGGATAAAGATGTCATGATGATGACGTCATAGTGACGATTATTTTATACAAATGTTTTAATGCTAAAGTTAACACTGTTCATGGAATCTGGTATAAAAGCAGCTGTCTGACAACACAAAATATACAAATCAGTACGCGATCGGTGTTTTCTCTTACGCACACGACTGGGTCTAACCATACTACATTATTGGCGTCCGACAGTTTTGTCAGCTTCATGTTCACTCTGTGACGAATTGAATCTGTCAATCTGCTGGCCATACCACAAGCTTCAACGTGCTCCTGTCGTGGCAATTCAATCTTCGAGGCAATCTTCGTGCCGTAATTAATGCAAAAGCGCACGCATATGCAACATACATTCATCATTCAGCACACACAACACTAGTTAGACCAGGTTGATTGTCAGCTAGCATTAAGGTCTTACTAATTCAGCTGAAGGACCTAAGGTTAAGGCTTTGGATATAGTTATCTTATTAAAGATACACACTTTCACACTTTTAAGGCCTAATAATTCTCTAAGGACTTAAGGAATTAGGGAATTAAGGAGCCGAACATTACAAACCATGGACAGAGCCCTGGAGCCACTGGATATCAATGATATTAACGGCATAAAGAATTGGCATATTCGATTCAAGCAATACACCTTGACCAATGACAAAGTCAAGTCTTCAAATGAAGCTTCGTTCTACGTCACACTCATTGGCAAGACAGCTTTTGATCTTCTGGTGGATCTAGCTCACCCTAATGATCCCACTACTTTGGATGTGCCAACCCTGGAAGCATTGCTGACCGATCACTTGACCCCGGTGAACATCAACCTCGCAGAGAGGGAGAAGTTCAATGAGATACGGAAAACGCCAGATGAGTCATACAGAAACTTTATTTTGAGAGTACAAAGGCAAGCTGCAAAATGTGCGTTTGGAGCAATGCTTGAGGAACAGATGCGTGATCGATTGGTAGCCGGAATACGTGACTTGGAGCTGAAACGCAAACTTCAAAAGGAACCTGCACTGAATTTCGCAACTGCTAAGAAAATGATTGAGCAATGGGATGCCTTTTCTCAGCCTACTACGCCATCCTCCGTCGTCGCATACACGGGCATCAGAGGCAAGCGATCAGAGCAGACTTCAAGGTCCAGATACCAGACTTCATGTGCAAGCTTCAATTATCCTCAGTCAAGCCATAGCCGAAGCAGCAATACCAAGAACAGACAGCATTTTTCAAAAAGCAACTCGTCGACTTTTCCCGGTCCGTCTCAGTTTGGCAGGCCTACACGATCAATTGGTGCATGTAATTCCTGTGGAGGTCCTCATCTGCGCTCCATATGCAAATTCAAATCAGCAGAATGTAATTCTTGTCACAAGATCGGACACATCGCTCGCGTGTGTAGATCAAAACCGATTATTCAGAAGGTCAAAGCAATTGAAGCAACTATGGATGATGAGCAAGATATTCCTGTTTTTACAGTAGCCGATTTTGACTTCAGAGATGCAATAACTGAACATGCAGCCATCGACAAGGTCTATGTTTATACAGTGCAGCCCAACAAAGACCGCGTCTACCATAATATTGTTTTCTCCAACGGCAAGGCGTGTGATTTCATCGTCGATACCGGCAGTCCAATTACATTTTTGCCAAAGAAAAAGTACAACGAACTCAAGCTACCTTATTCCATTAATCCAACGAGATCCACTATCAAAGGAGTCAACGGCGCAGTCCACGGTGTTCTTGGTAGATTCAACGCTGAAATTCAAAATGATGATGGATCAATGATTACTCAGCATATGTTTGTTACTGATGATGGTCCAATAATACTCGGTCTCGACAGTATGAGGAAACTCAGGATCAACATCGTATTACGAGAAGATGAGGGAATTGCAGTACACAGCGTTGTACAGAGCGGTGCACATTCGTTTGCAGATTTATCAACTGAAATTCGCAATCTGATCATGAAATGTAGCAGCAATAAAGGTGGAATGAAAATTGAGCCTGTATCATTACAATGCATTGGTGAAGCCAAATTTATCAGGTCCCGCCAACTCGCATACGGTCTACGTGGACCAGTTGAACTATGCATACGAAACATGGTCAGAGATGGGATATTGAAAGAGGTCGAATCATCAGCATGGGCAACACCTATTGTCACGCCTATCAAGAGCAACGGGCAACCACGAGTTTGTGGCGATTATCGGGTGACGGTTAATCAGCAACTACGACAAAACGCAAATACCACCCTTTCAGTTGATGACATGTTCAGTGGACTTACTGGCTCCGTGTTCAGCAAGATTGATTTGTCCCAGGCATTTCTGCAAATTCCTCTTGACGACCAGGCAAAGGAAATGACAACGATTAACACCCCGTGGGGATTATTTCAATTCCAATCACTTCCGTTTGGACTCCGGATGTCAAGTGGAATATTTCAAAAGGTGATTGATCGAATTATTGGTGAATTAAGTGGAGTCAAGGCGTATCAAGATGACATAATCGTCTTCGGAGACACTCGTCAACAGCATGATCAGCGTTTACGTCAGCTTCTCACAACTTTGAATGATTTCAATGTGCAGATCAATGCCAATAAATCGGAGTTTGCTGTGCCAAAGTTGAAATATCTCGGATACATAATTGATCAATTTGGAATTTCTGCTGACCACGATCGTATAAAAGCTCTCACCAAATCACCGAAGCCAGATACTACAGCGAAACTTCACTCGTTTTTGGGATTCGCCCAATTTTACTCCAAATTTGTACCTTGCTTCGCCGACCTCGTCAGACCACTTTATGACCTACTTCAGCGTTCCAAAGACACTCTACAATGGTCAAAGACTACCGAAGATGCCTACAATAGAGTATTATCAAGCCTGCAACATAGTCAAGTACTATCAAGCTTCAAAATTGGACGTCCATTGCAACTTATGGTTGATGCATCAGAATTCGCATTGGGAGCTGTTCTTCAGCAAGAGGACCGTCCTGTAGCTTGTATTTCAAGGAAGCTGTCTAGCTCGGAATTGAATTATTCTCAAACACAGAAAGAGGCTCTCGCGATACATTGGGCAGTGCAGCGACTTCACAAGTACCTGTATGGCAACAAGTTCACCATCATTACCGACCATGAGGCGTTGAAGTACCTGTTTAACCCAAACTCATCTGTTGGAAAGCCTACTGCCAGAATGATTCAAAGATGGGCCTTAGACCTCGCAGACTATGACTACGATATCAGACATCAACCCGGCAAGCGCATCATGAACGCCGATTTCCTATCCCGTAATGCTCATTTTGAAGAACCAGATGAAGTCAACGTTGCATTTACTCAACCACTACCCATCAACAACAACAACTTGATAGAAGAAACAAAAAAGACATATGGATCAGTTATAGCTGGATTGAAGCATGGTTTCTCAATGTCTGCAAAGAAAAGATTTCCAGTCCTGTATTCAAATCGGGATCGTTTGCATTGCACACAAGAAGGCATTATTATGTTCGAAGACAAACCTTTGATACCTCCTGCTTGTCGCCTTGAAATGCTTCAGCACCTACATGCAAGCCACTTAGGCCGAGACAAGATGCTATCATTGGCACGACTCATTTGCTGGTGGCCCAGTATAAATTCCGATGTCTGTTCATTTGTCAAGCAATGTCAACGATGCAGTCAGAAACCGAGAACTCATGTCAATTGGGCACCCTGGCCTCTGCCATACCAGCCGATGCAGAGAGTACATGCCGATTATTGCGGACCATTTCTATCCAAATATTACGCTCTTGTCGTTGAGGATGCATACAGTCACTTCCCGGAAGTATTTTTGACCACAACTGCCAATGCTGAGTTTACAAGGAAAGCCTTGCAGAAGTTCTTCGCCAGAGAGGGTATTGCACAGACTCTAATAACCGACAACGGAACGCACTTTACTGCTCTCGAACTACAGGCATGGTTACGCTCGATTGGATGTGTCCCCGTACACACTGCTCCGAGACATCCACAATCGAATGGCATGGCTGAGAATATGGTAAAGACACTGAAGTCAGCTGTAAAAGCCGCAGAACCACAGACTTTTGACGATCTGGACAGAGTAATAGATACTTTTCTTTTGTATTATCGAAACGCAATCCATGCAACTACTAGAAAAGCACCAGCCGAATTATTCAGAGGTCGAATGCTTAGGATGAACGCTTTGGACAGTACTACTGTGCAGTTTTCGAGAGGGAATGAAGGTCGCATACGAGACGGTATTATCACTGGACGTGTAGGGAACAGAATGTTTACAGTTTTAGACGCGAATGATGGAACGATTCATAGAAGACATAGAGACCGAGTGAACTTATATCCTTCTTCTCTTTCTCTTCCTGTTTCTCAGACACACCTACACACCACACACATTGCGCATCAGCCTCCACCAATACAACGTTCTGCTCCTACAACCGATACAGCCGTTCCTGCAGCTTCGACAATGACTCCTGTTGCTGATGTTTCGCCGACGCCTCGGTCTCAATCTCAAGTCACAACTACAGCAGACACCTCGCCTCTCTCTGCTACAATGCCTTCATCACCGGTTCAAGAACCTCATCAGCCCCATGTCGCATCTCCTGCTTCCTCCAGTCCCAAGCCGCAAGTTACGCACCAAGTCCGCCGCAGTCAGAGAATCCGCAAGCCTCCTGTGAAGCTAAGTGACTATAAATTGTGACTTTCCTAACGGAGGGGAGTTGTGACAGTTGAGCTTCAGCTGATCGAAGCGAAACTTATTTTGAACTTAATGAAATAATTCAGTCCTCAGTTTTTCAATTCAATACTCTTAAAAAATGTTCTGATATTTTTTAGTGCACATTGATGTACTTAGTTTGGATAAAGATGTCATGATGATGACGTCATAGTGACGATTATTTTATACAAATGTTTTAATGCTAAAGTTAACACTGTTCATGGAATCTGGTATAAAAGCAGCTGTCTGACAACACAAAATATACAAATCAGTACGCGATCGGTGTTTTCTCTTACGCACACGACTGGGTCTAACCATACTACATTACATTATCATCACATACTCTTTGAAAGTAGTAATGTAGTTTATCATAGACTTCTTTAATATGTAAATGCTTAGTTTTTAATGATTTTCGTTTCTTAGTTATTAAAGATTTATCTAATATTGTAACAAGTGAAGTTGCAAAAACACCCGTACCTGTTAAAGCTGTAGCAACTACTGGAATTATTAAAACACCTGAAGATATAACAACTGTTACAGCACCCAATCTTATTGTTAAGAATATGCCAATTCCTTGTGTTACATTCTTAACTTTGGTCCATCTCTTTCTTAATTTTTTATAATGCTCTAATCTTAATAATAATTGAGATTCCTTATCTTTCATATACCTAACTCTATCTTTGTGTTTTTCTTTGTTCATTTTTTCAATGTCCATTAAAGTAGAACTACGTTCATATGATAACGAAGGATATATTCTTGCGGTTTCTTCCATTTTCTTCCCCGTTGAGGTTTCTTCCACTTTTGTTTCATTCATTTTTAAAGAAATATTTTGAATAAATATTTTGAATACAATATTCTGAAATTCTATTTAAATCGAAATACGCAGTTGTTTGTTTGCCGTATAATTTAAAAAACTCATTTGTGTTGCTCATTTTTAAAGAAGACAAAATGTTTCTATTATATTCCCGTAAATGTAAAATTAAAAACAACACATTGATATTTCAATTCGGTTACTTTGCATACATTAAAATACATGTAAATTTGTCCACGTGTGGACACGTTTTAATTGGCTGAGAGAAAAATGACGTCATACAACAACATAATGAAAATGATTGATAACAGAAGGGTTGAATAATCAATTATTCCAAAAACACTCATCTTGTGAAAGACACTGCTCCAAGATTGAAAGATTAGTTTTTAACAGTCGTATAGGAAGCGAGACTCTACAAAGAGTCTGAAATTTATCTGCCAATTTTGCCAATTTCATTGCGAAGCTCAATTCAGTTCGTGAATAGTTAATATTGTTATGTTTTAAGAGATATGTGAAATCTCCTTTATTATTCTCACACAAGGATAATATATGATTGGCGTGTTTTCCAATAAAAATTTTACATGTGACACTCAAAAGATGGCTTTGCATTCGTATTTTAAGTGTTGTTTCAAAGAATTCACTGACGTTGAAATGTCCCCCGTCGGTTCTTTAAAGTATTCCACTGATTCGATGAATGTATAACGTCCAACAACACTTTCCTTCAACTGTTTTGTAAATGTTTCGATTCTGAAAGGAAGTGTTTCTTCCTTCTTTGCTTTGGCTGCGAGTTTCCGTTTTTCTTTGTATTCTTTTCGAGCAGAACGTATAGCGTCAGGATTGAAGAGTAGAGGCGCCTTCTTCACTTCCTTATCTATATATGAAAAGTATTCAGAATGTTTCTCCAGTGGAATGAACAAATCCGCAATATTTTTGAAGAACTCTGGAAGTACCGTTGCTATGTTAGCTTGTTGTTCAACGACTGCTTGACTCATGATTGACGGATAAATTAGTACAAATCACTATGTTCAAAATATAAGAATAACGTAATTAAAGATAGTGGAACGATGAGAGCAAGATTGAAATAATATCACAACAATCTGAGCACACGATACAATGACAGACGAGAGATAAAAATGAAAACAGTACAGCTGGCAGATATCTTAATGTCATACGGGTGTGCTGACGCACTGACAAGAATTAAAACAACTTGCCTAACGTACAATTAAAATCTCATTGTTTCAGAGTAGTAGCAGTAGCAGCTGTTTGTTCTTTCATACATTGTTTCCTTTCAAATGTTTGAGTTGGAGGTCACAGCTCTTTACACTGAAATGCCTTTTATTCATAAATGCGAGAAGCAGAAGTACGGTCATGGTTTTGGGAGTAAAAATTGTAATTCTCAAATTTTGAGATTTTGAAAAATTTGAAAAATTGGGTATTTTTAAAAACGCCTAAATTTATGAATTTAGGTCTTCATAACCTGAAAAAGGGTTCAAATTCATGAATTTATGTCGTTTTTAAAGATACTATTTTTTGAAAAATGGTACTTTTTGAATGGACTAAATTCATGTATTTAGGTCTTAAAAACCTGAAAAAGGGTTCAAATTCATGAATTTATGTCGTTTTTAAAGATACTATTTTTTTGAATTTTATGGTGTCCTGGAACGGTCTTTTGCCCATTACTGTGGCTTGTGCTAATTTGTTAGCATTTTTGATTATCACACTGACACCGTTTGTTATAACGTGAATCTTGCTTCAGAATAGAGGTATAATTTCATGCAATGTGAAAGATCTGGAGCAAAAATAATTTTGGAGTTTGCTTGTTAGCTTGAAAGTTAAGCTTTATTGTGGAGCCTTGATCATAGTGATACAAATTCTCCATATGTTGATGAATATGTGAAGAATAAGCACACAGTCCACGCAGCATTATACATGAGCGACCATATTGGAAGACTGTAAACTCGTGAGATATTTGGAAACTAAAGATATCTGTGATGAGTAGAAGAATAACTATGACAGTTTCTACGTTCTGACAGATTGTCCGATCTTCGTTGAGGACAAAATGCATGCACATCTTCCATTTCTACCTCATGGTTCAGATCTAGTTCCAAATCGATTTCAGATCTACCCAAATGAATTTCAGACATTTCCAGATGAATTGGAGATTCTCCATTTGAATTTAAGATCCTTTCAAAGTTGGGTTTCTGATAGATCTGAAATTCAACTAGAGAAATCTGAAATCCATTTAATGTCTGATATTCAGCTGGAAGATCTGAAATAGACATAGAGGGTGCAGTTGGTTCCAAAAGTTAGCATGCAGGGGTGATAGAGAAGTTTTCGGTCTTTGAATATTACATAGTCTTTTCAAACGACTGCAACAAGCCTCCAAAACAATGGCAAAAAAGTCAATGACCAGAAAAAAAATTTCAAAATTTTCCACTGGAAAATTTTCCGGAAAATTTTGAAAAAATTGGAAAATTTTCCATTTGCATCACTACGTGTCAGCCACGTCGCCATCACGTCACGAATTCACCAAAAAATTGCGTGTTTTGACAACGTGTCCAACACGTGGCCATCACGTCACGAATTCAACCAAAATATTGCGTGTTTTGACAACGTGTCCAACACATGGCCATCACGTCACGAATTCACCAAAATATTGCGTGTTTTGACAACGTGTCACACACGTGGTCAACACGTGATGAATCCCCGGCCACGTTCGGACACGTTCGCAACGTGGCGACCACGTTCCCTACACGTTTTGTGTTGCTTGGGTATCTTTAGTTTCCAAATATCTCAAGAGTTTACAGTCTTTTATTATCTTTCAATATGGTCGCTCATGAATGCTGCGTGGACTGTGTGCTTAATTATACTTCACATGTTCATCAACACATGGAGAATCTGTATCACTATGATCAACGCTGCATAATGAAGCTTAACTTTCAAGCTAATAATTAGCAAACTCCAAAATGAAGTACATTATTTTTGCTCCAGATCTTTCACACTGCATGAAATTATACCCCTATTGTAAAGCAAGATTCACGTTATCCCAAACGGTGTCTGCGTGACAATTGAAAATGCTAACAAATTCGCACAAGCCTTTGGTGGCAAACCCTAGATGCCCGTTTTTGGATAAAACATGCATGATTCCCATGCATGATCATACATGATTCATGCATGATCATGTATGATTTATGCATGACCATGCATGTTTCATACATGATCATGCATGTCTCATGCATGATCATGCATGCACCATACATGGCCATGCATGATTTTCATGCATGTTTTATCCATGAGACATCCATGTTATATGTATGAGACATGCATGTTATATCTATGAGACATGCATGTTTTGTCAATGAAATATCAATGATTTAATCATGTGACATCTATAATTTTACCATCGAATAGATGAAATTAACCAGGGATGCTAGTATCATTGTACAATCTGTATTGTAAGTTTATAGCACATTTTTGTCGTGGAGTGATGAATTCTACATGTTGCATGAATACAACATTGTAAAATTTACGAACATGAAGAACTTACTTTACAAATTGAAATACATTCATTACATTCCTGGCAAATTCCAGTCACTCCAGCATAGATGTGGCGCAAAGGCCATACATTATCTTCGATATAAAATTACACATGTCACAGAGACATTCAAATGCAAATTAAATAACCGTGTATAAAATCAACATCATGTTTATAGCAATGTATTGAAGACACAAGGAAAATTCATGCACAACGTGAATTAATGAAACGCAAATGAATCAGTCTCTAACACAGTTTTCAATCTCCGATTCAAAAAACATTTCTAATGAATTTATGGAATAAAAAATTAGAAAGAAGAGCTTTTACATGTTATTTGTAATTAGTAAAATAAGGTATTTTTCAAAAAAGACTCTGATCGAATAACAAATCATAATTCTAAAAGCTATCAGAGAAGTGTATTTTCTAGAAATGTTTTAAAACGATTAAAATGGCAGTGCAAGCGATTATTCGGAAGATGTTACTCTGAAATATTCTTTATATATTTTCTTGATGCAGCATTGTCGACCGGAAGGGTGCCATGACAGTTTATTGAGAAATTTAGTTGAAAGATATTTGAAATCATAATAAGAAACGATTGATCACTCATTCAGCTTATGGAGTTTTCTTCTGGAGCAAATATGTTATGGCACGGTACGCTTCTTCCCTTTGAGCTATACCGAATATAACGCTGTAGATTGAAGTGTATTCTTTTGTTCTTAATTCAAATTTCAAGCATGATTGATTTTCCGCACAATAGTAATCGTGTAAGAAAATATTTGTTAGAAAAATTGGTAAAATAATTATTCTTGCTAAAATTATCCTTTGTACGATAGCATTCATAGAGATTACAAAAACTGAGCCCTGCTCTCCCAAGTAAACAGCAGAAGGAATGGATATCCTTCAAAAATAAAATTTTCCATACGTATTTAGAAAATGCACAAAGTTTTACCACCGTATAGGATGACGTTCATATAGTAGCACACATCGAACGATCAGATACAAATAATTTTGAAGAAAATTACTGTTATCAACATAAAGAAAATTTCTCTTTCCGGATTTGATCATCCTTCATTTGAAAATCCTTCCAACCAGAAAACATGCCCACAGTCCGAATGCGTATTTCACGTCATCTGAAACACTGTCATTTCGAGTCGAACACCGTCGCGACGTCATCATCACATTTTTAAGAATAGAGGTGATGTCACGAAAAATTTACAGTTCAACGGAGAAACAATCACCAGTACTATGAAGTTTGAAGCGATGATACGAGGTCACTGAAAAAAACATCTTCAGTTGGACCACAAGACGTTTGTCCGAATCTGATGATCGGTGGGACGTTGCGAATATATGAGAGATTTATGGGTAAATAATAATTCCAGTATTTCGGGGTTAATTAACTCACAAGACAAGACGAAAAAACAGCCGAGCGTAGGTCAGGTATTGAGTCATTGATGCACAGATACGAGTTTGCGCAGCCTCAGCAATAAGCACCTGTAAAAAGAAGACAAATTTTGTGCTGATGTGCAGAGCAGCTAGAATTATCATACTTAACTAATCTTAATTAACATTCTATAGGTAGGCCTACTCAAAGTTGAGAAGAGAAATCATTTATAGTAATTTTAGGTGTTGTAGTAAAGACTATTAAGAAAACTGCTTTTGACTCATTTCATCTCTGACAATGTGGCAAGCGATATTATTCTTAGGAATTTTGATAGCAAATGAAGATATTCAGGAGTGGTTGAATTGTGATCATTAACAATTTATGAATTATTTTTTAATCAATGTTTGTAGTATCTATTAATAATTTTATTTTGATATTCAAGTACCGGTAACTGTTTTTACAAAAATGCAATCTGCAAATAAAAACGGAGTATAGCCTATTGCCGACCGCCTGTCAATCGTTCGTGAAATGAAGATAGTCAGGAATGCTTGAATTTTCTATAATATTAACACCGTACATGTAATTTCATTTTGTTAAAATCACAATCTGCAAACACACACATAATGTCATCTTGTCTACCGTTTATATGACAGCATCTCTTCAGGTATTCATGGTGACATGCGGGCCTACAACTAACATGTGACCATAATAACTAGGCCTACGATGATATGAAAAGTGCGATGCATAATTTGTAATAAGTAAACACAAATTGATATAAAAGAGTGGCAATGAGTTTGTACTTCGATTGTTTTATATTAATCGTAAGGCATGAAAAATAATTGATTTTGCAAAACTAAACCTATTGTTGGACTGCAACGCATAACTGATCTTTATTACAGTGTGCAGTCCGTCGTGTAGCATCTATGCCTTTTGTGTGCTTGATCATTTTTCTTAAACGACTCGAAATATCAAATTGATATCATTTTCTAAAATGTAGCGATTCTGAAAAAATTAATTGAATATCATGGGCGTTAGCTACAGGTTTTCAGTTCAATATTTATGAAATGGAAATAGTGACCTATTTAAACAAGCTTCCTTGATGAATCCATTTTTCAGAAACAAGATTAAATTGTATAACTTAAGCAGATATCGAATAGCTCAATAGTTTGTCCGTATTGATAAAAATATTCTCCATCTAAACTTTTTGTAGTCTTGGAATAGATTTTTTATGCCTTATACCATGTTCAATTGTTTCAATTTTTTTTTCAATTATTTGTCATCCAAATATTGATGCCATAGCACAAGTATAGCCTACTATTGAAGTGCTAAATTGAAATGGTTTTAATGCGTTAATTTAAGTTCTTTCATGCTCATAGTTTCTAGCATGCAACTATTTTGTCTCAACATGCCCAGATTTTTGTGCTATTTTCAAAGCAATCAGAAATTACGAATTTAAAAGCAGTGTATTACCGTTTCAACATATTCCCATTTGATTATGATTCTTTTCACGACTTTTGATCGATTTTTCAACGAGAAACGTCGTCGTGAAAACTGATATGCATGCACATTCTCATGTTGAATTCAAAGTGAATAGGTCTTGGGTTTTCCATCACACAAATGATGTCACATGCCCAAGACTTATTCACTTTGAATTCAATATGCCAAGAATTCCTCTTAGCAGCACATTTTAGTTCTTGATAGTTATGATATTTATGTATAAATAAAGGATTCCCAAAATGTGCTGCTAAGAGGAACCGAGAGGAATTGAGATATTTTGTTGTTGCCAGTAAATTAAATTAAGTGTGACGCTAGTAGCTTTCTAGTATTTGCAAAATTAAAAGCAGAGATAGCAGCACAGTCATAGAAATGTCTCTACGTGTTCATGGTCAATAAACCAACTTTTGATTTATCGATTGTATCATATGACCAAATCTTTCCTTTGATTTTGTTTTCGGGATTTCCAAATACATGTACCTAGACTTGCAGTTAAATGCTGTAAGTTGACAAAATAAATTTGGAAACATTTAGAAGCTTACCCTTTTTCTGCGGTTTGATCCAAGTGATGAATTTTTAATTCTGATGCACAAATCAAAGGAACTTGATGGCTTCATTGAGTGGAAGAACTCACTGACTACATGCGAGTGTTCATTTTTGAATTGTGCTCCATGTTGTGCATGAAAACTAAGTAAGATAATGAAAAAACGTAGACGATGAATAAATAAAGGTGTGTAAGTAGAATATCCTCTTGATGCGCTGACTTTTGTAATATTAAGCAGTTAACACGGGTTCACGAGAACGAAGAGCGCACAACTTGGGCAGCTTTCTGTCCCACGCACAGAACTAGATTCATCTGCGCGCGCTTCGGTTTCCTAGAAAGGAAGAGTTATATGTAACCTTATATCGAAATGGCACAGAATTAGACAACTTGCTCCTTCTCGAATGGAAAATTCGTGTATCGCTTGCTATTGGAAATGGCAAACAATAAGCTGTCAGCAAAGGACAACAGAGCCAGTGAGAGATGCGTGCGTGCTGTGATATCACTTCGCACACACCAAAACACACATCGATGCCTGGCTTCGATTCAATGTATGCACTATACAGTGAGCAATGCCGAGGAGAGGATGTGAAAACATCAAGTGAACTAATTTTCGTACGCCTGCTACTTTCTTTAATAATGATCGGAAGGGTCAACATTATGGAGAAAACTTGTGGGCAATGATCTGAATTCTTCGAATCTGAAGGAATTTTGGCAATCGAAGCACTTCGCTGGAACTCACATTAATCCGCAAGCGACGCACGACTTTTTTCCTATCTCTGTAAGGTATTAGGAATTCCTTTTTGGCCACCTAATAGGCTCCTCAATGTGCCGTCCATTTCGTATTAATCACGCTTCTAGCAAACCGAAGCAGAGAAACAAAATATTTAATTCTATGGTCCCACGTGATGGGCGGACAATAATTATTAAGCGGGGACGCTGAGTCACAGGTATCAACAGTTCCCAGCGAGAGAATATTATCGACCGCTCATGGCTCGCGAATGCGGCCACGATCAGGCTGCCAACAATGTGACCGAACTTCCTCAGCTGCGTGCGCGTGGCGAATTTCCTTAATATAGTGACGGAAAGTTATAGAAGCGAGATACGATTACGCAGACTGAGCGAGATACTTATGCAATTGTTTCTTTCAGTTACATGCTGATTTAATATCATAAGTTTTGCAAATTACTAGCTAAGTAATTTAGCGATCACACGAGCAAACTGATCAAAGTCGACTTGCTGATGGGCACGGTGTGGAACTTAGAAACTTCAATAAATGTTTCAATTTGAGAAGAAAAATGTGTGCCGATAGAATTGCTTAATATTGAAAAAATATGTCATGTGTAGGCCTAATATTGTTGACCTGTTCGTCAGCATTGACTGATGTTATTGCCATTGTAGCTACAATGTACATGTAGTGAATGTGAAAGATGATGAAAAATGAGTAGAAGAAGAGGAAGAAAAGAGGAACGAGTGAGTGAGTGAGAAAGAGAGAAGCGATGAAGTCACCTGAATATCTTAATTATACCCACCATATTCATCAAATATAAAGGGCATATATAAAACACTCGAAATAATAGTAGACATGCATATTTCATATGTCGTATAGGCCCTATATGTTTCACATGTCGATATCCATGGATCATCGATGTTTTATCCATGAGCGATTCTTTGAGTAATTTAAATGCATTTGTTACTTCTTACAGCATCAATTATTAGTAAAGTCGGTATCTAACTCAAATGGACAATTCTTCTCTACAGGAAACGCTCTTTTAATTATGTATTTTATCCACGTACATGGATCATCGATGTTTTTACCATGTACAATTCCAAATTACTATTCTGAGTAATTTTTATATACATTTCCCACTCTTTACAATGCTAAATATTATTAATATAGTTATATCTACACCAAAATAGACCATTTTATTTAATAAGGAATGAAATTTCTTGATAGGATTTATCCATGATACATGCATCATGCATGTTTTATCCAAAAACGGGCATCTAGGGAAAGAAATGTTCAAAAATCCGCGGACGGAACTCGTATTGCTACGATCGATTTAATCGAAATTGAAATCAAGAGTTTCAGACCCAATTTATTGGTACGTTGCTGCCTCGGCAGTGGAAGCGCTCAAATCATAGGGCCTATCAAAAAAAATGTTTTGTATTTTAGACGAATTTATAAAACAAGATTTAATTAAGGGCGCGCTTACACATCTTGCAATGTTTTTATCACGAAAATGAGCAAAAAATAAATTTAGCCAGATCTCTCACAAGATAATCTCTTGATATTAACAAGCGACGTTCCCACAGGGTTACAAAGGGCTCAGCTTGTTACAAAGATTATTTTCTTTATCGTGATCATATCACAAACTATGCCACTGAAAGAAAACTAATCAAAGAAATCACAATGAACTTCAAAAGATGTAAAAGAGCGGCCCACGTACGCTGTTATTCAGATTCAAGAAATGACACCTTGAATCATAAAATAATGCCATGAAAATTGAATTAAAAATATGACATCTCAGCCAAATGGGCACAAAAGGATGTAAAAGGGCGGCCCACGTACGCTGTTATTCAGATTCAAGAAATGACACCTTGAATCATAAAATAATGCCCATGAAAATTGAATTAAAAATATGACATCTCAGCCAAATGGGCACAAAAGGATGTCAATTTTTCCTTGAAGACTGCGCAGAGACTTGCATTTCAATGTGGTTTGTAGATTTCCTAAATCATCAGCTTGATTTCCTCTGAATTAAGATGCTTGTTTGTTTCAAACAATTTGTTTGTTTTAAGAAGATTGTTGTTTTCACTCCTTTTCATATTCAACTTGTTTCGTACTACTTATATAGGGGCTTCATGTCGGTGGTATATAAATTTGCAAAAAAACTAGCTATCTAAAAACTGCTCAAATGATATTTTGGACCACAACGTAGGTAATCTCCGTGAAAAAAATGATACTTTTCATATGTATGACACTTTTTGAGTCGACACTCTACCTACCTATACTTACTCTATGATGTCCGGTCCTTAGATCTAAAATTGACATCCGATGTCTGTGCACAAAATATTGCAATAGTATCGTGCTGCTACAGCTTTTCAAATTCAGCTGTTTGTTGCTTGATTATGACATAAGTTTTTGCCATGCGTCCACGCATAAATATCCGACCATTGCGTATCCGACACTATATGAATGTAAGGTGTCAAAGGAGCATCATGGCCAGGTGTTGCTTTGACAACTTCGCTAATGAGATGAAAATGGACATGAGTGATGTATGCATATAGTAGACAGCGGCACCTTGTGACTTAACTACGTCTTCTGCTGCTCTTCATACTACTGCTTTTTAACCACGTTTCAAAGCAATTTGATTCGATAACGACTAAGATGCACCATGTGTCTTTTATAATCCTGTCATTAAGCAAAAAGTTTAACTGTCTTGCTCCCTCACGAGTTGAATTCCACTAATTTTGATTGTTAAAATGTGCCACTTTAATTTTATACAGTCAAAAGCGCGCTTGACTTGAATTCGCGAAATGCATCATATCACGTGCAATTTCTCTTTAGTTTGTCATATTTGCCTCTCCCACATTTACAGACAATTTTCTCGCTATTATAGAGACGATTTCAACACATTGAACTTCGACTATTTTAAAAGTAGCTGTTTGTAAGCAATTATAGCACCGTCCCCAAGGAGATCTTGTACTTTCCCATTGAGTGACTGAAATTTATGTAGGCAATTATTCCTTCGACTTTTTATTTTAAGAGATCGCAGCAATTGTAATTATGGATAGCTGCTGATTTGAAAAAATGCAGACAGCCTTGCCTTCGGTCTGATGGACATGTTATGAAATTTAATAAATTCATTTATTGCGCCTTGTACGCGGAATTATCTGATGATCATTTATCGGCTTCATTTGTTATCTGGAAAAAGTCTAAAAGAATCAGCTGGAATCATTGGTTTTCCATACTACCTTGAAAAGTTTTAATTCATTTTAAAGCTCATCTCGAGATTTTGTTGCCTTCTGTTTGTTGCCGGTTGATTGGAATTGTGCTTGAAAGGAATTCGGTTTGAATAAGTACCTCCAACAGCGACACGCAACCTATTATTGGCAGTCGATTGGTGATTCAACTGCAGGATTTGTGTCTTCATTTTCTCCTGATTTCTTGTTTGTAATTTTTTTCAGAACTGAGAAGACAAAAGCTGGGTGACTTTTGTAAAGCCATCAAGTTGATGGTCTTAAAATCAGCTTTTTTGGATGTTGACTACACGATTCTAGTGAGTTTGAAGGCTATATGAGTGTGACGGGTTGGACATAGCTCATCTATAACATCAGCGTTTCGACAATTGAAACGCGGAAGTTCTGTAGCTCAGATGCAGCCTATGTGTAGACAGAGGAGAGCGCCGAGTTGACTGTTGTGGAGTGTAGCCACATTTATTAAATCTGAAAATTTCGTACAGCAAATGATGAAAACTTAAGTTACAATTCTTTTTGAAGATCATCAATTTGGTAATTGATTGGTGATTAGGGGAGAATAGGGCGACAAGGCAACATTTTTGACAATCATCCATCATTTCCAAATAATGAAAAAAACAAACCTTAATGCTTTTTCCGTAATATACAGCGTATTTCCTAGGGTCATTCCACATCAAGACGTCAAGTTTTGGAAAAAGTGAGTGGCGAAGGTTCTCAGATTTTCTTGAAATTCACATATTTTCATCGTTTGGGTCTATATAGATAAAATCCAAAATTTTTCGGAAAAATTCTGTCGGGAAAGTCACTTGCGTGGCCTTGACTTATTCGAATTTTTCAATTTTTAGAGAATTTATGAAGTCCTGACAATTTCTCGAAGCAGCTACGTCAATTCTGATAAGTGAAGTGTTCTATGCTTCACATTATCTATCTGAAATTGTAATCAGAATTAACTTTTTCCACCCAGAAGTATGATTTTTTTAATTTGAAAATGTGGGAAAATTGGTTCCTTTTATGTGCTGCTACTATCAAATTTATAAGTATGTGCTTTGTAATTAACAGATTGTCCACATCAATGATAGGATATAATCAATGACCAAAGGAAATAGGTTCATTAATTATTACGACTCATATTTTTAAAACAAAACATTTGAACTTAGTTAACTCAAGTACCTTTACAAATCTAGGAAAATCAGAATTATCATGGCCTGTAAAATCCTGTGTTGGTTCTTCAATTTTCTTCACGATGTCCTCACTTGGATATCTGTGAATATCGGGAGACTTTGGAGTACCGGAAATATTGTCCTGCTCTGACTAGCGTACTGACTTCCGCTGGATTTTCGCTAGTCGAAATTATTTGTCCATAATATTGATTGCCTAAGTAATCGACATAGACCCAACTATTTGTCGCGTAGTTTTCTTCTTCACTGAAATGAGAAGTAATTAAATAAAGATCGGTTTTGTGTCTAATTTGGTCTACAATAGACTCACTGTTCTTTCATCTTAGAAAGGTATATATTTAAATGATCTCCTCCTTCATTTTATATATCATGGCTTAATCTGGCACAGTCTGCGTAGACGAATATTTCTAGCATTCATGATGGACAGGTGTAATATTGTGAGGGGAGGACAAGGTGGATTATAGACACGTAAGGAAAACCTTTCCTTGGTGCTTTTTTCTTCGAAGTGGACGTTCAATGTTGAGCGCTTCAGCTGAGTTGATTTCTGATCCCAACACGTATATTTCCAATACGCCTATGTTTCCAATACATGTAGTTATAAGCTATTTATGACCCTTTCGAGGCAAACTGTTGAGTCATTTTTCGGACGAAGTGCATCGTCAACGGTAGCCAAATAGTTTCGCGCTTATTTCAAGTCTCCTACAATTCAGTTATAGCGATTAAATAAAATGATGACCTCTTTCATGCATTTATACACTAATGCAGTATGCGCGAAATATAGGCCCGACCCGACATGTACATAAATAGCTATTAATTTTCAAGTATGCTGCTTGGTCTACATTGAGTCACGGGAGCTTCGATACCGTATTTGTCAAGGATTCCCTAAAATTTTTGGATGGTCCGTTGCGAGCGAAAATAGCGAGAAAATAGCACATTAAGCAAAAAATTCTCATTTATTCATCAAATTTGAAGGTCAAAAGTATTTGTCGAGGAGATTAATTCAGGGAGATTTAAGAAGTCACTGATACTAATATACACCTACTATCAGCAAAAGCACAAAATAACTGGTATACAATTTTATCAAGATGCAATTGTGGAAAGACTTATAATAGGATCTGCTTATGACAAAGCAAATACTGAATTGAAAGCAAATTTGATAGTAGAAGCAAAAAAACAATCTAATTTTACCACATTTTCAAATCCAAAAAAGTCATACTTCTGGGTGGAAAAAGTTACTTCGGATTACAGTTTCAGATCGATTATGTGAAGCGTAAAACACTCGACCTATCAGAATTGACGTAGCTGCTTCGAGAAATTGTCAGGACTGAGTCAAACATGTCAAAAATTGAATATTGCTATGAAAGAAAGAATTCTTTATTGTCTCAAAATGCATGAATCAGTGAGCACATGACAAAATTCTTCAAAATGACAATATCACGAATAATAAATTATAAAATCAAGAATTTAAAATCAAGTGAATATAAGTGTAATCATGAATACCTGCTAGAACCGCATTTAATAAAAGAAAAATAAAAGAGTTTTTTAAAACGCACAGTTTTAGCATGAGGAATACTAAATGCTCATCAATTAAGCAGTCCAAGAAGAATTTTCCTCAACTTCGCTGCGAGATTGGTGATGTAGGCCGTCCAGGGATGCGGAGTCGGACTCCGGCCTATAGCTAGACCCGAAATATAATACAAGCATATTATTTATTCTCGTGCATATAGCTGTCACTGTCTTGATGTCAGCTTTCTCCATCAAACAAAAGTACAGAGACAGCAGTGCATTCAAAGCTTGTAATAGTTGAGGGAATTAACCGTGAAAGTGAAAAAAGGATTGTCTTTTCACTCGGTGATTTAGTAGAGAAGATAATCCTTCCTAGCCTCGATCACACCTACACGTCAAATGTCACATCAGAGACAAAAATGAAATACTGGTCTGTTTGAGAACATTACCTCTTACCCTCACGTTAATCGTGTGTGATGGCTTCCCTAAAGCGCATATTAAAATCGAAAGTGTACTCATATGTTTTGGAGAAGGATGGGGATTTTCCTGTCCGGCACCGTTACGAATGAGAAATCTATGCCTCTCATATACTGCTATGTTCCGGCTAGATAATAAGTCAAAATGATTGTGATAGATCCGAGTATTAACTGAGTGACTCCAATGGGTTGAGTTACCTTCATAATTGTGATCAAGAATCGCTAAAACGCAAAAATCGAAGGCTGTCATGTTACCCCATTTGACTTTTTGAAATAATTTAGTGATCATCTCAAGGTAATAGCAATCAACATCCGCTAATCCACATAATTCATTAAGTCAATCAGTTGTCTTCCTGCAAATGTATCGCATTGTTTGATATTGATGATATGGTAAGAAAAATACAGCAATTTTCAAAAATGCAAAACATTTATTATGAAATGTAAGAAGTTCATCGATCTCTGCTGAGCGGGAAAAGTGAGCTAGGAGGGATTTTCATATCTCCCACATTTGTGGCTTAATATTCCTTCATTTTTTATATTTCGGAATTTCTTTCTAATGGACAGATTCTGCGGTATATGGTTACTGCCATGTCACCCCAACTGCCAAGTCACCCCAACTGCCATGTCACTCCAACTGCCATGTCACCCCAACTGCCATGTCACCCTAAATGCCATGTCACCCCAACTGCTAAGTCCCCCAACTGCCAAGTCACCCCAACTGCTAAGTACCCCAACTGCCAAGTCACCCCAACTGCCAAGTCACCCCAACTGCCAAGTCACCCCAACTGCCAAGTCACCCCAACTGCTAAGTACCCCAACTGCCAAGTCACCCCAACTGCCAAGTCACCCCATCCTCCCTACTGCAACTAACGAGCATCATAGTAAATAATCTTCTTTCTTAGGCTAAAAGTAGTTATAGTAGTTTAAGCAGTTTCGTCTCAATTGTATACAAAGCAATGTGGTTGTCTAACAAGCCCTTTGAGTGCACTATCCATATCAATGATGTTTCATGCTGTTGGCTGAATCCAAGTAATTATAATTACCGCTATCGAGAAGACTATATATCGGCAAGTCAGCTGATTGATTGATGCAAAGTCTTCTGTGTGTAATAACCGACGATTATTGCATTAAAGTCGGTAGAAGCCAAGTTGACAAGAAAAACTAGGAAGGGTATACCAACCAAATATAATTTATGTCTGCATTCATGGTACATGAGATGCAGATTGTGGGTTGGGTAAGCAGGCCTACTTGTTTTCAAATTTTGGAAGATAACAGACGTACTTCCTGCTATTGGGATGTCCATGAATCTGTCTTGGCAGGGGTACTGGTATTGTTTCCACTCATAACTAAAATATTAATCTTACTTCTTGCAACTTTAAATGCCAAACGCTAGAGGTCTGACTCTATGAACTTCGACTCCGATATTGCATCCGAATTCGAAATCCACAGGATTGATATATATACACCTTTAGAACTACTACAAGGATGAATCATTTCACGAATGTCACGACGAATTTCTGAAGTTTCCATGTTTTCGATTCTGTGGATTGAGTTAGAACATCCGGCAATCGTAGTCTCAGCATCGGTTTGTAGCCTATTTGTATTACATATTGGTACATCAGCACAAGGATTAACTTCATCCGGTGTATTTACGGATCTAGATATTATATAGCTTCCTGGCTCGCAACTGGCACAGATATTGAATTCCGAAAATGTTCTAAGTACTCTGAGACCATTGATTCACGGACCAGCATTTGAAATATATAATTGCGCATTTGTAGGGGAATTATGCTCATGAATTTGAGCCTATTATCGCAATAAGTAAATCACCACCAATTAGGAACAGTCATGCAACACATGATTAGTCGATGTGTGCTACTCTAAAACATGAAAAGAAATTTCCTCTTTATGTTGCTGATTGGTAGCGTCTCATGTAGTCCATGTTTAAATTTCAAGTGTGTTAAACACAAATCATAACCTTTACGCTAGACATTATATGTACAACTTGCATGATATGCGAAATAAAATGCAATTTGATTTGATAAATCACTGGGATAGGACAGTCAATTATTTATAGAAGTTTGAATCGAGGATGGCTTTATTTATTCAAGTTCTGTACATGACGCGCATAGTGACCACCGCTGCGCTAATTGCGCTGATATTTTGCCTTTTCCGGGGTTTCTGCGCTATTTTTTTAGACTGCAACGAATTAGTCCTATATCAAAGTATTTCTGGATGTTTATCAAAAGAAGACAAACTTTTTTTTCATAATTCGGTATTTCCGATAGATCGGTATTACCGATCTATGTATCGAATGAAGTAGGCAGGCTTCTATTTTCAGGCTTCTGCATCTGAACAAAATCCAAGGTATTAGAATCGCTATGTTATCTAATTCCAAGATGAATAGCCTATTTAACAGCATAATAACATCAGATACATGCTGCGCATGTCAATATAAATCATCATTGCATCATATCTATAATGCATGAGAGCAAGTATTATGGTCAAATCGGAAGCGAGATGTAGATCAACATAATTGTCCCGAGTGCAACGAGCAATTTGTATAGACTATCATGGAAAAAACGAAACTAATATTATTTATGAATGCTGAAAGTAGATCCAGTCATCACTCAATTGATGTTCATCGTTTAATTGAAGAAATTGGAAGTAGGCTTGCTCTCATCTAATTTTTTGGCTTTCGATTTCTTTTGCTTTACATGAACCTTACACTCTCATCCTCAAATGCAGTAATTGCAATGTTGATTATCGTAATAAATATGTGCATTGGCTTAAAAATGAGATCTTATTTGTTAATTTCTGCTAGATAATTAGAAAGTTTAGTTAGAAAATTAAGTCACGCTTTTTATGCCGCACCCTGTATCAATGTTTCGTTTTACCTTAACACCAAAATTGAAGAAGTTTTGTTGCTGCGCTATTTTTTTGGACCTGCGCTGCTTCTTTCGAAATTTGCGGTGGTCACTATGATGACGCGTCAACTAAACGAAAATGCACAAATATGGTTACGTAGTTGAAATGACATTTTATTTATTCCTTCTTTTTTTTTAATCAATTTTTCCTCTTTTTCCTTTATTATTCATCGGTAATAGCACTGGGAACCATGGTTAATCGATGCCAACCTCCTAATATCTAGGCTACTACAATAATGCTATAATGTCACTGAAATGTAGCAAATGCGTGTGATGTAATGTTTTTACGCATGGAATTACTTATATACATGGTGTAGGCCTGCTTAGCAAAGCAGAGAAAAAAGTGGCCATAGATCTTCACTGACTGACGTTCAAAAGCCTTCCACTGATTCACGATGTAGAAATTTCTTCGCTGAGCCAAATTGGAGATCATACCATAGAAATGTTCTTTCTATTGGTGTAGATTTCAGCACGAAGGACAGACAAATCTTGCTCAATTGGCATACAAGAGCTGTCTCGCTTTCTAATGCATGAAGGAGAATTAACATCGGACAGAAATGATTCTTCTAGGTTCCTCTGAGCTCAGGTAGGCTCTTGTGAGCTCAGTTTTTCGTCTTCTTGGTCGCCTAAGGGTGCCGGATGGCCCCAGATCTTCTCTGTGGTGACCGGGAAAATGAGGAAAATATTAAATATCTCATGACCATGTGTCGTGGCCTGCCGTTTTTGGTATCGCTATTAGCGGTTTGTATTTCCTCACTGAGTTTGGCCTCTATCTGCCGACATGTTTGCAAAAGGTGAGAAAATTCTGATCTGGAAAAAATGGCCTTTCAAAATTGGTCATAAATTTGCCAGTAAACCAAATCCTACGATTTTTGTAGAAGGTTGAAAATTAAGCTGGCATGGAACTTGAGATAGCAATGCTTAGACCGGTAACCTCAGTTAGTTTCAGAGGACCACTGTAAAAGCGTTGTGGAAAGGGCTGGCGAACAAACCCGGGCTAGGTTCAGGGTAAACAGGACTGCGTCTGACTACCATGTAGCTGGATTATGCATGGAAACTACCATTTTCAACAATTTTCACACGTGTTGAACTCAAAATGCGTTCCAAATTTATAAATGATTTACCAACTCCGTTGAAAAAAGCTTCATATTTTTCAGGTCATGAAGGCGCTTTCACTCCTCTGTTTGCTTCTCCTATGCGTGGTAGGAAGCTCTGGTCAGTTGTCTAGTCAACAGCTGATGGCGTTCAGTAAAAAGGTGGCTATTGAGTATCCGAAATTGGAGAGCTTAATAAATAATGTGGCAACTTTATTGGCCGACTTATCCGCTCTGGTATCAAATTCTACTGCACTGCAATCGGTCATTGCTTCTCCGAATGTTAGCACTGCATGCTCGGAATCATTGAATTATGCATTAACGAACATGACATCATGGACGTACAACAGTAAGTTTGATTAATTGGCTCAAGTGTCGTTGATCAGTTGTATTCTTTTAAATGTACCTGCTTGCCGACATATAGCGTTCTCATTGAAATGAAACTTCAAAGTCACTAGTACACATAGCAGACTTTTCTGGAGAGTTGTGGTGCTTTTAGCCCGGATGTCCTTCCTGCCGACTTCCAAAGACACTATCGGGGCTCGACCTCAGGACCGAAGGATCGCTAGGCTAAGCACTTAACCACTGTCCCACTGAGACCATATAGCTCTCTCGTTCTCTTTGGATAATCAAAATAATGTGACGGACCTTTATTGACACCCTCTACTATGTGTCGCAATCGACTGACATACTGATATGCTGTCTCGCTACAACATGAATGCCGGTAGCATTCTGTCAGTAATAGCTGGACAATGAGCTGTTGATATCACTTGGAGATGACTTCTACCTTCACTCGCATTCCTTTTGAACTGTCAGCGTGGCCTAGCGAAGAAGGTGCGAGGTCGTCTCCACCGCGGACTTCGGTTCGATTCCTGGGCCGAGTGAGTGCGGTCGAGGAATAAAGTGTGTTGGTGTCTTACATTGACTTAAGTCGTTGTCATTCCTTTAAGATATTCAATGCACTGCAACAGACCTTTGTTGACAACCTATGCTATATGTCACAATCGATTGATATACTGTTGTGCTGTCTCTCTATAGGATGAATGCCGGTAGCATTCTGTCAATAATAGCAGGACAACCAGCTGTCGATATCACTTGAGGTGATGATGATGATATATTTGTTATCAAGAGTACATGCAACATTAAGATGCCAAATGGATAATTAACAAATATCAAGCCCAAACGGACTGTAAGTAAAAGGAACCAACAAAAATATACATAGAAGAAGAAGATGAATATCAGATGTCGTATCGAATAAAGTAAGCAGAAATTGATCTTTTAAACTCTGTAACAGTTGAGACATTTCTTTCATGATTATAGAGGGAATTCCAATGATGTGTCACATCTACCGTGAAAAAATGATGACGATATGAATGTTTTGATAGGAGGACAATTATCGTTGCGCGACCAGAGTAGGAAAATAATTCTGTTGAGTTAACATCACACAGCTGATTCACAATCTTGAATAAAATAATAAGCTTGTAGCACAGTCGGCGAGCTTCAAGGCTTAACAAAATTAAGTTGTGCAACTTCGATCTGTAGTTCAAACCATTCAAACTAGAAAATGATCTACAAAAACGCTTCTGAACTTTTTCAACATGATCAATGACGTATCGACGATATGGACACCATATGATGCTACCAAATTCAAGTATAGCTCTCACATGAGCTTTGTACAACATGACAAGGAGCAAAGGATCACGACAGTAAAAAGATTTCTTAATCATAACTAACACGCGATTTGCCTTTGAAACCAGTGAAAAAATTTGATGTTTAAAATCCGAAGTTGTACAAACCTTTATACCAAGATCTTCAGTTGTATTCACTTGAGGAATAATAGTCTCATTAAAAAGATACTCGTTTTTAGGGTTATCGCGACCAAAATACATTATATTGCATTTACTCAAATTCACAGGAGTACCATTTCTCACAGACCAATCATGGATATCATTTAAGTCTGACTGGAGACTCGCATTTGCGAGGAAAGTTGTAGATGATTGATTTTATACACGCGAACAAAAGCTCTACATCATCAGTATACTTAAGTATCAAACTGTTGGATACGCATGAGTCTAAATCACCAATGAAAAATAAAAATAAAATAGGGCCAAGAACAGACCCCTGAATAACTCCTACCAATTGGAGTAGAGCAGGAAGCTTTACTCTGTATTCTAACATATTGAGTGCGATTTCCGTTTTGGGACAATTCCACGCGTTACGACGTTATTTCGCACGCACTTCATGAAATTGGAACTTAGTTTTTCATCAGAAGTAATACCATTTCTCATTATCTCTGAATGGATTCCAATCAAGCTTGTGATCAAAATGAAGAATGCGTCGTCGGAAAAGCACAAAAAGTTAACCATCGTACACGAAAAAACATTTTATTACAAAGTTACGACGTTACGCGAATGCAACCTCGGTTTTATGTTATGTTGCACTTATCTATTTTTCTGCAAATTGAGGCTATATTTTCATTCCACCTTTTGTGGACATGTTCTCGACACGCTCCTCTTTAATGACTGGTATGTGGGAAGTCACATCCTACAATTGCTGAATCGTAAATTAAAGGTATTCAATGCTACGACGTTACATGCAAAATGTTACGACGTTACGCGTGCGAAAAATATGCAAGCACGTTTTCCGAACTGCACAAATTTAAAGTACAGCCGTTCCTAAATGTTTTCTAACACGTTTTCAATGGTCAGTAAATCATTCGAATCAAAAGTGTACATGATTCGACTTCTCCCCGATGACTGCACTCAGTATAACTCACACAATGGTGGACCTACCAAATTCATCCATGTCCTCACTTGATGCCCATTGGAATTTCCCTTCAGCTTGTCTTTTCATAAACAAGGTGACTATAATGTTGCCATTTCGGTCTGTGACACGATCTACAAACCAGGAATCATCGCAAGCAGCGGCTTTATGCATTTGGTTGACACTTAATGACCTGCAGATGTCCAACGAGACTCGGAGAATCGCATAGCCATTACCAGTTTCTGTCCGCGAAGGTCGAACAGCTCCATATAATGTAAATCGATAATCGCAGCGTAATACGTACTGAATTCGTTTTAAATACTCGATTTTTGGTGAGTGTTTGAAAACTTGCCATGGAATGTTTCGCAAATGACTATGTAGGCCTAAGCAACGACCATAGGGACCAGCCTACAACTGGTGCTGGGGTCGATTGCAAACGTCTTACATGCTGCTGTTGATGTAGGTTCACTGGTAGCAGTGACACTTTGTTCCATCCAAACTGATTAAATAAAAGTAGAAAACTGTAGTAGAATAAAAGTAGAAGAGCTAAACGATAATTAAGATATCATAACTAATTCATCAAACGTTTGCTCTAAAACGTTCATCTCTTAAAATTTCCTTTTCAATTTACAATTCTAAAAGAATGGTAATTCCGGTTGCATATTCAATGCTAACATCCTTTGCAGTCATCAAATAGTATTTTCAGAATTTCAGACTCCAGCCGATGCCCTCAAACGAACAGAAGTACATGAACTTCATATTAAAGATAGACATAAGCACTCATACTACTTATGCATTGATAAAAGTAGTACTCATCCATATTTAATGCTATTGAACGAAATCTTCCATCGGGCTATATACACTCGAATCAAGACACGACACGGTCAAAAAAAAATTCGAAGGATCCAGGAAACGGAAGATGCCAAAGTTAAACAATTACCCTAGTGGAGAATCCTGTAAATAATTAGGTAATTAAAAGTCATGAACGAATGAATATAAATTAATACTGACAACATAGAGTAACCTATTCTAGTATAGAGCAGGTACTAAAATACGTATAAAGGCAAGTCTACTCAACTGAAGACGGCAAGGGAAATAAATTAATACTTATAAACGATTTTATTTTTATCATATAAGAACTGTAATAAGAGTTCGTCATGGACCTGACGAGAAGCTAACTAAAAATAACAAAAGGTGAAAATTAGAAACCTAAAAAACCAAAATTAAGCTTGCTATGTATGGAGTCATCAGGGAGGAACCATGTGGCTGCATGAAGCAAGGTTTCGGCCCCTAACCTCCAACCTATACCACATGGCGGGGCCAGGCCAACCATATTGAATGTAGGATATGGAAGGTCTCTCCAATCCTGAGGAAACATAGCAGAACCTAACCGAAAATAAAAATTTTTAATATATTAGGACAAAAGGACGCACTTGAAACTAGAAGAGGTTTTCTTAGCCCAACATCCCAATGATGGATGGCATCTGGCGGGGCGAAAAACAACCAAACTTAAAAACGAGGAACCTATTCTTGGAGAAGGACTTAATGCAAGAATTAACCAGCAAATTATTCTTATAACCCCGTCCTTTAAAGATATCAAAAATGCCCTTAGCTCTAGATATGAAGGCGGAAGCATCAGATGAAATCCTGGCGAACCTGATGAGTTGGGCAGCAAAGATGTTTAAACCAGTGTTCAAAGGCATGTTACTCTCGGGGAAAGTATACAGCACCACTGGGAAGCTGAACTCATCAACCTTATGGTAAACCTCTGTGATGTATTGGCCACCATCTTCGATCCTGATTTTTACATCCAAATAATTAACACATTTGTTGTTGTCTCCGCTTCTACTAGCTAAGAGATCTACCGGGTAGATTTCAGGAAGGATCTTATCAAAATGTTTGAAGTTAAACACACAAATGTTATCGACATACCTAGTGGTACGAGAGAGAAGTTTGGCTAAGCCAAATCTCTTACTCGCAAGAGCCCCCTCACAAAATTAAACTCCCTGTAAGCCAAAAACAGGTCAGCTAAGAGCGAGCTGGAATTCCCACCCATAGGTATGCCTCGAATTTGCTTGAAGACAAGTCCCCCGAAAGTGACAAAAGTGTTATCCAGGATGAAACTTATTGCATTAAGGAATTGGGTTTTGGACCAGCAGTGATACCCTCTGTATTTTTTATTCGAGAAGAAGGTTCTATAATAGCCAATGCAAATAAAGCTCCTGGAACTGCTAAAAATTAACTCACAAAAGTCTTTCAAGGACTCCATAACCTGGTATAAATTAAGATTCGTATAGGGTGTGGAGAAATCATATACTTGTAAGGAGTGGCAATTCAAACCCGACATCCTGTCAAGGAATTCCCCAGAAGAGTTAATGCTCCAGAAGGCGTTCACACCTGAATTATGCTTGATGGAAAGGCAATAACTACTAAACTTTTCCCGGACCAATTGCAAACCTTTGTTCACAAGTATGGCCAAATCTTTGGAAGTGCTGTTCCTGGCACCAGCTATGAATCTACTTTTATACGGATTTTTGTGCAATTTAGGTATCCAGAAAAGTTTAGGTAAAACCATAAACTTATCTTTAACCGTTATGCCAAAGGAATCCTTGAGGGCGGTGCAATGTTCGGCAATTATGCCATTAATGGAAGAAATTACTGGTGCGTAAGTCTGATTACCAACAGTATTGAAACTTCTAAGGTCAAAGCCTAGTTCGTTCAAGAGGACAATGAGGCAATACTTCCTACACACAATGACAAAATTGTTGGCGGCCTTATCCGCCGGAGTAATGACGTAATTCTTCTGAAAGCTTGAGATGAAGTTTTTACACTCCTTAGATCTTAGTACCTTGTGCGAATGGAAAGATGAAAAGCTAGAACTTAGGAAGGAAATGCGATTTTTAATTATCTTAAGGACAGCCTCCGACCAATCCTGGAAGTCAGAATTCTTAAGGGCGTATTTTCTGCAGGACTTTTCAATAAAAGCAACTAATGCATTTTTAACACTGACTGTAACAAAATCCCAAGACTTGTGAATAGGCTCTCTATAATTGGTGCCCTTAGCCATCAAATCCCTAAGTTTAGGGTTTGATATAATATTCAAGTCACCAGTAACCACGTGTAAAGCGGGCTTGTAGCAGAAGATAGAATCAACAAAGACAAGGCTTGCTAATAAATTCTCTGATTTCATCAATAGAAGCATTCTTCAAGATCTGGATGTAATTGAAGAGCTTCCGACCAATAGGGGTGGTGTATTTGAAGAAAATCTGTAGTGGACATTTACAACGAATTGGATTAGGCAACATACTGTTAACATGTGAATCAGCGAAAATAGAAGAAACTTTTAAGAGATCTACTTCTTTGCACTCAAAAGGGATAATAATAACTTCCCTGTCGACCTTATCAACGGAATCTTCGACTTTTAAAAATCTCGAACAGAAGGATTCGACTAGATACGAGCAGGTACCCGGCTTTCTAAGAGTAAAAACAAAAGCAAGAAGTTGTTTCAGTGTGGTACGACTAAGAGATTTCAAAGTGATGTAAAATTCGTAAAACATGTTGGAAAAACAAAGGCTATTAATTTTATCGTAGAGAGACTCCAAGCATTTAGTCAAGACATTTCTCTTATTACTGTGAATCCCATGCCCTCTAGGTCTTCTAAGGACCGGAGAAGAGAAGTACTGCTTATGTAAGGAACCTTTGGAGACACAACCAAAACCTTGAATTCTATCGTTCAAGCCAAGTGGGAAGATTGTACATAGTGTTTTAATCCAAAAATCCTCCTTCTTCAGAAGCTCCCGTACACAGTTTTTCAGGATGTTGGGTGGCAATTTTCTAGATAGTTATACTAGATGTGCATTTATTCGTCAAATTGGGCACTCCATATAACTCCTATGCTGCAATTTCGAGCAGTAGGCCTATTTGGTCACAGCATTAGTTTGGAATTTTCTCAAAAGCGTGTTGAAAATTCCAAGTGTGACCTAATTTTAAAAAGCGAGGGAACCATGTTACAATTAAATAGCTAGAAGACAACACAATATGTGCCTGCTCATCAAGTCATCGTATTTGTGTTTACATGAAAGGTTAATTGAATTAGCCAAATCAAAGAATTAAAGGATGTTGCGAAAGATTAAAAAATGGGCACATTCTGAATCGATTCGTCACGAGAATGCCATGAATTCACCCATCGAATTCTACAATGCCTACTACCAATGTAGTGAGTTTTCGGATGCTGATAACTTCCATTTAACAGTGTGACCACATAGCCTTACGACGTTACGATTTTCAAAATTCTCTATAAAACAAATTTGTGAACAAAAAGCGGATCTGAATAGACAGTGTGATATGAATCACTTTCCTTGCTTTGCACCTAAATTTTGGAAGCTTTATAGGTTGTTTGAAGGTCGTGAGACGAAAAAATGTCATTTTTCCGTTACGACGTTACGCATGCAAGTTCAGATCTGCATGTCAATTTTTTAACTAAATAAAAGAAAGTGAGATTGTTTTCGAATAAGTGCTCGACTTTTGACTCGAATAAGTAGCAAACATCTGCTATATTTGAATCAATTAGAAATACATTACAGGCCTCCCAACGAATTTTAGTGAGAATATAGGCTAAAATTATAGGTCCCAAAAAATATATAGGCTTTTATAGGTTTTCATAATCTTATTATGTATAGGCATATTATTGTTTAATTGAAATTAAATTTATCATGTCATCAATCTTGTTCAATTACATGTGAAACTCCAACCAAACTAATTCGATTGCAATCAATAAGTAGGTTTATTATGAGTAGATAAATTACGTAAATGACTAAGTAAAATACGTTGAAAATTGAAGTCAACGACTATCATCCAATACATGCATTAATACGTTCAAGTGCTATTTAACTTTATGAATATTTTGTACATGTAGGAAGCTATAAAATATTGACATTCATTATAAAAAAACAACTCTATTAAAAAATTACAAAAGTAGTAAGCAAGTGACAAACACCAGATAGCGCAAGATGGCGGCCGTTTCCCACCCTACCCCCCCTACCCCTACCCCTACCCCCTACCCCCTACCCCTACCCCACTACCCCTACCCCCTACCCCTACCCCCCTACCCCTACCCCCTACCCCTACCCCCCCTACCCCTACCCCCCTCCTCTCTTCCTCCTCCTCCTCCCTGTCCTGGGGTGTTGTGCCGCCCGGGTGGGCTTGGGTGCCGGCCTGGTGGACGTGGTGTGCCGGCCTGGTGGACGTGGTGTGCCGGCCTGGTGGACGTGGTGTGCCGGCCTGGTGGACGTGGTGTCCATCGTCTTCCTCGTCAAAAATGGTCTCAACAAGTTTTTCCACCCCGGGGGGGGTAGGGTGGGAGGAAATCCAAAGTGTCGAATTTCGATGCGCCAGTGCTACCATCGTCTTCCTCGTCAAAAGTTAGGTCGACAAGTTTTTCCCACCCTACCCCCCCTACCCCCCCGGGAGAGCTAGCTGCTATCTCGGCTTCTAGTGAACGGATTTTGTTCGTTCGGGTTGCATTCGAAAGAGGATGAAAAACTAACCTATGACATTTTTTGGCGCGAGTCAATCCGATCAGCCGTTCAAAAGTTAGAGCGGTTACAAGATTTTAGGAAAGGTTGAAAAAATCCTAAGTGTCAGAGTGACTTGTACGGTAAAAATGAAAATTTTTTTTTCCAAAGTGTCGAATTTCGATGCGCCAGCGCTACCATCGTCTTTCTCGTCAAAAGTTAGGTCGACAAGTTTTTCCCACCCTACCCCTACCCCCCCGGGAGAGCTAGCTGCTATCTCGGCTTCTAGTGGACGGATTTTGTTCGTTCGGGTTGCATTCGAAAGAGGATGAAAAACTAACCTATGACATTTTTTGGCGCGAGTCAATCCGATCAGCCGTTCAAAAGTTAGAGCGGTTACAAGATTTTAGGAAAGGTTGAAAAAATCCTAAGTGTCAGAGTGACTGTGTACGGTAAAAATGAAAAATTTTTTCCAAAGTGTCGAAATTCGATGCGCCAGTGCTACCATCGTCTTTCTCGTCAAAAGTTAGGTCGACAAGTTTTTCCCACCCTACCCCTACCCCCCCGGGAGAGCTAGCTGCTATCTCGGCTTCTAGTGGACGGATTTTGTTCGTTCGGGTTGCATTCGAAAGAGGATGAAAAACTAACCTGTGACATTTTTGGCGCGAGTCAATCCGATCAGCCGTTCAAAAGTTAGAGCGGTTACAAGATTTTAGGAAAGGTTGAAAAAATCCTAAGTGTCAGAGTGACTTGTACGGTAAAAATGAAAATTTTTTTTTCCAAAGTGTCGAATTTCGATGCACCAGCGCTACCATCGTCTTTCTCGTCAAAAGTTAGGTCGACAAGTTTTTCCCACCCTACCCCTACCCCCCCCGGGAGAGCTAGCTGCTATCTCGGCTTCTAGTGGACGGATTTTGTTCGTTCGGGTTGCATTCGAAAGAGGATGAAAAACTAACCTGTGACATTTTTGGCGCGAGTCAATCCGATCAGCCGTTCAAAAGTTAGAGCGGTTACAAGATTTTAGGAAAGGTTGAAAAAATCCTAAGTGTCAGAGTGACTTGTACGGTAAAAATGAAAAATTTTTTCCAAAGTGTCGAATTTCGATGCGCCAGTGCTACCATCGTCTTTCTCGTCAAAAGTTAGGTCGACAAGTTTTCCCCACCCTACCCCTACCCCTCCACCCGGGAGAGCTAGCTGCTATCTCGGCTTCTAGTGGACGGATTTTGTTCGTTCGGGTTGCATTCGAAAGAGGATGAAAAACTAACCTATGACATTTTTTGGCGCGAGTCAATCCGATCAGCCGCTCAAAAGTTAGAGCGGTTACAAGATTTTAGGAAAGGTTGAAAAAATCCTAAGTGTCAGAGTGACTGTGTACGGTAAAAATGAAAATTTTTTTCCAAAGTGTCGAATTTCGATGCGCCAGTGCTACCATCGTCTTTCTCGTCAAAAGTTAGGTCGACAAGTTTTTCCCACCCTACCCCTACCCCCCCGGGAGAGCTAGCTGCTATCTCGGCTTCTAGTGGACGGATTTTGTTCGTTCGGGTTGCATTCGAAAGAGGATGAAAAACTAACCTGTGACATTTTTGGCGCGAGTCAATCCGATCAGCCGTTCAAAAGTTAGAGCGGTTACAAGATTTTAGGAAAGGTTGAAAAAATCCTAAGTGTCAGAGTGACTGTGTACGGTAAAAATGAAAATTTTTTTTCCAAAGTGTCGAATTTCGATGCGCCAGTGCTACCATCGTCTTTCTCGTCAAAAGTTAGGTCGACAAGTTTTTCCCACCCTACCCCTACCCCCCCCCGGGAGAGCTAGCTGCTATCTCGGCTTCTAGTGGACGGATTTTGTTCGTTCGGGTTGCATTCGAAAGAGGATGAAAAACTAACCTATGACATTTTTTGGCGCGAGTCAATCCGATCAGCCGTTCAAAAGTTAGAGCGGTTACAAGATTTTAGGAAAGGTTGAAAAAATCCTAAGTGTCAGAGTGACTGTGTACGGTAAAAATGAAAATTTTTTTTTTCCAAAGTGGCGAATTTCGATGCGCCAGTGCTACCATCGTCTTTCTCGTCAAAAGTTAGGTCGACAAGTTTTTCCCACCCTACCCCTACCCCCCCCCCCCGGGAGAGCTAGCTGCTATCTCGGCTTCTAGTGGACGGATTTTGTTCGTTCGGGTTGCATTCGAAAGAGGATGAAAAACTAATCTGTGACATTTTTGGCGCGAGTCAATCCGATCAGCCGTTCAAAAGTTAGAGCGGTTACAAGATTTTAGGAAAGGTTGAAAAAATCCTAAGTGTCAGAGTGACTTGTACGGTAAAAATGAAAATTTTTTTTCCAAAGTGTCGAATTTCGATGCGCCAGTGCTACCATCGTCTTTCTCGTCAAAAGTTAGGTCGACAAGTTTTCCCCACCCTACCCCTACCCCCCTACCCCCCCCCCTCGGGAGAGCTAGCTTCGATCTCGGCTTCCAGTGGACGGATTTTGTCGTGCCATAGCTCGTTTGAAAGCTAAGAGTGAGACAAATTCACTGAAACAAACGGCTTGTTCCTATCTGTCTTCGTTTAGATGTGAGACGCCATTTAAGATTTTGGGACATTGGTGAAAAACGACAGAGTTAGAATTTGGGACGTTTTGGACTGTAGCGCCAAAACGAAGCATCGGATTGGAAAACGGATTTCAGATTTGGAATCAGCGTGAAATTCTCTATCTGTATGGTGAGTTTCAAGTCAATCGGAGATTTTGAAGTCAATCGGAGAGAAAAATTTTCAACATTTTTCGAATTTTTGCGATGGCTGCCTTCTGTGGAGCCAAAACGAAGCATCGGATGGGAAAACGGAGGCCAGATTCGGATTCAGCGTCAAATTCTACATGGATATGGTATATTTCCAGCTCAATCGGACCTCCAGAATCGATGATAGACGGGTTTTCAGTGTTTGGATGATGGGTATTACGTCATCAGCTGATCGCCACACACTATATAAGCTGGGAACCGAGAGAGACTTGTCATTAAGACGAGAGCGATTGTCAGAGGTCTCTCTGAGCTCCGATGATAGCTTCGGACATTCCAAATTCCGGGTTTCTGTAAGAAACCGACTTAGAAAATTTCATTGCTGATATCAGCTAAGGCGTCAGACTTAGAGGTTAGCCAGGAGATGGCCTTCGTCTCCAGGCCATAAAAGACTCCAAAACTTTAAAGGCTTGTAACTTTGCTTCTACAAGTCCGTTTGACTTGATTCAAAAAAGGTTCGGTCGCTATTGACCTGCCCTAAGTGATAGACTACTTATAAAATTTCATAAGTAGTGCTAAAAGTTGAAAAATTTAAATTCACTAGTTTTGGAGGTTTTCTGGGGTTTTCGACCCTGCTGAAGTCAATGAAAGCATTTTTAATGATGTCTGAGCCAGTCTTCTCATGCTATAAGCGGCTTTTCACTGAAAGCGAGCAAGACACGGAGAGTTTTGCTGTAATATTCCACTGACAGGGTGTTCCTTCGGGACGGCGGACGATGCCGTAGTGATAAGTGTGGCAAGGGAGTGTGTCATAGTTTAGACCGTAACCGCTGGGACAACTCATGTCTCATGTTGGGCATTTGACACAGTTCACAACGTAGCACTTTGAAGCGAGCAAGACAGGGAGAGTTTTTGCTGTAATATTCCACTGACAGGGTGTTCCTTCGGGACGGCGGACGATGCCGTAGTGATAAGTGTGGCAAGGGAGTGTGTCATAGTTTAGACCGTAACCGCTGGGACAACTCATGTCTCATGTTGGGCATTTGACACAGTTCTCAACGTAGCACTTTGAACGCCAATCGGTTGAGTCTTAGCTATCTTGTCATGGGTGGCCTCTAAACATCTCCATTGCAAAACGCTGGTGAATCAAGCTCTCTACGGCTTGCTATCAAGCTGCTAAAAGTCTGTCCACCTCTTACCAACTCTACAGGTTTTCATGTCTGAGCCAGTTGTCTCATGGTATAAGCGGCTTTTCACTGAAAGCGAGCAAGACACGGAGAGTTTTGCTGTAATATTCCACTGACAGGGTGTTCCTTCGGGACGGCGGACGATGCCGTAGTGATAAGTGTGGCAAGGGAGTGTGTCATAGTTTAGACCGTAACCGCTGGGACAACTCATGTCTCATGTTGGGCATTTGACACAGTTCTCAACGTAGCACTTTGAACGCCAATCGGTTGAGTCTTAGCTATCTTGTCATGGGTGGCCTCTAAACATCTCCATTGCAAAACGCTGGTGAATCAAGCTCTCTACGGCTTGCTATCAAGCTGATCAAAGCAATAACTTGGGATGTTTCCTCAAGGTTTTCAAGTATGCTGAGTTCAAATCTGCTATCAGATTTCAAATTTAACTAAGTCTAAGGCAGCTTTGAGGGGTTAGATCCCAGCTACTGTTCACTACCTTTGACTCGGCATTGCTGTTACCACTTCGGGGCAGTGACAATGATGTCTTAAGCTGTAAATAGCGGGTATCGGGGAAGATCTCTCACTTCCCTAGTGATCAGTACAAGGCCTTCGGGCTGTCGACGGGATCGAGTGCCACTCACTACACTCAAATCTATCATTCCTCACTAAGTGTAAATTACTGACTATACATTTGTCCTGCTATCAGGTTGTTTTGACTTGCTATCTAGTTGAATACTCTCTTGCTATCAAGAGATTCACTTCTGCTCATAAAGCACATCATCGCTGTAATACCTCCTTTGCTCGAGCGTTCCTTCGGGACGGCGGGTACTGCCGTAGAGGGATTGTGTTGCACGGGTTGTTCGTCGTTTGTTAGACCGAAACCTCTGAGCCGTTGCTCATGTTGGGCATTCGACTTCATACTCAACGTGACGCTTTCTCTCGCCAGGTCAGAGTACTTCAGCCATTCGACAAAGGTTAGTCTTTATGATATGGAGTAGAGTGAAATGTAATTCATTAGATGTCCCTTCAATGATTACTCCCATGATAAACGTTGATGAGACAAATGAAATGATTCTCATCTTCCCTTTTCAGTGATTGAAATCTACTAACACACTACCGTATAATCGTCCACCATGGGGCAAGACATGATAGAGCCTCCACGCGGTTTACCCTGGGCAGTCTTTAGACTGGCGAATACTATCATTAAGTTGAATCTGCTATCAGTCAACTTGAACGTTGCATCGCGTTAGAGGGGTATATAAATCACTACCTCTCATTTCATTTCATTTCAATCATGCAGACGCCGAACAATCAAGTCAGCTCTCCTCGCGGACCGCAGTTAAGGCCGCGAAATTTATTTGATGAATTTGCTAGAATAGAGGAGCAAGACAGAGTCCACAACAATCTTGCTCAGATTGGTAATGCGATGACAGCAAGTGTTGTCAATCCAACGGAATGGCGCTACATTCCACTTTTCAGTCACATACCAATTAGCGTGGAAGTCGACACTGCTACCAAGGAGAGAGTCAAAGACTCTCTCAGCAGAATCGGTAGGCTGTAAGATGACGACCCCCGAGAACGAACCACCGGCTCTCTTAAGGGCCACCATGGGGCAAGACATGATAGAACCTCCACGCGGTTTGCCCTGGGCAGTCTTCGGACTGGCGAATACTATCATTAAGTTGAATCTGCTATCAGTCAACTTGAACGTTGCAAATGAAGTTCGGTGTAATACTTCCTTTCGACGGGCGTTCCTGTAAAGGGCGGCGGTGAAACCCGTAGCTATGTATACCGCAAGGGACATTCGGCAATGGTCAATCTTGTTAAACCTCTCTGCGTCATGTTTGCAAGTGATTGCCTCTGTCTCAACGTAGTATGCATTCGCGCCAGGGCGACATTTAGCCAACTGTCGAAGGTTGCCTAAAACTTACCATTGCATACGTTATGAGAACCATGAGTTCTACCTGTCTCTATCAATGAGACGAATTGATGAATGGAATGAAATGGGAGGACACTCACGCGCCACACGCAACATAACACACTTCTCTCTTCCGTAGTCTAACAAGCTCTTTACACATGGATCGCAGTCGATTGCTATCCCTGTATCAGAAGTGTAAGCTATCTTAATTTTATCTAACACTATTTTACCTACCATTATTATCCATATGAAATGTTATAAGAATTGCAAGTTAAACTAAGTGTGCTACTATTTCCAAATGAAAAAGTATACATGGTTAAATCATCCACTGAAGCCCCATTCAAGTAAGTCAGTATGAAAGCAAAGATAATATGAAATAAAAATTTATTATGGCATGTATTTCAAAAGGTCTTCATCGTCAATATCGTCCCAGAGTCTGGCTTCACATAGATCACAAAAACAGTTCACTTGCTTCAATCGTTCTTCTACCGCGAGCCTCACTTTGTCGATGTACTCCCACTCCGCTATAGTTCGTGGCTGGGAGTTAGGGGTGTACCATTCCTATAATTGGTGGAGGAATTTGGTGCTGGCGATCTCCATCACTATTCGTGAGTGTCGTTAGAAAGTGTATCATGGTTTGTAAAAGTTTTACTGCAACACAGGTTAATGTATAGTTAGAAAAGTTTGATCATCAACGTTGTATTCGTAAGTCTAGTCAGAAACTTTATCATGTTGTACAAAAGTTTTATTGAAACACAGGTTGATGTATAGTTAGAAAGTTTGATCATCAACGTTTTATTTGTAAGTCTAGTCAGAAAGTGCATCATGGTTTGCAAAGTTAGTGTAGTCAAATAATTTTACTGTGACACCCGTTTGAGAAAGTAAAGTCTGATCATCGAAGTTGTATTCGTGAGTGTCGTTAGAAAGTGTATCATTGTTTGTAAAAGTTTTACTGCAACACAGGTTGATGTATAGTTAGAAAAGTTTGATCATGACGTTTTATGAAACACACATGTCATGAAATGTAAGCGTTAGTGTAGTCAAATAATTTACCGCGACGCACGTTTGTGAAAATAAAGTTTGATCATTGACGTTATATGACTGACCGAACTCATCACAGCACTAGAAAGTTTTAGAAGGTTTTATTTACTGCACAGTGTAGATTGTCTTGTAACTTACTTTCACAGTGTTAGAAAGTTTTATTGGAGACAGTTGCCAAATGTTTCCCTATTAGAAATTCAAACTTCATGACTGTTAGATTAGCTTCATCAGGTTTAGTAAAAGCAGTTTTCTACTGCAGTAAGACTGCGAGTTTAGAATGTTATATGAAAACAGTGTTCATCACAGCGCTAGAAAGTTTTACTGCGCTGTGTAGATTGTTTCACACAAGGTCTTATAGTCAGCGTTGAATGTTTTATAAAACCAGATGTTGTCACACACGTTGAGTGTATGAGAGCTAGTTCCATGACATTGAATCGCATGGATTGTAAAGTTCATAATCCAAGGCTAGGCTCCTGTACGGTTGGATTTAGGGTTTTATATTACATGCGTTAACCGTTCGTGTAGAATATGTGAAGCAGATGTTCGCTTAAATGCAAATGTTGAAATAAGTTTTGTAAGAAGTCTTTGATAGGTTGTTGTGAAACGTAGCGAACGTTGAAGAAATGTTTCTGCAGTCACACTCGTTAGCGTGCCAGCTTTACTAAATGTATTCTATTCTCCAATGAGGATTGTTGTCTAATGAGAATCAAGCCTTCCACAGTGAGAATCATTCCATCGTTGAATCATACAAGTGATGGACGCACATTCTCTCTTTGGGATATCATTTTCAAAGTGAATGGGCTATATTATGGTCAGCACAAGGATAACAAAATAGCCTCTCTCTCGATATACACTGAATCCATCCTATATATTCCAAAGCCACCCAACGTAGATGACATTATTGACTTCCTTAACGGGGGTGGTACGAAGCGCAAGTCGGAGAAGAATGCTGCATCAAAACGCAAATCAAAGAAGGAGAATTACTAGTCCTTTCCTAACTCTACCCTATGACAATTCGCTTATGTGCGTTGAGTGTCATAGACGTGGTCTTATTAGATACATTTTACTTCTTCGTTGCCATCATATCATTTGTGTATTTTGTCGTGAAAAGCATCGATGTAATTCTTCATTTTGTAATATGTTATAGAACGCTTCCTTAGATGTGTAAATTTCCGTTTTAGGCTTCTATCATCATTTTTATGGATTGTGAGGGTGAACCTGTACAGGAGCTCAGTGCTATTGCTATGAAGAATTGGACATATCAGATTGTCAGTGTCTATCATCAACATGCCAACTGCAATCCCAATGTTGATCAATGGGCGAGAAAACACATTCATGGACTTAATCTGAAATATTTGCAAGACTATGGCTTTTCTTGTGAGAGTGCTCTTCTTATTGACTTTAAACGATGGTTAGCTACTTTCAATGTTATACGCATCTTTTGTAATAATCCTGGTAAGGAGAGGAAAGTATTTCCCAATCTAATCATTGATGATATTTTGCTCCCACCTTGGGATAGTAGAGTGAATCAACACTACCATGAAGTCACGAAACGTTTTAAGGATTTGTGTGTTCCTATTTTGTCTGTTCGTTGTAGTAGCTACGTTCATAACCAATGCTTCTTTCCTCCTTACCTCAACACTGCCAAAGTGATGTATGGTTATCATTGCTCGCTGTATGATAGTTACCAGCTGTATCTATTTTATCTCTTTCAAACCATTGATTTATAATGCATGCTTGTTACCGTTATTCAATAAATGTTACTATGAGAAGAGTTGTTGTTTTCATGCAATGAATGGGTTAGATAAAGGGCGATCATGTCTTTCTCAAACGACTGTGGAACATTGATTTCCATGATGAAGATTTAAACAGTTAGATTCGATGACGAATAAGATTTACTAGTTTGCAAGTTAGACTAAGCGTTCTATTATTTGTAAATGAAAGATATAGTTTCAACAGTGTGTACGTTAGAAATAAAGTTTTATCTGTTTGTAAAATGAGATTGTAGGATTTACTAGTTTGCAAGTTAGACTAAGCGTTCTACTATTTGTAAATGAAAGATATAGTTTCAATAGTTTACAGACTACAAAATAAAGTTTCAATAGTGTTAAATAAAAAAAGCTGTTGTAGTGTATCATGTGTGTAGTCCTGACATGATAGAATCAAGCTTGACAAACGCGTTTGTCAAGTTCATTTGATTCTATCATGTCAGGACTATACACATTTGATTTACAAAACATGCTTTGAATACTCATACGATGAAGTTCTTACTTTCATTTATTTCTAACGTACACAATGTTGAAACTTTATTTTTCAACTTGTAAACTGTTGAAACTTTATTTTGTTTCTAACATATAAACAGCTAAAACTTTATTTCTAACGTACACACTGTTGAAACTTTATTTTTAACTTGTAAACGGCTGAAACTTTATTTCTAACGCACAAAGCGCTTAAACTTTATTTCCATCATACACACTATTGAAACTTTATTTTAATCTGTAAACTGTTGAAACGATATTTTCATTTACAACTAGTAGAATGCTGAGTCTAACTTGCAAACTAGTAAATCCTACGATCGTACTTTACAAACAGATAAAACTTTATTTCTAACGTAGACACTGTTGAAACTTTATTTTTAACTTGTAAACGGTTGAAACTTTATTTCTAACGTACACACTATTGAAACTTTATTTTTAATTTGTAAACTGGTGAAACTTCATTTTATTTCTAACATACAAGCTGATAAAACTTTATTCTTAACTTGTAAACTGGCGAAGCTTCATTTTATTTCCAACATACAAACAGATAAAACTTTATTCTTAACATACGCACTATTGAAACATTAGTTTTAACTTGAAAACTATTGAAACTTTATTTCTAACTTGTTAACGGTTGAAACTTTGTTTTATTTCTAACATACAAACAGATAAAACTTTATTATTAACTTGTAAACTGATGAACCTTCATTTTATTTCTAAGATACAAACAGATAGAACTTTATTCTTAACATACACACTATTGAAACTTTATTTTTAACTTGTAAACGGCTGAAACTTTATTTCTAACGCACAAAGCGCTTAAATTTTATTTCCATCATACACACTATTGAAACTTTATTTTAATCTGAAACTTTATTTTTAACTTGTTAACGGTTGAAACTTTGTTTTATTTCTAACATACAGATAAAACTTTATTCTTAACATACACACTATTGAAACTTTATTTCTAACGTACACACTATTGAAACTTTATTTTTTAACTTGTAAACTGGTGAAACTTTATTTCATTTCTAATATACAAGCAGATAAAATTTATTCTTAACTTGTAAACTGGCGAAACTTCATTTTATTTCTAACATATAAGCAGACAGAACTTTATTCTTAACATACACACTATTGAAACTTTATTCTTAACTTTTAAACTGGTGAAACTTTATTTCATTTCTGACATGCAAGCAGATAAAACTTTATTCTTAACTTGTAAACTAGTAAATCCTACAATCTCATTTACAAACAGATAGAACTTTATTCTTAACATATACACTATTGAAACTTTATTTTTAATCGACAAACTGTTGAAACTTTATTCTATTTCTAACACAGTAACAGCTTAAACTTTATTTTCAACATAAACACTATTGAAACTTTATTTTGTAATCTGTAAACTATTGAAACTATATCTTTCATTTACAAATAGTAGAACGCTTAGTCTAACTTGCAAACTAGTAAATCCTACAATCTCATTTTACAAACAGATAAAACTTTATTTCTAACGTACACACTGTTGAAACTATATCTTTCATTTACAAATAATAGAACGCTTAGTCTAACTTGCAAGCTAGTAAATCTTATTCGTCATCGAATCTAACTGTTTAAATCTTCATCATGGAAATCAATGTTCCACAGTCGTTTGAGAAAGACATGATCGCCCTTTATCTAACCCATTCATTGCATGAAAACAACAACTCTTCTCATAGTAACATTTATTGAATAACGGTAACAAGCATGCATTATAAATCAATGGTTTGAAAGAGATAAAATAGATACAGCTGGTAACTATCATACAGCGAGCAATGATAACCATACAGGACTTTGGCAGTGTTGAGGTAAGGAGGAAAGAAGCATTGGTTATGAACGTAGCTACTACAACGAACAGACAAAATAGGAACACACAAATCCTTAAAACGTTTCGTGACTTCATGGTAGTGTTGATTCACTCTACTATCCCAAGGTGGGAGCAAAATATCATCAATGATTAGATTGGGAAATACTTTCCTCTCCTTACCAGGATTATTACAAAAGATGCGTATAACATTGAAAGTAGCTAACCATCGTTTAAAGTCAATAAGAAGAGCACTCTCACAAGAAAAGCCATAGTCTTGCAAATATTTCAGATTAAGTCCATGAATGTGTTTTCTCGCCCATTGATCAACATTGGGATTGCAGTTGGCATGTTGATGATAGACACTGACAATCTGATGTGTCCAATTCTTCATAGCAATAGCACTGAGCTCCTGTACAGGTTCACCCTCACAATCCATAAAAATGATGATAGAAGCCTAAAACGGAAATTTACACATCTAAGGAAGCGTTCTATAACATATTACAAAATGAAGAATTACATCGATGCTTTTCACGACAAAATACACAAATGATATGATGGCAACGAAGAAGTAAAATGTATCTAATAAGACCACGTCTATGACACTCAACGCACATAAGCGAATTGTCATAGGGTAGAGTTAGGAAAGGACTAGTAATTCTCCTTCTTTGATTTGCGTTTTGATGCAGCATTCTTCTCCGACTTGCGCTTCGTACCACCCCCGTTAAGGAAGTCAATAATGTCATCTACGTTGGGTGGCTTTGGAATATATAGGATGGATTCAGTGTATATCGAGAGAGAGGCTATTTTGTTATCCTTGTGCTGACCATAATATAGCCCATTCACTTTGAAAATGATATCCCAAAGAGAGAATGTGCGTCCATCACTTGTATGATTCAACGATGGAATGATTCTCACTGTGGAAGGCTTGATTCTCATTAGACAACAATCCTCATTGGAGAATAGAATACATTTAGTAAAGCTGGCACGCTAACGAGTGTGACTGCAGAAACATTTCTTCAACGTTCGCTACGTTTCACAACAACCTATCAAAGACTTCTTACAAAACTTATTTCAACATTTGCATTTAAGCGAACATCTGCTTCACATATTCTACACGAACGGTTAACGCATGTAATATAAAACCCTAAATCCAACCGTACAGGAGCCTAGCCTTGGATTATGAACTTTACAATCCATGCGATTCAATGTCATGGAACTAGCTCTCATACACTCAACGTGTGTGACAACATCTGGTTTTATAAAACATTCAACGCTGACTATAAGACCTTGTGTGAAACAATCTACACAGCGCAGTAAAACTTTCTAGCGCTGTGATGAACACTGTTTTCATATAACATTCTAAACTCGCAGTCTTACTGTAGTAGAAAACTGCTTTTACTAAACCTGATGAAGCTAATCTAACAGTCATGAAGTTTGAATTTCTAATAGGGAAACATTTGGCAACTGTCTCCAATAAAACTTTCTAACACTGTGAAAGTAAGTTACAAGACAATCTACACTGTGCAGTAAATAAAACCTTCTAAAACTTTCTAGTGCTGTGATGAGTTCGGTCAGTCATATAACGTCAATGATCAAACTTTATTTTCACAAACGTGCGTCGCGGTAAATTATTTGACTACACTAACGCTTACATTTCATGACATGTGTGTTTCATAAAACGTCATGATCAAACTTTTCTAACTATACATCAACCTGTGTTGCATTAAAACTTTTACAAACAATGATACACTTTCTAACGACACTCACGAATACAACTTCGATGATCAGACTTTACTTTCTCAAACGGGTGTCACAGTAAAATTATTTGACTACACTAACTTTGCAAACCATGATGCACTTTCTGACTAGACTTACAAATAAAACGCTGATGATCAAACTTTCTAACTATACATCAACCTGTGTTTCAATAAAACTTTTGTACAACATGATAAAGTTTCTGACTAGACTTACGAATACAACGTTGATGATCAAACTTTTCTAACTATACATCAACCTGTGTTGCAGTAAAACTTTTACAAACCATGATACACTTTCTAACGACACTCACGAATAGTGATGGAGATCGCCAGCACCAAATTCCTCCACCAATTATAGGAATGGTACACCCCTAACTCCCAGCCACGAACTATAGCGGAGTGGGAGTACATCGACAAAGTGAGGCTCGCGGTAGAAGAACGATTGAAGCAAGTGAACTGTTTTTGTGATCTATGTGAAGCCAGACTCTGGGACGATATTGACGATGAAGACCTTTTGAAATACATGCCATAATAAATTTTTATTTCATATTATCTTTGCTTTCATACTGACTTACTTGAATGGGGCTTCAGTGGATGATTTAACCATGTATACTTTTTCATTTGGAAATAGTAGCACACTTAGTTTAACTTGCAATTCTTATAACATTTCATATGGATAATAATGGTAGGTAAAATAGTGTTAGATAAAATTAAGATAGCTTACACTTCTGATACAGGGATAGCAATCGACTGCGATCCATGTGTAAAGAGCTTGTTAGACTACGGAAGAGAGAAGTGTGTTATGTTGCGTGTGGCGCGTGAGTGTCCTCCCATTTCATTCCATTCATCAATTCGTCTCATTGATAGAGACAGGTAGAACTCATGGTTCTCATAACGTATGCAATGGTAAGTTTTAGGCAACCTTCGACAGTTGGCTAAATGTCGCCCTGGCGCGAATGCATACTACGTTGAGACAGAGGCAATCACTTGCAAACATGACGCAGAGAGGTTTAACAAGATTGACCATTGCCGAATGTCCCTTGCGGTATACATAGCTACGGGTTTCACCGCCGCCCTTTACAGGAACGCCCGTCGAAAGGAAGTATTACACCGAACTTCATTTGCAACGTTCAAGTTGACTGATAGCAGATTCAACTTAATGATAGTATTCGCCAGTCCGAAGACTGCCCAGGGCAAACCACGTGGAGGTTCTATCATGTCTTGCCCCATGGTGGCCCTTAAGAGAGCCGGTGGTTCGTTCTCGGGGGTCGTCATCTTACAGCCTACCGATTCTGCTGAGAGAGTCTTTGACTCTCTCCTTGGTAGCAGTGTCGACTTCCACGCTAATTGGTATGTGACTGAAAAGTGGAATGTAGCGCCATTCCGTTGGATTGACAACACTTGCTGTCATCGCATTACCAATCTGAGCAAGATTGTTGTGGACTCTGTCTTGCTCCTCTATTCTAGCAAATTCATCAAATAAATTTCGCGGCCTTAACTGCGGTCCGCGAGGAGAGCTGACTTGATTGTTCGGCGTCTGCATGATTGAAATGAAATGAAATGAGAGGTAGTGATTTATATACCCCTCTAACGCGATGCAACGTTCAAGTTGACTGATAGCAGATTCAACTTAATGATAGTATTCGCCAGTCTAAAGACTGCCCAGGGTAAACCGCGTGGAGGCTCTATCATGTCTTGCCCCATGGTGGACGATTATACGGTAGTGTGTTAGTAGATTTCAATCACTGAAAAGGGAAGATGAGAATCATTTCATTTGTCTCATCAACGTTTATCATGGGAGTAATCATTGAAGGGACATCTAATGAATTACATTTCACTCTACTCCATATCATAAAGACTAACCTTTGTCGAATGGCTGAAGTACTCTGACCTGGCGAGAGAAAGCGTCACGTTGAGTATGAAGTCGAATGCCCAACATGAGCAACGGCTCAGAGGTTTCGGTCTAACAAACGACGAACAACCCGTGCAACACAATCCCTCTACGGCAGTACCCGCCGTCCCGAAGGAACGCTCGAGCAAAGGAGGTATTACAGCGATGATGTGATTTATGAGCAGAAGTGAATCTCTTGATAGCAAGAGAGTATTCAACTAGATAGCAAGTCAAAACAACCTGATAGCAGGACAAATGTATAGTCAGTAATTTACACTTAGTGAGGAATGATAGATTTGAGTGTAGTGAGTGGCACTCGATCCCGTCGACAGCCCGAAGGCCTTGTACTGATCACTAGGGAAGTGAGAGATCTTCCCCGATACCCGCTATTTACAGCTTAAGACATCATTGTCACTGCCCCGAAGTGGTAACAGCAATGCCGAGTCAAAGGTAGTGAACAGTAGCTGGGATCTAACCCCTCAAAGCTGCCTTAGACTTAGTTAAATTTGAAATCTGATAGCAGATTTGAACTCAGCATACTTGAAAACCTTGAGGAAACATCCCAAGTTATTGCTTTGATCAGCTTGATAGCAAGCCGTAGAGAGCTTGATTCACCAGCGTTTTGCAATGGAGATGTTTAGAGGCCACCCATGACAAGATAGCTAAGACTCAACCGATTGGCGTTCAAAGTGCTACGTTGAGAACTGTGTCAAATGCCCAACATGAGACATGAGTTGTCCCAGCGGTTACGGTCTAAACTATGACACACTCCCTTGCCACACTTATCACTACGGCATCGTCCGCCGTCCCGAAGGAACACCCTGTCAGTGGAATATTACAGCAAAACTCTCCGTGTCTTGCTCGCTTTCAGTGAAAAGCCGCTTATACCATGAGACAACTGGCTCAGACATGAAAACCTGTAGAGTTGGTAAGAGGTGGACAGACTTTTAGCAGCTTGATAGCAAGCCGTAGAGAGCTTGATTCACCAGCGTTTTGCAATGGAGATGTTTAGAGGCCACCCATGACAAGATAGCTAAGACTCAACCGATTGGCGTTCAAAGTGCTACGTTGAGAACTGTGTCAAATGCCCAACATGAGACATGAGTTGTCCCAGCGGTTACGGTCTAAACTATGACACACTCCCTTGCCACACTTATCACTACGGCATCGTCCGCCGTCCCGAAGGAACACCCTGTCAGTGGAATATTACAGCAAAACTCTCCGTGTCTTGCTCGCTTCAAAGTGCTACGTTGTGAACTGTGTCAAATGCCCAACATGAGACATGAGTTGTCCCAGCGGTTACGGTCTAAACTATGACACACTCCCTTGCCACACTTATCACTACGGCATCGTCCGCCGTCCCGAAGGAACACCCTGTCAGTGGAATATTACAGCAAAACTCTCCGTGTCTTGCTCGCTTTCAGTGAAAAGCCGCTTATAGCATGAGAAGACTGGCTCAGACATCATTAAAAATGCTTTCATTGACTTCAGCAGGGTCGAAAACCCCAGAAAACCTCCAAAACTAGTGAATTTAAATTTTTCAACTTTTAGCACTACTTATGAAATTTTATAAGTAGTCTATCACTTAGGGCAGGTCAATAGCGACCGAACCTTTTTTGAATCAAGTCAAACGGACTTGTAGAAGCAAAGTTACAAGCCTTTAAAGTTTTGGAGTCTTTTATGGCCTGGAGACGAAGGCCATCTCCTGGCTAACCTCTAAGTCTGACGCCTTAGCTGATATCAGCAATGAAATTTTCTAAGTCGGTTTCTTACAGAAACCCGGAATTTGGAATGTCCGAAGCTATCATCGGAGCTCAGAGAGACCTCTGACAATCGCTCTCGTCTTAATGACAAGTCTCTCTCGGTTCCCAGCTTATATAGTGTGTGGCGATCAGCTGATGACGTAATACCCATCATCCAAACACTGAAAACCCGTCTATCATCGATTCTGGAGGTCCGATTGAGCTGGAAATATACCATATCCATGTAGAATTTGACGCTGAATCCGAATCTGGCCTCCGTTTTCCCATCCGATGCTTCGTTTTGGCTCCACAGAAGGCAGCCATCGCAAAAATTCGAAAAATGTTGAAAATTTTTCTCTCCGATTGACTTCAAAATCTCCGATTGACTTGAAACTCACCATACAGATAGAGAATTTCACGCTGATTCCAAATCTGAAATCCGTTTTCCAATCCGATGCTTCGTTTTGAAGCTACAGTCCAAAACGTCCCAAATTCTAACTCTGTCGTTTTTCGCCAATGTCCCAAAATCTTAAATGGCGTCTCACATCTAAACGAAGACAGATAGGAACAAGCCGTTTGTTTCAGTGAATTTGTCTCACTCTTAGCTTTCAAACGAGCTATGGCACGACAAAATCCGTCCACTGGAAGCCGAGATCGAAGCCAGCTCTCCCGAGGGGGGGGGGTAGGGGGGTAGGGGTCGGGGGGGAAAAACTTGTCGACCTAACTTTTGACGAGAAAGACGATGGTAGCACTGGCGCATCGAAATTCGACACTTTGGAAAAAAATTTTCATTTTTACCGTACACAGTCACTCTGACACTTAGGATTTTTTCAACCTTTCCTAAAATCTTGTAACCGCTCTAACTTTTGAACGGCTGATCGGATTGACTCGCGCCAAAAATGTCACAGATTAGTTTTTCATCCTCTTTCGAATGCAACCCGAACGAACAAAATCCGTCCACTAGAAGCCGAGATAGCAGCTAGCTCTCCCGGGGGGGGGGGGTAGGGGTAGGGTGGGAAAAACTTGTCGACCTAACTTTTGACGAGAAAGACGATGGTAGCACTGGCGCATCGAAATTCGACACTTTGGAAAAAAAAATTTTCATTTTTACCGTACACAGTCACTCTGACACTTAGGATTTTTTCAACCTTTCCTAAAATCTTGTAACCGCTCTAACTTTTGAACGGCTGATCGGATTGACTCGCGCCAAAAAATGTCATAGGTTAGTTTTTCATCCTCTTTCGAATGCAACCCGAACGAACAAAATCCGTCCACTAGAAGCCGAGATAGCAGCTAGCTCTCCCGGGGGGGGGTAGGGGTAGGGTGGGAAAAACTTGTCGACCTAACTTTTGACGAGAAAGACGATGGTAGCACTGGCGCATCGAAATTCGACACTTTGGAAAAAAAAAATTTTCATTTTTACCGTACACAGTCACTCTGACACTTAGGATTTTTTCAACCTTTCCTAAAATCTTGTAACCGCTCTAACTTTTGAACGGCTGATCGGATTGACTCGCGCCAAAAAATGTCACAGGTTAGTTTTTCATCCTCTTTCGAATGCAACCCGAACGAACAAAATCCGTCCACTAGAAGCCGAGATAGCAGCTAGCTCTCCCGGGGGGGGGGTAGGGGTAGGGTGGGAAAAACTTGTCGACCTAACTTTTGACGAGAAAGACGATGGTAGCGCTGGCGCATCGAAATTCGACACTTTGGAAAAAAATTTTCATTTTTACCGTACACAGTCACTCTGACACTTAGGATTTTTTCAACCTTTCCTAAAATCTTGTAACCGCTCTAACTTTTGAACGGCTGATCGGATTGACTCGCGCCAAAAAATGTCATAGGTTAGTTTTTCATCCTCTTTCGAATGCAACCCGAACGAACAAAATCCGTCCACTAGAAGCCGAGATAGCAGCTAGCTCTCCCGGGGGGGTCGGGGTTGGGGGGGAAAAACTTGTCGACCTAACTTTTGACGAGAAAGACGATGGTAGCACTGGCGCATCGAATTTCGACACTTTGGAAAAAATTTTTCATTTTTACCGTACACTCTGACACTTAGGATTTTTTCAACCTTTCCTAAAATCTTGTAACCGCTCTAACTTTTGAACGGCTGATCGGATTGACTCGCGCCAAAAATGTCACAGATTAGTTTTTCATCCTCTTTCGAATGCAACCCGAACGAACAAAATCCGTCCACTAGAAGCCGAGATAGCAGCTAGCTCTCCCGGGGGGGGTAGGGGTAGGGTGGGAAAAACTTGTCGACCTAACTTTTGACGAGAAAGACGATGGTAGCACTGGCGCATCGAAATTCGACACTTTGGAAAAAAATTTTCATTTTTACCGTACAAGTCACTCTGACACTTAGGATTTTTTCAACCTTTCCTAAAATCTTGTAACCGCTCTAACTTTTGAACGGCTGATCGGATTGACTCGCGCCAAAAAATGTCATAGGTTAGTTTTTCATCCTCTTTCGAATGCAACCCGAACGAACAAAATCCGTCCACTAGAAGCCGAGATAGCAGCTAGCTCTCCCGGGGGGGGGTAGGGGTAGGGTGGGAAAAACTTGTCGACCTAACTTTTGACGAGAAAGACGATGGTAGCACTGGCGCATCGAAATTCGACACTTTGGAAAAAATTTTCATTTTTACCGTACACAGTCACTCTGACACTTAGGATTTTTTCAACCTTTCCTAAAATCTTGTAACCGCTCTAACTTTTGAACGGCTGATCGGATTGACTCGCGCCAAAAAATGTCATAGGTTAGTTTTTCATCCTCTTTCGAATGCAACCCGAACGAACAAAATCCGTCCACTAGAAGCCGAGATAGCAGCTAGCTCTCCCGGGGGGGGGGGGGTAGGGTGGGAAAAACTTGTCGACCTAACTTTTGACGAGGAAGACGATGGTAGCACTGGCGCATCGAAATTCGACACTTTGGATTTCCTCCCACCCTACCCCCCCGGGTGGAAAAACTTGTTGAGACCATTTTTGACGAGGAAGACGATGGACACCACGTCCACCAGGCCGGCACACCACGTCCACCAGGCCGGCACCCAAGCCCACCCGGGCGGCACAACACCCCAGGACAGGGAGGAGGAGGAAGAGAGGAGGGGGGGTAGGGGTAGGGGGGGGGGTAGGATGGGAAACGGCCGCCATCTTGCGCTATCTGGTGTTTGTCACTTGCTTACTACTTACAAACTTCTCGGTTATTAGAGAAAGCAGTCTTTGGAAATTAAGAAAAATACTTCGTGAATTGTAAAGTTTTGTACAAAATTTATTTACAGCTTTACCGAACAGAAAACTTCAAAACAAACACTTGTAAAAATGTCCAATCTTTCCACTAAAAAGTTAAAAAGTTCAACAACTGAAAATGTGACACTAGTTAAATAATCTATACAAAAAATGAGGACAAGCAAATTGCTATCACTACAGTCAACTATCTCTCATCAACAGAGTTGAAGTTCGTTATTACAGTCTTTTTTTCTTTGTCATTTCGTGGTAAGTTGTCATGAGCTGCCGCTTTTTATTCTGTAATTCAAGTTGCTTCTTTGCGGATGTTTCGATTTTTTCTTTTGCCAATCGCAAAAGATCTGATGCTATACTGATGCCATCCATATCATTCTTTTTTATGCTTTCATCGAGACGGGTTTGTGCATCCTTCAATAGAAGATTGGCTCTCGACGTTTCAACGTTAATGTTTTCTTCGTCTTTCGCAATAAGACATGTTTGCGCGTCTATTTTTTCCTTTTCTGCTTGAATTTCTTTTTCTTGGCGTTCTTTCTTTTCCTGTTTAAGTTTTTCCGCCTTTTTCCTTTCTTCCTCCAATTCCTGTTGATACACCTTCGAAGATGCCCTCGCCACGCTGATAAGGTCTTTCGTGATGGGAACGTTTGTAATGCCATCAAATGATCGGACAGTGTCTTTACATGCTCTTATTCCGATTACAGATTTTGCAGAAAGCACTGTTCTATCCGTACCAAGCAATCGTTTATTAACTGAAAGTCCCCTTTCTGAGTCGGCATTGCTGTGAGCCAATGTGAGAGCTGCTTTTACGACACGGGAAAGATTCGGGTATTTCTTTCTTCCACTTACTGATTCATGTTCTAGTATCTGAGACCAGAATTCATCAATGCGGATTTCATGAATGTCTGACTTAACTTTTTCTTCACCGTACAATTTCCATTCGTCGATGATTTTCACGATGTCGTCATCTTTGAGAAAAGGCATCGCTTCTGCTATGATTTTGATATAGCGGCATCTTTTCTTGTTGGATTGTTCTTTTGGATGTAGTACGCGGAGGGCTCGAAGTATTTTGTTATCATGTGGAAGTTTATCGATCAAGTACTGCGATGCAGTTTGGTAGAACGACAGTATCTGTTTCATGACTGGAATCTGAAATGAATTAATGAATCTGAAACCAGATAGTATTAAAAATTGCTTTCCTTATCGATAACCAAGAAAACTTACGTGATATGTAAATAGAATAAGAAATGTGATCATCTCAGTCAAAAATCAAAAGAAATCCGAAAAAATAGGTTTATATATATGTTTTATAGGTTTTATAGGGTTTTTTGGGAGGCCTGACATTAGTACACTAAAGGGGGAATTTTAAAAATGATAATTTTTCATTTTTTCTGTTTTTATTACAGTATTTATTTAATTAATTTTTTTGTAATGAAAGTCAAATTTACGTGGTAAATTGAATGTTTTTCTGGAAAATATAAATGTCAAGGATGATGTTTGTGCAATCAAACATAAGCTCTCAGGTACTTCAGAAAATTACCCAAATGTTGACATTCGCGTGGAATTGCCCTTTGACGTGATTGTCCGAAATTATGTTTCAATCAGATCTCTTAGAGACCTAATCAAGTCAAGCTGTCAAGTCGTCTGTTTTTTAGGCTTTTGGCGAAGATTCTGTTTTTCGATGAGAATTCTGTTTTTTATGAAATACTGTGATAACAAAAGTGAAAACAGCATTTAGTAACAAAAGAGCGTGAATCGTGCCATGCAATCAACATAACAAAGTTGGATAGCAGCTAGATTTCCTGATTTGCTTCAGTATAATACCATGTATACATCTTCAAAACCGTATGCATTTTGCATGCTGTGAAACTAAAACTAAGTAGTATTAATCCGTCTTAGAATTGTATGTTTCTCATTTTTTAGAATGGCTTTTCTATCTTACCAGGCAGTGCAGGTAATATAGACGTTTGTCTCATGTTAAGCCGTTGAATTTCGCTTCATTCACCGAATAGTTATTTGGTTAATGGTCATACAATGAATGGAAAATGGGCATGATTCCCTGATAACATCAGATATGAAATCCAAGAGAATTGTTTCTGAATTTTTTGACAATTTTTCTGTCACATGCATTGATATCGTTTTAAGAAACATTTGTCGCAAATTAAATCATGCTGTTGACCAAACGACGAGAGATAATATTCATATTCAGAAAGGCCAAATAAAGTCCACCTTAGTACTATCGACCTTTGAAGGCGCGGGACGCCGAAGTACTGTCTTGATTTCGTACAGTTTAACTTAATAGTCCATTCGATTGGACCACTTATGGAGCATTTTAATGCTGAAGACGTTGATGAAAGATGAACAATATGGATTGCTTCGAAAGCTAGTTAAAACCTTGTGCATGCACAACGGTAATGCAAGTGTAGAAAGAAGCCTTTCCGACAATAAAAACACCGTGTCAACCGAAAGGACAAACGTAAATTTAGAAACTCTCAAAGGATTTAGACTCGCCAAGCAGTTTGCGCGCTATTCAGGCGGTGCACATAATGTCGATACTCATTCGAAAGATATGCTCTTATCTGCTCGTAATGCTCATGGAAATTATATGGAAAGAAAGAAGCAGGAAGGAAAGGAGAGACAGCTCCTTCTGGAAAACAAAATGGAAATGGAACGGCAAGAATCAAAATCAAAAGAAGCCATCGAATCTGCCGAAAGAAAACGAAAAACTTTAGACGAGAAGGAGCAGAAGCTTGATGAAGAAGAAAGAAAGACAGACGAAGCCTGCCAATTGGCCGAAATACTTATTGAAAGCGCCTCACAAAATCTGCGAGTGGCTATAGAAGGAAGACATAGAAGAACTATAGAAGACTATAGAAGAAGGACATGGTAGGCATAAAAATGGCCAACGAAATGATCGAAGCAGCAAAGAGTAAAATGAAACTCCTGACTCAGAAACGGTTAGAAGAAAGAAACGAGCGGTCGAATATAGTTGAGAAAAGGAAGCACGCAATGAACATCTTATTGAAAGCGGCGAAGAAGCAGAAGAAGTAAAGTATAGCTTCTCTTCCGTTCTTCCAAAGTATTTCTGAGTAATGTAATCTACTATTAGATCAGTTGATTGTTAAAGTTTTTTCTGCTTGAATTGATTATTCTAGTCGTTTTGTTTTAATTTTTCTTGTCTAAGTTCTTTTATTAATTTTTCTAGTCGTTTAGTTTGGCTCCTACTTCTTCCGAACGAACTATTCCGTGCTATGTTGATCCCCATTAAATCTTGATGAATTTATTACATATTTCACAAGTTCATACACGTTGGAGAGATAATATTTCTAGCAGTTTTTCTTTCGGGAAAGTTGATATTACCATACTATATAGGACTATATCAGGTTTGACATCTTGTTAAACTTACATGCGCATATATACATGTACATGTGTATGATATATCTAATGCAGTGTTGTGATAGTTTCTACGGATTTGTGATTTTTCACTACTGAAACAACTTGTGTATTGAACTTCTGAAACATCTTCCATTGTTAATCATGTACGCGTTGCGTAAATTTTCTTTAGTTTCTGCTGGTTGAGAGAGAGAGAGAAACATTATTATAGATTTGTTTCTGCAATTATTTTATCTTTTGAATTAGGGTCTGTTTTTTTTACTTTAGTGTCGGATGGAAAATTGATGGGGTACTGGACTGTCAGAAATGTTAGGATTGACATATAGTATATTCGACACTTTGCAAAGTTTGTCTGAATATGCGTCAACAAGTTAGATATCCAATTTTTAAAAAATATTTTACACATTGCATTGAAAAGCTATTTATGATTTAATGTCGGGCGGAATCGATATATTTGTAATTTTATTTCTCTCTCGTATTATTCAATTTTCTATCAAAACGTCGATAAACATAATCTAGAAAAATACTCTATGCTTTTAGTAAGATCACTGCACAATGTTTGTTTGCTATTTAGACCAAGTGTACAGAGGATGATTAGATCAAAATTTCCTTTGAAAAAATGTACATTAAAATGTCGGACGGAAGTGTTAGACGAAAGAAAAGTATAAAATATTACTTTTGTTTCAAACTTTGAAATGAACTGTTTTTTTCTGGAAATATAGTCATCTGTTTTATATTTTATACATGAATATAGGGTCATCTGTTTAATTATCATTTACATTTTGATAGAAAAGACTCTCAAAATAGTATTAAAAGACATGTAATTATACGAGTGGTCGACCTGTACAATCGCTATCGACACTTCAATAACCAGAATAACCAGTCTTCATTCAAAAAACAAGCCTCATCGTACCAATTTTGACAAATGGAACACTGTAACCATTCTTCTCCAGTATTATAACTTTTGCTGCATCTAGCACACTGATTTTCGGAGCTCATAGCAACTGAGTTCCACTCATGACCACAAGCAAGTTGGCCATTATTAGTGTACCATTGCTTATGAAAGGATGTTTCATCACAAGCTAGGTAGAAGAATTCCAAGGTGAAAACACCACTAGTGTTACTTTTTCTTATAATCTTGTGCACTTTTAATGTTTCCTTGATAACAGGAGCCATATCAATATCATCTGGCTCAATAAGTGAATCGCTGTTGGGAACGTACAACGCGTTTATCGATGGAAAGAAACGACGAATCGATTCTACAAACTCCATTGGCGAGTTGATGGTCGTGTGGCCAGATTTAACCTTTCGGAAAATGTGATTTTTTACTGCTCCACCAAACCCATCCATGGGTCCTTTCCCATGGTTTCGTTCGTTGTAAAACCAACTCAGATTCTTCTCCGGAAAAGGGTTCCGGCAATCAGTTTGAATATGTATCTCGAACGGAATTGAGAGGCACATCCATCACTCCAAACAAGAATATTATTGTATGCTTTGGAATGTATGCGCTCGACAGTAGTTTATAGTGTGACATCCGGCGCGACGCTTCGCTTCGCTTCGCTTCGCTTCGCTTGCGCCGGATGTCACACTTTTGCGGGGGTTTTCAAAATTTTCAGAAAAAATCAAAATTTCAAAAATTTAGGTAGATTTCAAATTTCACGTGGCCGAAGGGCGAAAATTTAAGTTGTCTCAAAATATCACGTGGTCTAAGAATTTTGAAAATTTAGGCAGACGAAAATTTAAGTTGTCTCAAAATATCACGTAGTCTCAATATACCAGAAGATTGTATTCAAAATATTTATTCAAAATATTTATTCAAAATATTCATTTAAAAATGGAAGAAACAAAAGTGGATGAAACAAAAGTGGAAGGAACCTCAAGAATATATCCTTCGTTATCATATGAACGTAGTTCTACTTTAATGGACATTGAAAAGATTAACATTGAAAAAATGAATAAAGAAAAACACAAAGATAGAGTTAGGTATATGAAAGATAAGGAATCTCAATAATTATTAAGATTAGAGCATTATAAAAAATTAAGAAAGAGATGGTCTAATGCTTTAACAATTGTCATTTCATCTGGCGTTCTTACAATTCCAGTAGTTGCTACTGCTTTAATTCGATACAAAATGAAAACACATTTCCATCTTTGAAATATTTTATTCACATCACAGACAAGTACTATGTACAAGTAGCATGGTTTACAACGAATAAAATATGTTGACTAGAAAATGTATTATGCCATGATACAATTGTTTCTGTATGAGTAAAATAAGGTAAGGCTCATAGAACTATAAAACCAATGAGGACAAGTAGCATAGTTTACAACGAATAAAATATGTTGACTAGAAAATGTATTATGCCATGATACAATTGTTTCTGTATGAGTAAAATAAGGTAAGGCTCATAGAACTATAAAACCAATGAGGACAAGTAGCATGGTTTACAACGAATAAAATATGTTGACTAGAAAATGTATTATGCCATGATACAATTGTTTCTGTATGAGTAAAATAAGGTAAGGCTCATAGAACTATAAAACCAATGAGGACAAGTAGCATAGTTTACAACGAATAAAATATGTTGACTAGAAAATGTATTATGCCATGATACAATTGTTTCTGTATGAGTAAAATAAGGTAAGGCTCATAGAACTATAAAACCAATGAGGACAAGTAGCATAGTTTACAACGAATAAAATATGTTGACTAGAAAATGTATTATGCCATGATACAATTGTTTCTGTATGAGTAAAATAAGGTAAGGCTCATAGTACTATAAAACCAATGAGGACAAGTAGCATGGTTTACAACGAATAAAATATGTTGACTAGAAAATGTATTATGCCATGATACAATTGTTTCTCGTAAATTCAAATAAGGGAAGGGTCATAGTACTATTATCTATTGGGAGTAGCTTACCGTTTCAATTGATTGAGTTTAAAATTTGATCAAGGGTTGGGCGGTGTCTCCCATGGCGAAGATACGAGTCAATAATAGCGAAGTTCCTTTTGAAAAATGATATAGATTCCGTCGAGTTCTTAATAAACGGAAATCGTAAATATAGTTTATAAAATTTTCTTAAAAAGATGCTATAGCCTCTCGAATAACCTAATTGTTTACAAACATGGCCACTTCCCCGGATTGCAGTCAAAGCTCTTCCTTTTAACAACGATAACTTCACAGTATTGTTCACCGAAATGTCTTCTTCTCTTCTTAAATGTGCTAAATAATTAGTTAGCTCTGATGCCAAGATGTCTCTTTGAATTTCTTCTTCAAAATTATCGTTTGAACTGATATTGATGGCGTTATCTTGCAATGTGTCTTCAAATCGATTTATCACTAAAAATTCTCTGAATGTTTTTGATGCGTGGATGTCTTCTTCTTCCCTTGGTTTAAGATATTTCTCCTGAAATTCTGTTAGCATCTCAATACACTTCTCCCGTTGATCTTCGTTCACAATAGTGTCTGAAATTTTTCTTTTCAAATCGGCAAAGGCGATGCTTGAACGTGCCATTTTCGTTAAAAACGTAGTGAATTAATTATGATAAAAATAAAATTGTTGAAAGTCGCTGATGAAATTGACCAAAATAGATAAAGGTCACAGATGATTCGTAAGCAGTCACAGTCTCGTAGAACGCTCGCAGAATGAATGCACGCAGTAATACGTGGAATAATGGCAGCAGCTGTTCAAGTGAAAAGTTGAGTTATGCGGGTCACAAAGAATTCTCTCATACTGAATAGCTTAAACTGCTAGCAGCTGTTCATGTTGAGAAATTTGGTAACAGATGTTGCTAATGTCTTAATACAGATAAAACAATCAATATTCTCTTAACAAGAGTTCATCAGAATAAAATGGAACAATGTAACGTTTTAATTTAGATTAAATAAAATCATTTCAAAATCGAATAAGTAGTAAAGAAAGACATCATTAGAGAACAGTTTTAAATCAATACCCCCTCCCTTCTGACTAAGTAGCAAGGAAAGTCATCATTGTGGAACAGTTTTAAATCAATACCCCCTCCCTTCTGACTAAGTAGTAAAGAAAGACATCATTAGAGACCAGTTTTAAATCAATACCCCCCCCCAGTAGTAAGGAAAGTCATCATTATAAAAATGTTTTAAATCAATACCCCCTTCTGACTAAGTAGTAAGGAAAGACATCATTAGAGAACAGTTTTAAATCAATACCCCCTCCCTTCTGACTAAGTAGTAAGGAAAGACAACATTAGAGAACAGTTTTAAATCAATACCCCCTCCCTTCTGACTAAGTAGTAAGGAAAGACATCATTAGAGAACAGTTTTAAATCAATACCCCCTCCCTTCTGTCTTCTAGGGGTCCCTTAAGAAATTTTTTTATTATAAAATGAGCAACATAAATGAGTTTTTGAAATTATATGGAACACAAACGACAACGAATTTCGACCTAAAGAAAATCGCTAATCGATTAGGAATAAAGAATTTTCATGTTCTAATGAGAGACGAATTACAATTCCTAAAAAATAAGCCAACAGGAACCTTCAGTTCCCGGAAAAAAGTTCCATCAATAACTGTAAATTTCGTAACCAATCTTCACACTTCAGACCAAAAAGGCGTACATTGGTCAGCAGGCGTTAAAAATCATCAGCAGAACTATTAATTGTATCGCCCACAGGCTGAGAACTATTGGTTCGATTCATACGGTTTGCCCCCTACAAATGAAGTAACAGAATTACTTGGAACGGGAACATACAATACGTTTCAAATTCAAACACCAGGCACTACCTATTGTGGACAATTATGTTTATACGTTTTGCACAAATTACAAAAAGGAGTACCATTTCTAGATATTATGTTAGAGTTAAACAATCTATAACTCAAGCGAAGCTAGCTAAAGCGCCACCTAAAGGTTAAAGCTCTGTTTTCTGTAATTCATTTTGATAAAAACGGCCTCTGATATCCTCATTATCTAAATCTTTAATTTCATAAGTAATCGGATAACTTTGATTTATTTTGCAAACTTCAAATATTTCTTTAGTCCAATAGCCAACAAAGCCTTTTTCAAATTTATTCTTATATTTAAATATTCTAACTCTATCTCCAATTTTAAATTTCGGCTTAAGTTTCTGCAAATTCGGATTACTCTCATTCAAATTATTATTCTCGAATATTTTCTTTCGTACTAGATCAGGGTCGTCAGAAGCATTCTTTGGAGTTTCTTCAATACCAGAATGAACTTTATTATTGTACTCTTCTACAATTCCTGGTAATATCTTCAACCATTTCTGATTTCCTTGCTGAGTAAATTTCTTGAATAATTTATTTTTTAACGTCCGATTGAATCTTTCTATCACTATAGCTTTTCCTGCGTTTTCAGTTGAATAAACAGTTTCAAATAGTGGCTGAACGTTTCTGTTATAAAATTCCGACCCTTTATCAACAAACAATTTTTTTGGCTTTCTATTACTTTCTTTAAAGATTTCTTCAAACGCATATTTAACTGATAGACCACTTTTATTTTTTAAAGGTTTTACCCAAGCGTATCGTGTATATAAATCTATAACGGTCAATGCGTATTTATAATCTTTTTCATTCGGCATATGAATAAGATCAGCACTCCAAATATCATCTTTATTAAATACTTTTACTTTCAATAGATATTTCGGCTTTCTATATTCCTTGTGAATTTCGGACGCGTAGGTTCGAGCGTTGCTCTCAGAGTTATTAGTTCGAGCGTTGCTCTCAGAGTTATTAGTTCGAGCGTTGCTCTCAGAGTTATTAGTTCGAGCGTTGCTCTCAGACAGCTTAGCTGTCGTTTCATTTAAACCCTGGCCGAATAACATTTTAGCTTGTAAAGCTTTCTTAACAAACATCCTTTCAATTTTTTCTCTAAATGTAGGATTCTGAATACTATCTAATTCTTGAATCATCTTCTTATCAGCTGCATGTCGAGAACTTAGATCATGATTTCGATAAGCTAAATCATGCCTGTAAGCTGCGGCATCTACTCTATTTATCGGTTCTTCACCTGGTTTCGGATTATTATTGTCATCTAGTCTTATATCTAATCGAGTTCCTGGACCAGTATATGAATGACCAGGAAGATGTTTTTCTTTCGAATATTTACTCCAAATAAATCCAGGAAAGTTTTCTAATGTTTTTTGTATATCACCACCGAAGTGGTATGGAACTTTGTTCTTGTCACCTCCAATATGCTGACAATGTGAGTTTTTATTTTTGTTTAATAGATAATTCAATAAATCTAAATTAGAAATTTTTAATTTAATTAAATTTTCGGAATTTGTGGAATTCATTTTAAAAGATAAAATAAATGTTTTACCTTATGGACCAAAGGTCCTGAGGTTATTACCGAATCATACTAGGACTTAGATATATTCCAGAACCATCTTTAGTTTCTTTAATTTCAATCAAGTCATCAACATTGTGGAGAATATTTTTAAGAACTCGTTTTCCTTCATCAACTAATTTTAATTTACTAATAAAATTATCTACTACTCCTTCACCCCTAGCAACTTTCTCTAACTCTCTATTATGTCGTTTTTGTTCTTCTAATGCTGCCTTCTCTGATTTATTTTTATTTACTGCTTGGACAATACCAGCTGTCCCACCTGCAACACTTCCTGCTGCAGCTATGCCACCTATTATTAGTGGAATTAATGGGAGAATCCCGCCATTCTTTTCTTCTTGTAATTGAATATTCTCTATCATTGGTTTACTTATGTAATACTTTTTTTTGTTAATCGTAATAGTTTTAGGGGTATTTTTGTCAACAATATTACGTAATTTTAATTCAACAGTTTTATTATTATTACTTTTCGCTTGCGACATTTTTAATAAAAAAATTTTAAGTGATCAAAAATTTTAATCTATTCTAGTTATGAATAAATTATAAGTTAAGAATTTTTTTAATCTATTCTAGTTATGAAAAATTTTAAGTTACCAAAAAATTTTAAGTTACCAAAAATTTTAATCTATTCTAGTTATGAAAAAATTTTAATTAACTTATCGGAGCAAAGCTCCTCTGGCTTTAGCCTATCCTTACCATCTTTCCATTAAGAATTTCAATAGAATATTTTACATCTTCTAGCAATAAACCATAAGCCATCAATGAAGTTGTGGAATCTTTCTTTTCAATATTAATTGTTACATCACAACCATTTTTAATAATATCTTCAGATTGTGCACTTAAATCGAAACAGAAAACAGGATATAAATGTCTCCAATCTCCAGGAGTTAATTGTGGTTCAACTCCAAATTCTGTACAAAGATTTCGATAACAATCATATCCTTCCATAAATTGATTATTGGTATCATCGAATCTTAATGGATCAATTGGATATCGGGTTTGATTTAATGAAACTTGTAAACTTCGAATTGTATTAATATGAAAAATATTGTTGTTCTTATCAAAACTTGGAGAATTATTTCTTTGAAATGTTAGTAATAAATATCTTGGAGTATTCGCAGTTCTAGTAAAATGCCAGTTAAATCTTTGTTCGGAAAAAGTTACTGAACTAGCAGTACGCTTTAGAAAATTTACTGGAATTGGTTTGTTAGTATTTAATCTTTTTGCAATAGCTGTTTCAACCTCTAAACTAGGAGTAATATGCTTAATCCACCATTCAAGTCTATCAATTTTTAAATATGCTTTTTTCCCAGTCTTACCAAAAAAGATTAATTCATTATTTGCTGTACGATGAATTATTAATTTAAATTTTAATTGATATGATATTTTATCATAATCTAAATATCCGAATAATGGAGACAATGACCAATTTACTGTCTGTTTACTTTTCTTGTTAAATTCACGTCTTTCTTTATATGCATCATTATTTGTTTTATTTAAATGTTTTGCAATATTTTCTACATCTTTCGCAATTCCTGCGGCATCTGTTCCAGCGTGAGTTAAATCATCAACAATTATACCATCATTAGTATCAGGAAACCAACCTTCGATTTCATGCTTTTTATTATTTTCACCAATTGTTACAAATCTAAGCATTGTATCAATTACACCTGGGGAATCACTTATTGTTTCTATATTTTGAGTTGCAACATCTAAACGCATTTGTGTAAATAATCTTGGAAAAAAATTATTTTCTAGTGTAATATTATCGGTATCTGGTAATGGTGTTGTAAAATTAGCATCACTATATAAAGAATATTCACAGTGTAAAAATGAATCAGGTAAATATAAATAGCTCTGCTGATTATCAACTTCAAAAATTAAATCACCTCCAGTGTTTACTCTACTGGAAGATCCGGGATTCATAGCAATTCTTATATAGTCATTCTTTTTTTGATTGTAACTGGTGAACGGAGGATCATCTAATCTAAATTTATTTTCGATAAGCGAAGACATTTTTATAAAAAATAATTTGACTTTTTGTTTTTCTCACAGATAGAAAAAAATTTTTACTAAAATATAATTTTAGAATTTTGCTAGACCAGCTCCGCTACAGCTTTGCTGGTTAGACCGAAGGTTGCTGCTCACGCCATTACCTCTTATTTCTTCAATTGAACGAACCGTAGGTTCTATGGCTACGCCTGTTTTTTTATTATTTTTATTTTCATTATGTTTACTATCACCATCAACAGCTATGTTAGCAATTTTGTTCTTTGTTTCATCTGAAAGTTTTTTTAATTTTTTTAGTTCTTCGGAATCATTCCTAAGTTTACGAATAGCTTCTAGTTGTTTTAATTCGTTTTGAGACTTGACAGCATTTGATATTGCACTAGCTGTACTACCTATAGCAGCTGCTCCTTTTGCAGCATATGTAATCAAATCTTTATTATTTTTAATTAAGTTAACGATACTACCAATACCAGAGAAGATCCCAGCTCCTTCCGTGTGAACGGCACCTGCGGTGCCTAGGAACTTTTCTGTTCCGACTGTTTCTCTATTATCATAATGATAAACAGGATTCATACGTGGTTCATGAGCAATTCTTTGATTTGAAGCAAAATGTTTAAGATTATGTTTATAAATTATAGGCATTTTTTAGGATTAAATTTGACTTTTGGGAAAAAATATTTACGATCGGCTAAAGCCTCGAGGAGCTTCGCTCCGATTGGTTAGTAACCTGAGGACCTTTGGTCCGTTTAAGATTTACGTTTGTGAATGGACAACAACTTCGAGATAACTTTATTAATTGCCTGTTGCACTTTATCTATTGCGTCAAGCAGCGTGTGATGTACTTTAATTTCTCTTCTATTAACTTGCATTTTCTGCTGATTAATCTTCAACGCCGTTTTAAGTGCATTTAACTTAATTTTAAGAACATCTAATTGTCTTTTAACAGCATCTAACTGTTCTTTATTTTCTTTAGAGTTTTCTTGTAAATTTTTCTTTAATTCATTTTCTAAATTGATTTTAAGAGTTTTCATTTTATCAACTTTTTGATTAAGTGAGTTTACTTCATTTATTATTCTATTCATCTTTTTCATTTGTTGAGTAATTTTAGAACTCAATTCATCAACACTTTTTTGGAATGTAGTTTGTAACTGCTTTAAATTTTTTTTAATTCTTTCAGGTAGATTTTCTATTTCATCTTCTAATTGTTCTTTTAACATTTTTATCTGATGTTTATTTTTAATTACAGCAGATCTTAAATTTAAAGAAAGTAATATTAAAATTTTTGATTGTTCAGAAATCTTTTTAAAAAGTTTTGCTATATCTGCTTCTAGCTCTCTATCCTTTTTATCAAGTTTTAATAATTTTTCGTTTAATGATTTGTCATTAAGTTTTAGCAACTTCAATTCATTCATCAGTGGAACCAAAACATCGTTTATATATTTTTCCTTTAAATCATTGATTTGTGTATCAACATATTGTTTATTTGTTAACTCTGTATTTTGTTGCGGAAGAATAGAAAGATGCAATGGACCAGATAAAACGTCTCCAGTTTTCATGATATAATTTTCTATTTCTATTTCTAATTCACGATTATTCGGGATATATGCACCTCCACCAACATTTGGTAACATCATTTTTTAACAATAAAAAAATAAAATTTTTTCTAATAAAAATAAAAAAATGAAATTTTTTCTAATAAAAATAAAAAAATAAAATTTTTTCTAATAAAAATAAAAAAATGGAAACCCCAAATTTAAAAAAATTATATTCGTCCGCATCATCCTGTTCTTCTTATTCGACGAGATCAACGGGATTTGAAAATAAATGTTTTGATAATAATAATAATAATACTATTACAAATCCATGTATAGATGTTAATATTTTATTTCAATTACAAGCCGAAATATTTAGAGAACAGACTAAAGGTTTACCTTCTATAGAAACCAATTATTGTATTTTTCCAGGTGATCCATTTATTAAATTTATGCAGATTGTTAGTAAATATAATGATGTAGCTTATGTGGAATTAAATAAAGAAAATATGGTTATAATAGGTCATAATAATGTTTATGGTTTTATTAGAGCAGTTTTGCCGATTAGTAATACTGATTGGATAGAAACTAAAATTATTAATTATATTAATATTAAAGAATTAGTTAAAAAATTAAAATCTTTTTCGAAAGAAAAAATTAGATTATTTGTTGACGAACAAAATCAATATAACATTCACATAGAGAGTAAAAAACATAATGAAGAATTATTATGTCAAGTTTATTATAGAGACACAATTTATAAACAAGAAACATTAGAAATGCCCCAAAGATATGATGATGATACTTATATAGGATTATATTCAAACTTAAATATTAATTTGTTAAAATCTTATATAAATGGTTTAGCTCAACAAGAGAAAATTTATATGTGGACAACACCTTATACTATTAACAATGACCATAATCATAATAAACGAACCGAAGGTTCTAGGGCTTTGCCCGATCTTAAAGAATCTTATGATAATAATGATGATTCTGTAACATCTGAAAAAGGTGTAAATGGTAAAAAAGATTATAAAAAGATTAGTAATTATAAAAATTTATCTAAATTTCATTTTCTTACAATTGAAAATAATAATGATGGTATAGTTGAAGATACTGTTAGACAACTATGTGTCGGGTCTACAAAATTTAAATTAGGATTTACATCTAATCAATTTAAAATTTTATCATCTTTAATAAAAACTAAAACTGATTCAGATTATGGTGGTGTTATTAAATTTTCCAAAAGAGATCAAAGACCAATATTTTTCTCTATTATATTATTATCAGAAAAAAGATGTAATTTAGAGTTAGATATTCCAATAAGAGAATGGTATCCTATCATGGAAGGGCATCCTATACCAAAAAGTGTAATTTATGATGATGAAGAAACAATTTATGATGATGATGAAGAAACAATTTATGATGATGATGAATCAATAGTTAGTGAAAAAAAATTTAAATTATCTTTTGATAAAACATTATATGATGAAACTTAATAAGATAAAACTTAATAGAAAATACCAAAATATTCGATAAATATATTTTCATATGTAATAAAATTTTTAGATGTAATAAGTTTTTAGATGTCATAAGTTTATAGATGTAATAAATTTTTTAGATGGAATAAGTTTTTAGATGTTATAAATTTTTTAGATGTTATAAATTTTTTAGATGTTATAAAAAAATTATTATTCCCACGTGTCATCATCATCACTTAAATTACTCTCACAGATGATTGTTTGAAATATTTCAGCTTGAATATCTTCTCCGTTATAAGGTAACATAATTTCATTTTCATCAGGTGCTTGACGTTTAAGAATATTTATTTGACCAGAAAATTTTTTTTCTTCAGTATTATTATTTTTATCAGGAATACTAATTCCAGTTTCTAAAGATCTTTTCCATGGTTTATTAACTGTAGTCGATAATGTTTTCCCCGAATATAATTTTAGAAAATCTTCTACTTTTACTTTATCTTGTGAATATCCTTTGAATGTTTTCTTTTCACTAAGTCTCCCTTGTTCATCTACAGTAATACAGTATTTTACTTTAGGTGCAATAAACATTGCAAAAATAATTCCACCATTTCCATAATCATTTTTCCCTTGACACAATTCTCCTCCAACATATCCAGCAGCGTCTAATTTATTAAAGAGCTCATTGGAAATATATATTGAATCAGTATCTGTATAATGAATGTATTTTTCTTTGAAACCATTAATTTCTAAAATAAAGTTATTCATGATTCTTCTAGAGTGAGAAAGAATGAAAGAACCTAAGTGTGATGGCATGAATGACGTCTTCCCATCTTTTACAATATTAGTTTTGAGAAATTCATCATCTTCCATTTCTACTTTCGCTAAATATTGTTCATCATTTAATTTTTCATAATCTTTTACTTCTTGAGTGAAATTTTTTCTCAATGTATTCTCATTCCATAAATGATATTTAGTGGTTATATCTTTTTGCACAGTTTTGCCATATAGCGAATTCATCAATAATTTAATTAACTCATCACCTACAGTATTTCCTTCTGTTTTATATCTTTTTCTCAAATTAAAAAGTTTTTCAATATAATTTCGAAATGGTGAAACTTGATAATTTTTTTCATAAATTATACCATCAGTAATATGTAAGATTTTCCCCCCGCATCTAACAATTTCTTGTATGTCAACAGAAGTTAATACATCATAACATATACCATTTCTAAACCTGATTACTTTTACATGAGAATTATTATTTTGATTTTTAACTTTATCTTTAATAGGAACTGGTTGGAAAAACATATCATTCGGATATTGAAACACAACAGAGAATATTCCAGTTTTAGGTCTAAATGTTTGTGTATTAAATTTATATACTATTTCCCGCTCTTCTTCTTGACGAAATTTTCTAGCTGATTCAGCTTTAGGGTATTCTGAATTTTCATCATACATAGCTGATGGATATAAAGATGTTGCATCAAAAGCCATTAGAAATTCATTTTTTTGTTCAAGTAGTTGATTTGAAATTTTCTTACAAATTTCAGTTTTATCTCCTAAATCTCGATACTGTTTCATTAAATCTATTAAATTACTTCCCGGGGACAAAGTCCCACCAGCGTAGCGACCAAGGGACAAAGTCCCCCCAGCGCAGCGACCAAGGGACAAAGTCCCCCCAGCGCAGCGACCAGGTAAATACTGTTTTAATATTGGTAACAAGATGCTACAAAATGGCGATATGTATTTTCTTATATTTGCTGAAACTCTTCCACCTTTAACAGATTTTCTAATATAATTTCTAGCCCATAAATCTATATGAGAATGAATATTTATATTGTCATTTTGTACGCTTTTCATCCAACCGTTAAATGTTAAAGCAGAGGATGTCAAATTAGTAGTTATATCTTCACCAACTAAATCTTGCATAACATTATTATATTTGTAGATACAAAAAGCTAAAGAAAGAATATCGTTAACTAAATATGGTCTCCATTCAATTTCTTTTTCTTTATAATTTTCATGTGTTATGTCTCCAATTTCATAATTTAATTTACACACATTCGTAGGAATTTTAAAATTCTCACACCATTTAGAAAGACTTGTTTTTACATGTTGATAACTACATTTCATTATAATAGTTTGAAGTGCTAATTTACCTGAAGGTGAATCTTTTTTCATATTGTTTTTAAATCTAAAAGATTTTTGAATGTATCTACTAACACATTCAGTTGTATAAGGATTTTGTAATGAAGCAGTCAATATTCCTCTTGAAGTTTTAAGAGGCGGTTTAGATAATTTAAAATTAGCTTTTATCGGAAAATAGGAATCAAAACCTGATGAATTGTGAGCTATTAAAGTTACTCTAGAATAATTAAATTTTCCAAGAGTTTTAAAAAATTGATGGATCGGACATACGTCCTCTGGGTTTCCCCTGATTGGACATTCATCATCCTCAGTTCTCGTAAATATTTTCACACAATTTTGAAGTTTATTAAATTCTAATTCAGTTAAATTATTATACTCATTAATCTGTTTTTTAAGATTTTTAATTTCATCTTCATCTTTTGATCGTTTAATTTTAATCATATCACTTAACAAACGTGTTTCTAATTCTTTCAATCTTTGTTTCGGTAAACAACATATAAATTTATTAAAATTAATAGCTCCTACAGCATAAGGAATAGGATGAGCTGTTGAACAGTTAGGATCGGGAAAAGTTTCGAGATCCCAAATATATGTTGAACCATAGTCAATTTTTTTCTTTGTTATGATTTTATATGGACGCGTTGTTAGATTTTCATCAGTAACTGTTTTATATATGGGTTTGAAATTATTTTCAATTTCTCTAATAGCTTTTAATTTATGAAATTTATCAATTAAACAATAGTGACCAATTGTTGAACCTGCGTGAAAATAATTGTAATAAACATAATTATGAAACGTTTCAATTCCTCTAGGATTTAAATGACGATTGGCAGGACTATAATATTGAACACATTCTCCAAAATATTTATTGAATTGAGAAAATTTGCAGTTTGACATTACTCCTGTTCTAGATGTGGCTTTCTCTTTATATAAAAAATTATTAAACATTTCTTTCATAATTTCTCCTTGTTCTTCATTAAAACCTCGTAAAACATTATAACATTTAATAAAACAAAAATCTTCAGAAGGAATATAACAATATTCACCGAAATATTCTTTGATTCTATATTTCATATTAATCACTGCCCCTCTATGCGATCTTTGTACTAACTTCATTCCAAAATCTTCATATTTAATATTACCTGTAAAAATCCATTCGTTAGCATCGGATTTCTCATCCAGATTCGAAAACCATGTTTCAAATGATTTTTTATTATAGAAGGTTACGTAAAAATTTTGAATTATATTTTCCTGATCTTTAATAACTTTTCCAAGTAAATTAATAATTTTACCATTTGCTAAAAGTTTCCGCATATCATTTACTACATTAATAAAAGATACATTTTCATATTTAATTTCATTTGGATTAAATAAATTACATAAATCATCACCAAGTTCATCCTTAATTCTATCATCAAAAAAGATATCAGTAATAGGGGTTTCTAATATTTCTTTTGTTCCACGTTTCTGTTTTTTAGTATTACGTCTAATACTACGCCTAGTACGTTTCTGCTTTTTAATACGTTTACTGCGTTTACTATGTTTAATTTGTGCATCAAACTCAGCAATTTGTTTCTTGATTAATTCATCAATCCTAGACGTTTGTCCGAGAGACATTTCACGATTCATATTTTTTAAAAGAAAAAATGAATTTTACATAGAACCTCGGTTCCGTTTTTGCATATACACAGGAATATGTAATTGATGTAATGTTTCTAATTCATGTGCTGTTAAATGTTCTTTCTTAACCAACCACCATAAATTATTATACGCCAAAAATACTCGGAAACTTCTTAAACAAAGTGGAAAGTCTTTTGTTTTAACACACGGTTGAATACCATGTTTTGTTTTATAATCTGTAACGAGCGCTACGTATTTATGATGATAATAAAATCTAACTTCTTTCTTCGAATATACAGGATTTGTAGGATGACGATAATCTTTTAAAACTGGTACATGCTCTATCTTATAATCATTCAACATATTTTTTTTTTTTTTTATTAACAAAAAATTTATAAGAAAAAATTGTTCGGTCACTCCGTTCGATCACTCCTCGAAAATATTTTCTATAACTCTTTCATGAATTTTTTTATCAATGTTAATTGTAATAAATCCATAATCTTTTGACCAAGCATTGTTACACGATTGTTTAAATTCATCTTTATTTCTTACACATAAATCTCTTAACAAATCACTTAAGTTTCTTGCATTTATTTCAAATAGTATAAATATATTTGCATTCTTTCTAATAACACTTCCGTCTAATGAATACATACTTTGTGTTAAATAAAAAACACTACAGTTATTATGTCTACCTCGTGTAAAATAATTTCTCTGAACTGACTGATTTCTATCATTAACACAATCATCAAAAATTACACAATGTTTCATTGTTTTATCTAGTTTACTAGGATCTTGCATATTACCACTATCATCTATTAGTTGTATCTTTATATGGTTATTTTTATTAGATTCTACTAACTGATTATTTTTTGCTGCTTCTTCACACCACGAACTTATTTCTTCTTCATCTTCAGATTTTTCATATTCTTTGAATAATGAAGCAATTGCTGTTTTTTTAAGATTATTTTCAAATCCATATTTAAAAAATTGATAGACGGGTTGTTCTGCCGTTGTTGTATAAATTATAAGATTGTTATAATCCAAAAAATTTTAGAGTCGTTAAAATTTTAAATAATAGATATGTTTTTCCACATCCTGATCTTCCACAAATAACTGACAAAACTTTATTAGATAAATTTGGATGATGATTAAATTTAAGTTTTTTTTATTTAATGGAGGTAGTTCACTCATTTTTTAATAAAAAAATTTATTTTTATTTTATTTATTTTTTGTTTCTAAAGAAGAAGAAAATTAAACTTCTCTAGCTTCGCGTGGGAGTTTATACCTCTCGAACGGGAGTTTATACCTCCCGAACCAAAAGATCTATCATAATCTCTTCACCTCCAAAATTTATTTCTTGTCCTTTTTCATCAGTGATTCTAATGTTAATGTTGTTAATAGTTTTTCTTGTAATAGGAAAATATATTAATGTTTGTGGAAATACATTTAATCTATAACCAATGGGTACAGTAAAAGCTGGAAAACTGAATATTAAATTTGATAATTTACCATTTATATATCCTCCTTCAATAATGTCACAATGTACAACAATTGAATTTATTTCAGTTATTTTTGGAATCTTCTCACCTAAATGATAGCCTTGACTATAGGTTCGTTTATTAAATCCTAATAGCTTTGACAATGATCTATCATGATTAAAATCAACTTGATGATTTTCGTCTAAAGTAAGAGAAAATTTATTAACTGCCGGTTCAACTGCAAAATGTAATTGTTTCTTATCTTTAAATGGTATACCTAAATGTCTCTTAATTTCATTTGATATTGTTTCAACTTCGTAAGAACCAGGAAGAAAAGTTAGTATTTTCCATGTTTTTCCTTTATCAGTAGAATATCTAAATTGATCATTCACATCTTTGATAACGTTTTGAATAGTGTTAAATGTAGAGAAACTAGTCAATGCAATTTGATAATTTTTATTTTGTTCTAAATGTAGAATGGGTTCTAAATTACAAGTGTGTGATGAAGTAGTTGTTATAATTTTTAACGTCGTACTAAATTTTGATGAACCCAAAATCTCTGTCAATTTTTCTAAATGATCATTAATTTTGTCTAAATCTGCTGAACACATTTTTAAACTAAAAAAATTAAATAAATATTATAGATAAAAATCGTAGATAAAAATCATAGATAAAAATCATAGATAAAAATCATAGATAAAAATCATAGATAAAAATTAGAAACAACATATTTCAGCTACACTTTTATAATCCTTTTCATTTAGAATCTTCTTTTCTAACAGTCTTTTCAATATAGCATGAATTTCATTGAAACTAGAATTATGTCCTTCTTTTATTGCAGATATTAAAATATTTAATCTATTTAGTAATTCTTGTGGATCATCTGGTAAAAATACAGTTGTTTCAGTTTTCTGTTTTTCAGATAAACCTTTCCCTACTTTAACTCCCGTTGATAATAAATTTTCTAATTGTTTATAACGTCTAAGAGATTTTACTGCACCAACTCTGTCTAACATAGCTTTATATTTTATGAGATCTTCTACAGCATAATTATTTAAATCTGCTCCTCTTAAAAGATTAACAAAATTTCTACCTAAATTAAAAGGAGATTTATCTGGTGAAAAAATTAAACCTCGAAAAGGTTGTGGAAATATTTCTTTTTGTCCGAGATAAAGTCTAGGTATTGTTTTTCCATCTATAAATGAAATAGAATGTTCAAATTGCATAGATTTTGGTAATTTCTTATTAATGTTTGATTCTAGTAATCCATAGTCATCTAATATAGTTTTGTGCTCTGGATCTGTTATATCAATTTGTTTATCATTATTTGTAATTTCCTTTTCAAGAGTTTTAAATGGTTTCATAGTTTTTTCAAAATCAGTTTTTACTTGCTCGGTTTGCTGCATTTTTTCAAACATATCAGATTGAATACCAGCTTTTATCATTCTATGTTGAAGATGATTTTCTTTCATAATATTTCTTTGTTTTATTAACTCTTCTAATTGTTTTATTCTCTTAAAATTATCAGCTCTAATTTTATCCATTTTTAAAATATAATATTTGAATTTTGTGGTAACATTGGAATACAGCAAAAACATTTTACTGAACAAATTATTTTTTTATTGCTTTGTTGTTTGACATCTTTTCGTTTAAAATTTTCTCGTATTAAGTTTTGTTTAATAAAGTTTTGTCTAATAAAGTTTTTAGATCTTCTAAAAAAATTTTATCATTTTCTTCATTAAAAATTTTATCATCAATAAAAGTTTTACCATCACTAGAAATTTTACCATCCTTTTTATTTTTATCATTAACTTTTTCTGTCTGTGATTGAAATGATATTTGATTTACTTCATTAGCTATTTGATCAAATTTTTCAATCTCATCTAACGTAATAACATTATCATCACATACTCTCTGAAAGTAGTAATGTAGTTTATCATAGACTTCTTTAATATGTAAATGCTTAGTTTTTAATGATTTTCGTTTCTTAGTTATTAAAGATTTATCTAACATTGTAACAAGTGAAGTTGCAAAAACACCCGTACCTGTTAAAGCTGTAGCAACTACTGGAATTACTAAAACACCTGAAGATATAACAATTGTCAAAGCACCTAAACTTATTGTTAAGAATATGCCAATTCCTTGTGTTACATTCTTAACTTTAGTCCATCTCTTTCTTAATTTTTTATAATGCTCTAATCTTAATAATAATTGAGATTCCTTATCTTTCATATACCTAACTCTATCTTTGTGTTTTTCTTTATTCATTTTTTCAATGTTAATCTTTTCTATGTCCATTAAAGTAGAACTACGTTCATATGATAACGAAGGATATATTCTTGAGGTTCCTTCCACTTTTGTTTCATCCACTTTTGTTTCTTCCATTTTTAAATGAATATTTTGAATAAATATTTTGAATAAATATTTTGAATAAATATTTTGAATACAATCTTCTGGTATATTGAGACTACGTGATATTTTGAGACAACTTAAATTTTCGTCTGCCTAAATTTTCAAAATTCTTAGACCACGTGATATTTTGAGACAACTTAAATTTTCGCCCTTCGGCCACGTGAAATTTGAAATCTACCTAAATTTTTGAAATTTTGATTTTTTTTGAAAATTTTGAAAACCCCCGCAAAAGTGTGACATCCGGCGCAAGCGAAGCGAAGCGAAGCGTCGCGCCGGATGTCACACTATAAACTACTCTCGACTTCTTCAATGGACTTTTGAAGACACGTCATGAACGATTTTCGATCATGTTCTGAGCATTCGGTGACAATCACTACATTGTTAGTCACTAAATGTTGATCAGTCTCATCTTTGGTGTATGCACAAGTTGTAAGCATACTGAAAGTCTGACAACCGAAATATGAACTTTGAATAGCATCTTGATGGTCATTTCTATAACTTTCTGCGTAATCAACATGAATGAGAATATCATCCTGACCAAGGTTGGCTTTCATATCTGTATACGCATTGTGTTGCTGTCGTTTTGAAAAGATATGTCGCTTTAGAATAGGAATGTTTCTCTTCAGAAATGTTAACGCTTCAGTGAAAGAAGCAGATGAACTTGATTTCGAAATCTTACCATCGATCGTCTGCCATCGATAATAATTGACATTTGCATCCGCAGCATCTTCGTTGATGTGCAAGACAGTCGCGATATTGTCACAGCCACAGTCTGTGCAGTCATTGTTCATCATACAGCGACGTTCATCGGAATAACACGAGAATCTTTCCACCAGATCATGAGGATTTGTAGGAATATGATCGATCATATCATGACAGTTTGAGTTGTTGATTCCTTTGGCTAATAAGCAGATGTTTTCACATAGATCACACAAACAGGAAGAATGAGGAATAGCACTGTTGAAGCGGTACTCCTTATGCTCCTTGATAAAGGTGTACAGTTGAGAGAAGGTCAGCTCAGAACCGAACTCACTTGGAAAGAATTTGTCTTGGGATAATTCCAGAATATTAGAAAATCCATTGATAATTGATAGTAAATCGCGAAGAGTCCACAATAAGAATCGACGTTGCTCATATTTTTTTTCTCCGTCAATCTTTCCAATATAAATATTGTCCTTTCTCCCAGGATTAATATAGCAAATGTCAGCACGATTCAAGAATTCGATTAGCCATTTTTCCTGCTCATCGTTTAGATCTTTTCTTGGTCTTCTCGACTTTGGCTTCAACTTGATCTTGAGATTGTACTTGGTAGCAAGTCTACTAATAATTTCTTGCTTCTTTGTTGGACTGCGTGGTAGCGAAGATTCGGCCTTGGTAAAACTTCTTGACATGGTCTGTTTGGTTGAAAACGCCGAAGTAGGTTCGTTTGCAGCTGGTGGTGTACTTACAGGCAAATTTTGACTAGATGTTCTTTTCTTCCTGTTCCTTTCACTTTCTTTATAGTTGTCGTACTTCTTTGGATTATGTCTCAAGTTTGCGCGCCACTTTCTTTTTCTCATCGCTTCTTTAGTGCGCTTTTTACTATCAGTCTTGGACTTCATTCGATACAACTTGCAGTTCTCAGCATTTGATAAACCACTGTATTCTCCACGACGTGGGCGTCCGAGACGTTTTACTGTCCTTGACTCCATAATCAGCGTGTTATACCAAAAGAAATTTTGCTTTGAACAAGATATTGCCGTAATTATTAACAATGATTCAAAATGCAATGCAATAGGATGATAGGTTGAATATTGATATATCTATGCGCATCCTTTAATCATCACATGACTTTTGTGTCGGACGGAAGATTTAAATATTAGTGTCACTCACTCACAGAAAAGCTGTGTTATTGTTTCTAGTGCATCGCTATGTAAAGCACATTTATGTTCGATAGTAACATAGATATCTAGGAAGTATATTTTAATATATTTCGCGAAACATTAATTGAAAGTACTTTAACAATTGAAAAATGCCTTTTTTAAAAACGTACAAGCCCAGTTCATTTATTAAGAAACCAAAATTAGATGAGTTGAGTATGGAACGTTAATGTTCATATATGAAGCAAAAAAATAATATGATATGCATACATCTAACGATTATATACAGAGCTGTATATTTGCAATATTGTTTTCCGTCCGACACTATAGTATGTCAACATTTTCACTAAAAATGATCGGAAATTTCATAATTGGCGAAGGTTTTTGAAAAACTGCTTGTATTTCTCGATAATATAAAGTATTTGCTTCTAAATTATTACAATCACGAGAGCGATAGCTGTAGTTAGAATTTTAACACCCATGTTGACCAATTTTCAAACAGACCCATTACTAAATTCAATGTACATAAATCTCGCTGAAACCATTATAACTTAGTTATGTTCTTCTAGGTGACATACAACTGATGTGCCAGCTCTTTATCGATGACACAGTCATTGTTCGACAAGATGGGGTAGCGTTTTCCACGAGGCCTTCATAAGTAGCATGCGTCAAAATGAATTTACTGATTATAAATCAGAAGTCATGGGCTTAAGCTTATTTTTATAACTTCATGGTTATTGTTAAAAAATTACAAAGGACAAGCAGACACAGGAAGTTATATTCAACAAAGAAAATTGCGATAGACAAACATTGATACTATATACGATTCTTTGACAACTATCGCCCTAGAAGGCAAAGTTTGACGAACTCTATGCGATGAATATCTGAGAAATTTCAAGTTGAATGTATAGTGTTGACTAATTGGCTCATATGCAACATTTTGTTTAGCAGAACGAGTATATACATTAAAAATGCATTTCCCTGTCCCCCAGTATGTTTTGCATATGTAAATCAGGGACAGATTTTTCAAAATGCTTTTAATTTCAATACGATTCAGCATTCTATTTTGCATTTTATTTTGTTTGAGTTGGTTGAGTTGGTCAAAATCCAATGGGTAATGGGTTGTGGGGTTAATTGGTCATGGAGGTTACTAACCTCTATAACGGACGCATACCAGTCTGTATGTTCCACAGAATTGGACCGGTCTTCTCTTCTGTTTGACTAGAAAGGAAGCATTTGAACATGATTTGCCTATGAAATGTCACAATCTGCTGACACGATACCATAGCAATCGAACAATGAGCAGCCAGTTCAACGTAAAACACAACACCAAAGTGTGCGAAGTTTCAGTGCTGTTATCAACCGAATCACGTAGCAAAGAGACGGAGACGTTGTCAAGCTCCACAGAGAAGTTTGTGAACGTTTTTCGTGCGCCTGCTAACTTTATTAATAATGACCGGAAGGGCCAACATAATGGAGAAAGCTTGGCGCAATGATCTGAATTCTTCGAATCTGAGGGAATCGTGACGATCGGGGCAGTTTGAAGGAATTCATAGCAATTCGCAAGCGGCGCGCGACTATTTTTCTCTATCTCTGTAAGGCATTGGACATATCTTTTTGCCCAATTAGTAAGTTCCTGCATGTGCCATCTGTTTTCAATCAGTTTGCACTTCTAGCAAAGTGATGCGGTTAAACAATCTAATTCTGTGGTGTGTACAGTCATTCAGATCGATCAACCATTCTAGATTTGGCCACTCTGAGCCGTAGTGATAAGCTCTTGTAGGACAAAGCAACGTCTACGACTGCCATGGAATTAAGTGCTTTAGTGTTCAAAGGACATCTTTCTATTCAATTTCGTGTATTACAGACAGCAAATGATGCAACACAAGCTGTGAATCGTGACGTTCTCGAGAAATATTGTTAAATCTTGAGATTGAAATTAAAATTCTTAAGTTCACAGAGTTGCAGGGCTAAAATGTGATAAATGGAATCCGTACTTTCAATGAAGCCCAAAATAGCTATTGATGCAGTCCAGACGCATCATCAGTCGTTAATCATAATCAAACACGTCAAAGTCAACCCTTGAACTAGAACTGCGCCGATAACGTGTCAGCCAAGCGACTGATCAATAAGGTGTCAATATTTGATTACAATCTATCTCCATGACTAGCCAGTCTGTGTCTGCAAAGCTAAGATTTTGCACTACAATGTCACTAACTTGCTGGTTGCAAATCTCAAATTAACCGTGGCATGACTGCGACTTTAAATAGGGAGTTGTGTCGATGTTGAGAGATGTGAACTAGACCTGCTGATGATTCCTGATATTGAATGAAATGGCAGCTATTGAGGTCTGTTTCTATTTTTCAACTGAGGATGCAACTCGTCTGTTTACAGGATTTTTCATCATTTGCCGACTCTTCACAGTGTGTCTGAGCTAAGATTTAGTCCGAAATTCTCCACCACCTACAATTCTTTCAAAACTAGTTCCCATAGTTCATTGAAAGTTTTTAAGAGCTGGTACGTGCATGTGGTGCTTGCAGGAAAACTTTTCAAATGACCGTCGGAGAATATTGAATGTCATTTATTAGAAAAATCGGTGATAGTAAAAGCTCACAGCCATACGAGATTCTTCCATTAATGCATTCTCTGCATTTTTCTAGGTATTCTGAGACGTTCTATAAAAGTCTTGTGACTGCCAATCTTTGACAGAGACAAAATACCGAATTGATAGTTCTACTATCCGAACTGGCCATCATCAGAATCGTATTGTCTAAATCACTGCATTTACTGAGCTATACAAAATTCAAAATCATAAAGATTGCTGAGTGCCAATTCGCCTGGACATTGAGTAGAAAAATGTCCTCAGACTTGAACCATTTAAGCACAACAATTCCTGGCAGCCATAGACGCTGCGTTTCGCCGTACTGACGAGGCCTTGTAGGCCTTTCCCTGCGCATTGTGCTGCAAGCTACACATCTAGAGATTGTCAGCCTGAACACCCCCGGATAACCATTAGAGAAATTGTACATCTACAAGCCGGACAACGCGGTAATCAGATTGGAGGCAAGTTTTGGGAGGTAATTTCTGATGAACATGCATCGACCCCACTAGTTCATATCATGGTGATTCAGACCTCCAGCTGGAGCGCGTCAACGTTTATTACAACGAAGCTACAGGTGGAGAAACGGTGAATAAGGAGATAAATACGGTGATAATAACGGTAATAATAACGGTTATAAAGAGTGTTGTTAAAAGAGAAAATGCCTCCTGTCGCGAACTGCAACAGCTTTTTGAATGTGTCTCTACTAAAAGGAGGTTTTGACACATCGGAGTTGTAGACTTTATCACAAGCTAGTTCGATGACCTCTTCTAGAGGAACGTTAGTAAAAAGACTGACCACATCAAAGCTAACCAGTTTGGAATTTTCCGAGAAGTTATACTTATTAAGTCTATCTAGAAGATCCGTATTATTTAGAACCGAAAACTCGTTAGGAATAGCTTTGACAATAAATTGGTTGAGATATTTGGCTAAATTATACTCAGCAGTACCGAAGCTAGCGACAATGGGTCGCAGAGGGGCATTTTCCTTATGTACCTTAGCTGAGCCATATAATTTACCGCTACATGCTCCTTGAGGGGTAATAGAAGCAAAAACTTTTGGATCAATGGACCCTTTGACATGTTTGTTTAAAAAATATTTCAGTTTATTTTGTTGTTTAATAACCGGATGATCTAATAGTAGATCACTATGGTTGTACGGAATTGGTGTGAACTTGCTAGAGTCCTCAACTATATCGTTGAGTTTTTTCAAGTAGTCTTCGGTATTGATAACAGCAACACCGTTACCCTTATCAAAAGGGACGATTTCAATTTTGTCATTAGTTCTAAGAGACTTCACCGTTTCAATGCCAAGGTTCCCACAGCTGTGTTGGTCGACTTAGAACCTGGAACCATGGACAGCGTTCGTTCTGGTCCTTTTGGACTAATGTTCCGACCTGACAACTTCGTGTTTGGTCAAAGCGGTGCTGGTAACAATTGGGCGAAGGGACATTACACGGAAGGTGCTGAATTAGTTGACTCCGTACTTGATGTCGTGCGAAAGGAGTCAGAATCTTGCGATTGTTTACAAGGATTCCAGCTGTGTCATTCGCTTGGTGGTGGTACCGGTTCTGGAATGGGTGCTCTTTTGATATCTAAAATTCGTGAGGAATATCCTGACCGCATTATGAACACTTTTTCTGTCGTTCCCTCCCCGAAGGTGTTGGACACCGTGGTGAAACCTTACAATGCCACACTCTCCGTCCACCAGTTGGTTGAAAACACTGACGAGAGTTACTGTATTGACAATGAGGCCTTATATGATATTTGTTTCCGCACTTTGAAACTCACGACACCTACATATGCTGACCTTAATCATCTTGTCAGCCCAACCATGTCCGGTGTTACCACATGTCTCCGATTTCCTGGGAATATTAATGCTGATTTGCGGAAGTTGGCTGTCAACATGGTGCCATTTCCCCGGTTACATTTCTTCATGCCTGGTTTTGCTCCAATCACAAGCCGCGGTAGTCAACAATATCGTGCTTTGACCGTGCCAGAGCTGACTCAACAAATGTTTGTAAGCACGCCAAACTAGCTTAGAATATCTAGAATGGCTGAAAAAGTTGAAGGACTGCACAACATGCTGCTCTGCGTTTATTTATCCTGGCTTTGACGTGCGGCTGATAATCATGAAGATACGTACTGACGAGCGCTTGTAGGGGGAAACACAGCTTCTACGGCTGTCAAGGAATTGTGTGCTTAAATTATTCAAGTCTGAGGAAATTTTTCTACAAAATTCAAAATACGTAGATAACTGTTTAAAGCACTTAATAACTTATTTATAAATCTCACGGAATGAAATCGAAGTAACCTATACTCAAAAACTTATCCTAAAAAAGAGATATTTTCACATATGAAGTGATCAATTTAGCTTAGGTCTTAGGGCTGTTTCACACATGCTACTTTTTGCCGCACCATTGTCGCTTAAATTTGGAATTGGCCTTTCACATTGGACTTCGATTTTTGCGACTGTCAGTCATTGGACAAACCATTTCGATCTCTCGATTTCATGAGACGTAGAAAGTGGATGTGTCTTAGCCTATTGGAGAAGGATTTGAACCAAAAGGCACGCTTCAGTTTTATTTGTTCTTGTTTTCCTCGAAATCAGTAGGAAATTTGCCATCAGAATATCTAAAATTTATTACATAGTTCGCTATAATATTCAAGATCAACATAGGTCATTCGTATTTCAGAAACTTTGTCTCGCCGTCTGCTCTGTATAATAGACATGCAAGCTCATTTGATAGACATGGAAATATCAGCAACCTATTCAATCAGTTCATCGATAAAAGTGGTCGATTGCGTCATCTGTTCATAGCACCAGTCAACAAATGTTCACGAAGCGACCACTTTCATCATATCAATAAGAACAATATCATCTTTCACAATTTGCTGCATCTATTGTCAATATCTGCTGCTTTTGTTAGTGTTCCAGTCTAGTCAATCAATAAAGCATAATGCATAGGCAGGGGCCCTCTGGGAGTCTTGCATGCTATGAAAACAATTCTCTCCATGGTAGAAGCCATGCGAGTCATCAACTTGTTCACATTCAGAGGATCATTTTGATGTGTGAATCACCAAGATTCGACCACTGCCGGCTGAGAACGAAGTCAAAATGGAAACTGGTGGTAATGACTGACTTCATTATTTTTCTAAGTAGCATTTATGAATTTTGATTTGCTTTTTATAATGGCAAGATAACCGAGTTGTCAAAAATGGATGACACCATTGGAACTATCATGCGCCAATTATGTTGTACAGACATTTTGGAAGTGATTTTGAACGTGAAAATCAGTTTGGAAGGCTCCAGGAAAGCTTCAGAGCTCAAAATCGCCGCCACGTTCAATAAAAACAGTATCTCACACTGATATAAATGCGTACAAAATAACCATAAGTTGTAGCAGTAACGATGAAATGCAAATTTCGATGTTTTCAAATGCGGAAAGCAAAAGCTCCGCGTGAAAAAGAACACTGTTTTGCGGAAAAACGCACCGCCAGCTCTAGGACCAATCTTGTTTTTGACAAAAGATATCTTATCTAGACAGAGCAAAGGTATTGCTTTTGTTACAGGCTAAAACTTAGGCTGATGGATAAAGGGTCCGTCACCTACGGTTTTGATGATACAAAACGTTGTTGAAAGTCTCCCTTGTTGCTCTCCTCAATTTGACTTGAATTAACGGATTTTCAGTGATGGATGCAACAGGAAAAATGCCCAGTTCTTTGCTAATCAGTGCGAATAAATGGCTCGGCGGTTTCAAGCAATGTATGGATAACCCTGCCCCCAATCCTTACTACGGCAAGGGAAATTCTCCGCGGTCACATTATTGCAAAGTGAACATTGGAAGCGACAAGATGTTCAATGATACTCAGGTAAATATTCGTCATGTTCAATGTCTTTCGAATTATCGAATGATCTCAAGCTTCAAGTTAGCCGCATGTCTGGTCAGAGCACTTGCTTAGAGTTTTGATTGCTTTGTGTTCGAATCTTGGTCAGGCGAGTTACGGAAGGGAGGTGTTGGTGTCCATCTTGACTTCATTTTCGTTGCATGCAGACTTGTGTGTGGCCGGTAGTGCACGAGCTGTGTTGGGCTGGGGCATAGAGATCCATGTCCACTTACGTGAGAAGATATGAAAATCCAAATGTCAAGGTCATTTTTAGGAAATATCTCGAATCAGATGGGGCAGGGGCTACTAAGATATCTATATCTACGTCCCGTTAGCTATATAGATATCTTAGTAGTCCCTAGATATGGTTGAGGCTGGTGTGAATACACTCACTCAATCTGGGATGCTTATTCTCAAGCGCACGAATCAAAAGCAGCCGTCACTGTGATCTAGAAAAAGCACTAAAAATCATACCACCCTCAATGATGGAATTAGAATTATTCTTCTCGTATGAAAAAAAGTGCCAAAACTGTAGTTATTGAATGTATGAGGTTACAAAAATTAAGGATCTAAATTACCCACAATTCAGAATTTGCAAGACACTATCCTGGAACAGGCACTTTTTCTGTGACCGATGAAAGCTGGGAACTGTCGGGTCATTGTCTCTGATATGCGAAGGGAGAGAATTCCACTAGCGTGATGTAGCGACGGGGAAAACTCGGTATTCCAGGCGACTGCGGGTGTCGACGCACTCAGCATGCCATGACATCACTTGATCGAGAGACAGAATGGGTTGCTCCATGGAATACTGTGGACGCGGGTTTAAGAAGGCCTTTATAGGCATGCACCGCCATCCGAAAGGCAATTTTCTGACGCACATGGGCCAATGCTGCGGATGCTGATCGGGGTAATATGCTCACATCTGCGAGCTTCTGTTATAAGAGGTGCAGCGGCATTCTACTTGGAAGCGGCGAATGAAACCATTAGAAAAATATCCAATAGAATAGTAGACTGAATGCCTTTTACTGCTGTATCTACCACCCTCCTCATTGTTGGAATGAAATAAGTCGAATATTTTTTATTTCAAAATTTAATGCACTTATCGCTTGGTTATCTAGTGCAAAACGTATTGAGACTTACATCCTAGAGTAAGGATTGTGGGTTATGGTGAAGAAAATCTGTCTCAAATTCTTAAATATCGAATTTTCAAAATTAGATATTGAGACAAATCAGCCATGGATAAGTACAGTATGTTGTGTTTGTAATGCGGTGTATCCTGTATGTCGCCAAGATCATAATTTTTGGTCAGAATGAGCTTTATGAATCGGCCAAAAATTTAAACATTGTGCCCAGCTGCAAGGATGTATCTGTTTCACAGACGGAAGATAACTGCACGTCTTGTTGGATTTGATCCACCGACCTGTGGCATTCTAGGTCAACACTCCGCCAACTGAGCTATCGACGAGCAACAGTACATCTTTGGTCCTGAATTGAAGGATCTATGTAATCCAATCAGTGGCTTCATCCTCCAAGACAATCTACTAATACCAGGATAACAAGTAAACCCTATCAGGACCGGGCGATTTTTAGCATCGTAGGACCGGGGAGTGCCCCCCCCTCAAATTTTCCATGTTCTGATGGATAAAACTTTTTGAAAACAGGGTTAATGTGTATTTCGAGTCTCCTATTTTGCATGATTCGAAGACCTTCATACTAAAAATTCAGATTCAAAATTAGTTTTTTTCAGTTTTTTTCATTTTTTATGATTCTGTGTGTATTTTTTGACTCTTCAAAAACTATGTAGGCCTATGTAATTGTCATTCAGTTTTGATCTTTCAACCTATGACTGGTTGAATGACCTTTGAGCTTGGTTTTTCATTGACATTCCTCCTATTATGTTAGTGTTAGTTAGTAGTGTGTTGTTCATTAGATGTTAACAGGCTCTTTTCTTTTGTTTGCTACCATGTAAGTGTCAATCCGTCTGATATCGCTGTGATTTCATGTGAGATGTGTTAATCGTTGATTCAACAATACAGTGCAGTCGCTTGAGAATGGCCTACGATGTAGGCCGAAAGATCTCGCGGTAGAACAGAAAAGTCTTCTATCTGACTTGGGAAAGCTTCCACTCTATATAATCTTCAAAAACTGTTCATTACAACTAAAGTATTTCTGCAAACTTTTACTTAAGCATACCTATTTGGTGTTAATATTCTACGTTCATTTTAGTACTATGAATAGCAATTTGAAACTTGAACGGAAATAATGTCTTTTCATGTATTATTGCATTTTTCTGTCTTTACATATGTCTCATTCTAATGACTTATTCGCTTTAAAAACAATGTTGTGATACATTCCGAATGCAATCTTTCGAATAGTGATATGTAGTATACATGTGCATGGGTTTCATATTTTCACATTCTACACTTACATGTTCTCATTCTGGAAGACAAGATGAATGTGTATGTTAACAATCTTGAACTGCACATGCATAAACATCATGTAAATATGATACAAAAACATTATATCAATAATCAATGCTACTCTAAATGAAAGCCATCAATTTTCTAAAAAGTGCTTTTAAAATGACCTTGAAAATGACCTACAATAAGACAATTTTGCCCAAATTTTTGTTGAAAGTTCAACATACATACAAACTAAAAATCACAAAAAATTGAACTTTTATCTGACTTATTTTAAGAAGTATAAAAAGAAGTTGATAGGGCCCCCAGGGTTAAACTGCTAATACCAAGATATAAGTAATCCTATCTTCGGTACACGTATGTTGTGTTGTGCTATGTTAGCACCCAACATACAGCAGCTAATGTTCGCTGACACTGCTTCAGAATCAACTTCTCTTTCAGGGAAGGATAACGTGGGGACTGTGTGTACCAGAGGCGTGCAGTGCAACTGATGTCAATTTACTGATAGAAGCAAGTGAGTTCTGAACATGAAACAAGTTCATTCAGAAATCGATCATTCAGGTGAATTATAGAAAATCATCTCTACGAAATAGATGATCAATCTACGAAAATCACTTCAACGTATTATTCGACTTCATTCTAATCGGGGAAGGAAGGAGCTTTCACCGTCTTGTCATTGATGTGAGCATCTTAAAACCACACCGGGTGACTGGCTCGCGTAATGTTCTAAGTTTCCGCAAAAGGTGCAGACTTTGGCGATTATAGGATCAATTTTATGACCAAAAAAATGCTGCTTTCAAATTTCAGAATTTTGCCAATTTTTAATCATTTTTTAAGCTTTCAATGAAGCGTACGATTGGCAACCTGATTTCTCTGAATCACACATAGACCATCCGTTCCACCACAGATATCTAATAGATGATTGGAAAATTTAATTTCATTATTTATTGAAGATTTTGGCATGACGCATTTATACAGCATTTTGTTTTCCAGAGATGACCGGAAACCTTCACTTTCCTTTATTCAAGTCTAGGTCAAGTAGTCAAGCCTACTTCGCATCCGACAATCGTAGATTTCGCGAGTATCTACGATTTATAATTTTTTTATATTTTTTAATATTGAGGCGCGTTTACACGATAACGATAACGATAAATTGAAATAAAATCCCTCTGCATGTGTAACATAGCTGCTGTTCACATTAGCCTGATTTTCTCGACCGTAAATCGTTCAGCGATAAAATCGGATCGCAGGGATCGCTTCCAGAGCGATTTTCTTGAACTATAGAACAATCGTCGAACATAATTTTGTTCCAAATGCCAATTCTGATGTCAGAATCATAATCAGCGTGAACCAGTGATCAAAATGCATACCATTGCCTTGACATTTTGTGCCGAAATAGCGGCCCAATCGAGAAACTTATTTCGTGAAAGGCGATCTTTTCGTTTTGCTCCCGGACAATCAGTTGATTGGCGTGCCGATTCTTGCACAGCTGCGCTGTATTCACCGGTTTCTTTCCAAGCCCGACAATCGATCGAGTCATAGAAATCTGGCAAAATGACACTGATTCCGAGTGGCTCAAGCAAGCGCGTACAGTGTTAACAATTGTAGGTTACAGAACGAGTGATTGATCGAGAGTTCTGTAGCATAATTGTTGTACACTGTTCTGCGCTAGCCGTGTCTGCAAGTGATTTAGAAACCTCCAAGAACTTTATTCTCGTAATAATAAAGAACAGATGCCAGATGTCTGTAGATTGAATAGCACAAACATGTATGCAGGCGCATAGATATCTGAGTGCTAAGAAAAGAGATTGTGGGTGTCAAGCATAGAAATAAATTGTTTATCTGAAGTTGGCTAGAATGGAAATTGACTCAAGGTCGCGGCACATCCGGGGGAAATAAGTTGGGGCATGAACCACCAATTAACAGCTTCATTTTACACATGTGACTAATTCTAACCCAATGATACAGACGTTGGCAGGTGCATCTAAGTGAAAATGCATGCGATTTATGTGCCGTTATTGTGCATTGCATGAAGCTTAATTTCCATTCTAGAGGTTTTATTGTTGTCAATTTCTATGGTGTCAAGTAATCAACGGCGTCTCCATTTAACAACTACCTTTAAATAACTACAATCAGGTGATATTGAATATTTCCACGTTTGACCTAAAATTGACAGTTTTTCGACAAAGAATGGCTGCTGTTGAGTAAAATTGGCTCTTTTTGTTCTAATTAGCGCCGTTGATATACTGGTGAACATGCATCTTAATGTAAATTTGCTGAAGTAGACATGGATATTTGACATAACTGTTCAATGGATCATAAATATAAATAGCAATAAGAAAAATAGTGAAATGCCAGATATCGAAGTTATCAGATATCTATGCATAGCTAAGGTGCTTGGTAGTGTTGGAAGTAACACATGTTTGACATTGCATCAGTCTTTCATTTACAATAGAAGAATCCATGTGGTCACAAAAAGAATAAAATAATGTCTTGCAAGTAATCTGCTGTCACAGAACTTGCTGATAGTGTATCTGCAAGCAATTTGCAGATCGAGTTGGAAGAAGTGAAAACGACACTATAACAGCAAAGTCAGTGTACAACAATGCATGTGTGAATGTCGGAGATCAAAGCAGTTTCTTTCATTCTCACGTGTTGACACTCATTTAGAGAATATGAATCATCTATATTATGACTACTTTTATGAGCAATTGTTAGAAACAGAGTTTCGACCTCGACCTCGCGTCCTCGATAACTTTTTCCCGACCTCGACATGTAACATGTCGAGGTCGAGGTCGGTTGCTGAAACTTGTGTAATGGAAATTCTGCTGACTGATCGGCGAACCCGAATGAAGCCTGATTTAGTACAGACAATATTGTTTTTGAAATCAAATGATTGTCTTCAATAGATCTTGTTATTCGGTTTTTGACAACTTTCCCTAGCTTTATGTAGATATATGAATCCATTATTTACATGTATTGGTTTGTAATTTAAATTCCTCTGTACCACAATGAGAAAATAAGTCATTTTTGCGTCTTAAACCATTGAGAAGCTTGTATTCATGAGCAAAAGTGTTCCAACCTGTCTCACCAGGTCAAGGATGCGTATATAGTTTTGCGAACGACTGTGTTAACTTTACTATTTGATGGATAGCCTATTACACCACATATCTACCAAGTGTATCGGAATGGATCATAGGCATACCCCCCAAAAGTTACCTCCAGTCCTATTAGCATCGTTCTTAATATGCGCCATATCAACAAGATCAAAGTATCGAATGAATAAAGAAAAAAATACACCTGAGCTCGACCGGACCTCGACCTCGATAGAAATTTCTATCGAGGTCGAAACTCTGGTTAGAAAGCTTAATGCATGACATGGGGTTCATTTTAATCGACATCATCTTCCGGTCTTCAATATGACATCAGAATGGACTGATTTTGAAAGTTAAGAAGAATAGGATACATCCTTCTCAGTAAATAAAACCGATGACGTCCTGGTGGCTTACACTGTTTGACGTTCTACATAATGCAACGCGAGTAAAAATGAAATTCAAGTTGTGTTTTTCTCCTTCATACTTCTGAAAAGCTCTGATTCTCTAGTTTCTAGAACATGTCTCATTTTTGTTCTATCTTCTGTGGTTCAATAGTAGTCAAAGTTTGAAGTTGGGCGAAAAAATAAGTTTTTGACGTCGCGTTTGTCACTTATCAACCATTATTTTCAAGCTTTTGATTTTCATCAATGTTGATGTGTGGGAATATATTTCTCTGTGGATGTATAATCAATTGGTAATTAATACTTAGTAGTTATATGACAGATCTTTAAAATGTATCATCTTTCACGCAGAAATCAGCATATGGCCCAATTGTTTGTCTTCTTAAAACTGTGATCTCTGGGTCTGTTGTTGTTCTAATATTTTTACTGATCTGTGTTTGTTAAAATGTTTTCAGAATCTTCTTTAGTCTTCCATTTCAGTTCCTGGAATCGACAGCAAATCGTCCATTTTCCCGAATCCTGCTCAAACCTACTGTTATATTCGACAAAGTGAAATGCAATTGTCAATTGCTGCAATTGTTATTCTGTAAGTATGAATTTCACTCTTTTGTTGTTAGACGTGGTTTTCTGAAAGTCCTTTGAAATCCAACTTCATTTTTGTTTTAACTAGAATGACTAGATAGGAAGCCGACTGCTTCTCGGTTGTCAGGTTGCAGAGATGATTATAAAAAACAGACACAAAGTTGTTTCCAAATCAATTCTCATGCCTTCCAACCATGTCACACATCATTGTGCCATGTAAGCATCATTAGAGAGCTTGTGTTCTCAGCTTTCAAATGCGCTGTCAAACTTTTATCCGTTGTTGTGCTTGGTCAATATTTGAAAATCGCTGAATTCACAAATTGCAACTTTTCAATAATATAACAAAGAAGTTAAAGAATTCAACAAGAAAATTTAAAAAAGAACAATAAGAACAGCTAGAAAAAGTTCAATAAGAAAAATTAGGAACGGTTCATTCAGGAAAATTAGGGAAAGTCTAATAAGAATGTTTTAATAAAAATTCCAATCAGAACGACTAGAAAAAAGTTCATTAAGAAAAAGTTTTAAAAAAGTACATTAAGAACAATAGGCAAATAGTCTAATAATAAAGATTAGAAAATAGTCCAATAAGAAAAATTAGAAAAAGTCTAATAAGAACGATTATAAAATATTCCAATAAGAATGATTAGAAAAAAGTCCAATGAGAAAAATTAGAAAAAAGTCCAATAAGAAAACTTTAAAGAAAGCAATAAGATCAATTGGCAAATAGTCTAATAATGAAAATTAGAAAAATAGTCCAATAAGAAAAATTAGAAAAAGTCTAATAAGAACGATTATAAAATATTCCAATAAGAACGATTAGAAAAAAGTCCAATAAGAAAACTTTAAAGAAAGCAATAAGATCAATTGGCAAATAGTCCAATAGGAAAAATTAGAAAAAGTCCAATACGAACAATTAGAAAAAGTCCAATAAGAAAAATTAGAAAATAGTCCAATAAGAAAACTCGTGCCTTTTAATGGCTGAAAATGTCATTCTTCGCTGAAAATGTCATTTAATGACTAGCATATCAAAAGAAAGGTCAGAAAATGCATATTCCTCTCACGTCTGATTTATGTTTTCTTGTTGAAAAGTTGCGACTTGTAAATTGAGCGATTTTCATACTTTGACCACTTTCCCACTATAGCTGATGCAAGCTTGTGATAGTTCATTTGAAAGCTGAGAATGCAAGTTCTTAATTGGATGGCATGAGAATCGATAAAATTTCAGCACAATTCAGGTGGTCCGCTTTTGTGATCAGCTCTGTGGTTATTATCTTATCAATAACCAAATTACTTGTTACTTTCAGCACTCAGAATAACAAAATAAGCCTACTTCAAAGGCGCGCTGAGAGTGATTTATTCTTCTATTAAAGTACAAATGTCTTCTGACTCTCATTCGTTTGATTTGTGATCTATCAAGAAAATCAAAGTTTTAAAACATGCTTTGTGGAGATTCTCTTAGTGGTATATTGTGAGTTTCTATCAAATAGATTTTTTATTTAAAGAGATAATAATATGATAATAATCGTTGAATCAAGGCACCGCTACCTAACCATTGCCAGCCACTGGAATCCGCCATGGTGTAGGTATCGTCATAGCAACGCATGTCTCTGTTGTGTTAAAGTTTTCAGTGTGTTATCCTATAAAGTATACCAGATTATTACAAAGTTCTAGAATCGTATGTCAGAATCCCTTCTATATCTGATAAAACTTGTTCCCAGGGAAAATCTTGGTAGAGATGGATTTTGTCGCGGATATCTATGGTCCCAATAATTTGGCATACTTTATAACGGATAGAGGATAGCTATACGATTGTCTGACATAGCTCGTGAAATCATTTGAGATATCCCTCGGGATTCATCAAATAATTTCCCTCTCTATATCCATGGACTCCTAGATAACACCTAGACTGAAAGCTGAAATTCATTTATACACTAGACGGCCGGTTTGACTCAATAGCTGTCGATGGTGGAAAGCTATCTCGGTAGAAGCAGCTCTGCAGTAAATGAGTGCGTACCCAAACCTAAGATCTTCTCCAGAAGCACACACAGAGCTAATGCACTCACATGCTATAATGCGAGCTTAGAACGCGCACGGACTGTGAGTCGCTCGAAAAGCTTTTTTGTTCGCACGGCACAGCTTTGGAATCAGCTTCCCCAGACCACTTTCCCTGACCAATACAATCTTGATACTTTCAAGAGGCGTGCGAATAGGTTTCTGATGAGGACTGCTTAATCAGATTAGAAGATCTGTTTTTTTTTAATTTTATATATTTAAAATGATGCAATTTGTTACTTTTTATTGAGTAACCCCTAGCTTCGTTCATGGCTCATAGCTGTGCTAGGGGTGAAGATTCAGTAAAAAAAAGCAATTAGTCAAGTGAAAACGGAGTGTCTAAAGAAAAATACGAGTAAGCTGAGGTTTCTGGAAATCATTTAATCTTCTTCTGGAAATCTGCGTCATTTAAGTTGATAACGATGATAAGTTAGTTGCAACTCCATTTTCTTCCGATTTCCAGAAACTTCAGCTTATTTTTCTTTACACACTTCGTTTTCACTTGACTAATTGCTTTCAACCATCGACAGCTATTGAGTCAAACCGGCCGTCTAGTGTATAAATGAATTTCAGCTTTCAGTCCAGGTGTTATATATGTAGGAGTCCATGCTATATCCCAGGGAATCGCATATCCATCCTCTATCCATTACGTAAATCCATGAATATTTACTGCCATGATGTGAAAGATATCGCAGGACATTTGCTATCGATTTAGAAGATAAGCTATTTTATTTTTCACCGTGCGTATAATGTAGATATCCTGTCACTTTATTTTACCTGTAAAGCAGATTACTGCACGGGGGCGCAGTAATATTTTCATTATTGCGCTGGTTGAATTATAGATTTCTATATAGATATATGCGATTGAATTATATAAAACCCGCTTACTATTTCACCATAGAATTGAATTAGTCATAATGGTCATGATATCGGTGAAAAATAGAATTACCTACACAACTCGTGCAAAGATATCCATCTTTTGTTTTCTCGCCTTTCTCGCCCTTCGGGCTCGTGCATAGATATGTTGACCTCGAAGAAAGCAATAAAGATGGATATTTTGCACTAGTTGCGTAAATAACTACTATGAATTCTGCGGGCAAGAAAATCATATAAATCCTCGTCCGCTTCACGCCTCGGATTTCTACGTTTTCTTGCCGCCCTGGCTGTATAGAAAGCCTATTTTCTGTTCTATGTAGTCCTAATAGAGTACCATATTTCTATGAACGAGAAGTATTTGACGGAGGTCGATTTCTAATTTGATCACATTCCTTGTTCCACTTCAGTGCGCTTTGTGGAATATCTGTAGCATTGGTTGTGGCGGGCACGGTTTACGATTTGGTTTTAAGACATCGGAAGAAGAAGGAGAGATACTCTGTGCGCCTCAACTACGTCAAGACGACGGCTGAAGAAGCGGATATGAAAGAGAATACCGAAGAAGTTGAAAATGAAACCTACAGAGATGCTGAACATGTCGAAGTTGAACAAATCAACGAAGCAGATGATGAATCCCCAAAACTGAGTAAGTGTGAGCTCTGAATGTTTGCTAGAATATCTTGAGTATTGTGTCCAACCACATGGATAGACCTGCACATATGGAAAACAATGTTCATTGCTAATACTCGGCAGTACATGAGGTGACACTCCTCTCATCCATAGAGTAAGTATATTAGGTAGAGTGGTAACTCCGCATTTATTAAATCACCAATGTGCATACACTTTCGATTTTGTTAAATGAACTCAAGGGAGATATACTTGGTAATTGTTACCAAATATGAGACATATGCAAATGTTTGCAGTTTTGAGGAAATTGCCAAGGAATTGAGTGATCATGATAGTAATGCAGAAGGAATGATGATATTTTACAGATCGTCCGTGCCATGACTTGGAGAGTTAATGTTTGTTAAATTAGGAATTCGATGGTTCCTATTGCTTTCATTCTCAACCTCAAGAGAATTTTCTTAAGCGTGATCATATAAGAAGCAACCTGCTGGTAGGGCAAAATCACATAATCAAAGACAATGATTTCATTTAACTTTAAAAGATGTAAATGGGTCCACATCACTATTCAGATTCAGGAAATGAAGCATGAATTTAGTGAATCATGAAATCATGTCGGTGAAAATTGAATTGAAAACTTGAAATTTCAGCCAAGAAAGCACGAGTGAGATCGCGACTTTTTCATGAAGACTTCCATTATAGTGCGGATCATGAAATTCCCTTGATAATCAGCTTGATTTCCGCTTAGTTATGATGCTTATTAGCAAATATCCATTCCTTTTGATATCCAACTTGTTGCATACTACTTATGTAGGAGAGTCATCTGGGTAGTATCTAAATTGGCAAAATTTTGACATTTTTTAGAAGTGCTCAAATAATTTTTTGGACCACTGGAACGTAATCTCCTCAAAAAACTGAATCTTTTCACCGTGAAAAAATTTTCACTGTATACAGATGCTTTTTTGAGTCGACACTATACCTATATACCTATACCTATATCCCTACTCGATGCTCTCATTATTTCGTGTTGAGTGCAGACATGAGAATTTTCAGACTTTTTGGCCCCATTTTTGTAGGGTCTTCAGATTCGTACAAAAAGTCCATTAAAATTCCAGGAGGGTGAAGGAGCAATGAGTCTGCTTCTGATGCGAGTTGAAAATTAAGAAAATTCCTTGATAACAAAACTTAAGAGACCATTATCGGGTATACATGTATTTAATAACTTCAAATGGTCTCGTTGTGCGTCGATACGGGTAGGTTCATTTCAAGATAAGTAATTTCCAAATAAGTAATTCCCTTGAGACTGTCTTCGGACGAAACGCGTCGGGTGCTACTTTTTAACTTATGTATCTTATTGAAATAAAAAGTCGTAAATGGAAGGGAGCAACTTCTATATTTTCAATTATTTGGAAATTACTTATCTTGAAATGGTCTCCTCATATTTTTTGAATCATTAGAAGAACTGTCCAATTTTCGGGATTAAGAACGCGCATTTTATTCGACTTCTTGATGTGCATGTCACTTTTTCTTGCTATCTGCACAAGATTGTACTCTTGACGTCTTACGTAAAATTGGACGAATATAACAAAAAAGGTCAATAATTAACAACGATGAAATTAAATAAACGATAGATCAAATTGCCATGCAAAAGATGTGCGGCTGGTAGGATTCGCACCTACAAACAAGGTTAACTAGACCCATAGAATAGGTACTAGATCAGTGCTCTAACCAACTGAGCTACGAACCACTTACGCGACTCTGTCAATTGGCAGGATCAAACCCTCACCACCACACATCAGTTGTCAAGGCAATTATAATGAATGAATAAATAACTCGTCACAATTGTGATCGCCAACATTAAGGCAAGTAGTGGGGATCGATTGTCCACCAAAGCATCTTAAACCATGTCGTGAAAATAGTCAGATCGAATTTTCGGAATGAAAGCGTTCCTTTGCAGCCGAAAGATGGCAGATGATGGCAGAGAAAAGGAGATAGCAATTATCCATCTCTGAATCTTCATTAATCAATTGAGTCAACTGAACTTTTACTTTTTCGATGTTCTGTTGCCTCTCTAGAAGAACTACCTCATGCAGAAGGAGCCATGGGCTCACATACTCGTAATATCAGATGGTATATCATTTGTTTTACCAAGCCTGAAGCAATTCATGATGACATAGCTACCATCTCGTATCCACAGTTCCAGTCTTACCGTTGTCATTGAAACATTTAGCGCATACCAAGTCAGCGTCCAAATATGAAGCAGTTGGGCCACTGACTAATCGACAGAACTAGCGAGAATACGAGCTACTTGTATTTACATTGATCAGCAGATGTCGTGTTCTTGCTGTGTATTCCTCGGTGATCATTTTTCACTGACTATTTTTCTGGATTCTGTTTTCTTTGTGCATATTTTTGGTGCCTCTTGATGTTTTGCTGGCGACAGAAAGTCGAAGTCCACTCAAACTGTTTTCTTGTTACAGATGCCTGTCAAAGGCTAATTTTATCATTCTCGCTCTACACCAATGCAATGAAGATCATGGACGCTTCTTCTTCACCGAGTCGTTTGGGATGTATGGATGGAATTCGGTTCTTGTCGATAACTTGGATCATCTTGGGTCACACTTGTCAATTTGCCGGTGATGTTGGAGGTAAGCTTCTGCCATTGCATTTTGACTTTTCAAGTAGTGATCATTGTAGTGATCACTGTCATGTCAATTCCAGTAAATATGAACTCGTTTTTGGGGAAAGTTGCGAAGAATTGGCAATATGCTGCGATCTACAACGCTAACTTTGCTGTCGACACTTTCTTTCTTATGAGGTATGAGGATCTCTGGAAAATGAATGATGTTTATCATTTTGCATGGGAGTGAAAAGATATGTCTACTATGTCAGGGGTTCCCAACCCATGGTGCGCGAAGGAATTTTGAAGCAGAATATGGGAGATTCATTATAATTCAATTTTAGTTTCATTACTTTCCTGTTTATCTTAAGTTGAACTGTTAAACTTTGTGCGCATCCCGCATTGGATTTTCATCATCTGGCCTTGAAGCAACCGTTGCTAATTGGCAACCACCAACTCGACCACAACCACATACTGATATGAATCCGGATTCTCCACCATAGTAATGATTAAAAGCAAACAAAGAGTTCGTTTGATGTTGGAGCATGACTTTCACTGAAATTGAATTACGTATAGAAATATGAGAAATTCGTAATTTAATAACACAAAAAAATGCGCGCTTGTGTAGCAACACAATCGCGCATCAGTTGCGTCTAGTTAAATTTTTGTGATATTAAATTACGAATTTCGCATATTTCTACACATAATTCAATTTTAGTATGTTTGAATTCTTGCTATTTTTTATATGTTAAGTGAGGGCACGCGGAGTAATGAAAAATCCTATGATTTTCTATTTTGGGGTACGCAACATGAAAAGGTTGGGAATCCCTGTACTATGCTAACTGTCTGAGAGAAGGGGATTCAACCCATCATGCTCATGGGCTCAGAAAGTTGGCTTTTTCTCCATCAGTTAACTTGTCCTATGAAAACTCGTATAGAGGACAAATCAGAAAAAAGGTGATGATTAGCTAAAGACTACCAAGACATCGATACAGTCCCAAGATTAGCTCATTCACAGACTTTGAGCTATAACCATTAATTTCATAATGAACTAATTATTTTCACGAAGATTAAAAAGTCAACTTTTCAGTACGAGGGGCGATATCATTGTCGAGAGAGCGCAGCGATCGAGACAATGATATCTCTCAGACTACTGAAAACATAGAAGTAGATATTAGTACCATGGATTTCTATATAGTATAGTATATCGGGATGAGACACTACCGATATCTACATACGTTAGTAGTCCTGTTTTGAAGACAGTTGATTAGTTAGGTTAGAGGATGACCCCATCACCGATTGCTGTTTCGGTCAGAAGAGAAAACACCAAATTCTCTAGCACAGCGTATCATCTTCAGAGAGATCCTCTAACTAATTATGCTTCTGACCCTTTGTTTCATTCAAGACAGTTGATTGTTGAGTACCACGATTATATTTTGTCAAAGTGACTTTCAAATGTGTTGTCGGTGGTTGTAGCACAAATTGTAGAACCCAAATAGAAAACAAGATCATACTATTTCATTTCATTGTTTCCCAAAAGACGCTGAAAGATTCGGAAAATATTGGCTGCAAAATATACTGTATAGAAATCCATGGTAGTACACTAGAATGGAAGTTTGATATCTTGCCTATGTACACTGATGGCACATGGAAAAATCTATGGTTTTTAGATCTGCTTCTATCTAAAGCATCGTATCATAGTCAAACTATTTGTCAAGTTGGTTGTGGAAATGGTTGACAGCAAATTGGAGGATCTTCATGAAGAGAATTGCAAGTGATATGGCAGCATTGTTTTATGTGAAATAGCCTACTTTTCCATGGATTATTATACTCTGTCTATTTGTAGCAGTCATTGACAACTATTTTCCAATTTTTCAATGCTGGAATGCGAATCAAAAATTGGTCCAGAGTCATAATCGAAAGTGGTCAGTGTGCTGTTTGTAAGAACATCTGAAGAATTCGTGGATAAAAATTTTAATCATTGGTATCCTTCTAGCGGTTAAGAAACCTAGTGCTTTTCTGGAATAAACATATTGAAAGCTTCTTTACCGACAATCATTTCTCAGATAATAGAATATAGTGTGATGTAGATGTGATGATATTTTGGAAGCTCATATTCTAAAGCATGCAAGGGTTTTGAAAATTGTTCAAATGTATTGAACAGGAGAACCCCTTTAAGTAAAATGAATACTCAGAGATTTCTTGGCCTCTGATTTCAAGCTGGAGCAATGCATGTTCTGTAAATCGATATTACAAGTTGCGCATGCGTCTGATTATACTCTTGATTGATTATAGGAGCGATATTTCAAAATGATGAACGTACAGGACGTTATAAAAGATTTCCTTCTTTGTCATCCTGTCGCTGCAGTATTTTGCAAATCCACTATTGCTTTTGTGTACATGGTCTTCGGACAAGGGGCAACAATCCAGATCACAAATTGGCTTGATAATTTAAAATGTCAACCAGAAAACAAGAAAGTCAGTTCGCAAAATTTGCTTTTTGCCCCAATCAAGTTCCCCCGGAGTGTGCCATAATTTTCATGCAATTTCCATTCTAGGACTTCCTATGGTATTATTAATTTCTATGGCTTAGAAATGCATAATATTTCTATCCATGAACTTAGGAATAGACATAGGCTACTAAACATTGCAGTAGAAGACTGTTGAATTTATATCAGTGTCCAGTATTCGTCACATTCTATTAATGAACCAAATAGCGACTTAGGAATGAAAAGAACCGTTGAAATGTTAATAAAGATCGAAGGAGTCAATTTTATCGAATATTGTCAGCTATCTGACAGAAAACCAAAATACCAGTAATGTTGATAATTGTATTAATAATAAATCGTTTACCAATTTCATAGTTTTGATTGTGCATTAGGTCGATATAATACAATTGAGCACATTGTAGTGCTCCTGTGTTTCAAGTGCTAGATTTAGGCACTTGTCAAGGACATTTAACGTAATTCCAATCAAAATAATACATAAGGAAAATAAAATCATGACTAAAATATTCTTTGCAGCACAAAAGTTCACGGACAGTAAGGTGCGAAAAGTTGAACAGGGACTGAAAAGTAATACTCATTCGCTCTGAGGGCTATGGTAATATAAACTTTTCAACACATGCACAGAAACAAATAGATTATTCTGCTAATACCATGATGAGTCAAGGAAACAAGAAACCTGTTCTTCTGCAGAGATATCGAACTACTTTGGCCATCTAGGCAGCACGTTGCGTGCTAAGTTGGCTACGAATAGTGTCATTTTTTCTATCCGAGCATCCTCACAAAGTGGTCGTTTTATCGCACAAAGTGGTCCTTTTATCGCATAATTACAGTTTCGCTTTGCAGGAAAATCGCATTTCATTATGCAAACAGAATAATTTGAGTGACCCCTTGGAAAAATTATAAGATAATTGTTTTATAGATTATTAGATAAATTTATTTGTGCTGGAAAAGCTTAGTTTTGCCTTCCAATCACAATCACACATTCAAGCAAAAGCTTAATAGCTACAATAAATGATAATTCCAAGTGACTTTACTCAACTGTTAGATAATCATTGTAACCAATCACTCCGATATATTTGACAACCAAGTTTTTCATCAAAATTTCAAGTTCTTCTCGAAATTCTATTGCCGAAGAGTAAAGGCAAACATGTAACAGAATTTGGGATTGACTTATTTGTCCATTATCAGCAGCAGTCCCTAATTTCAGCAAAAAGTTTGATCTGATGACTTTCATTTTACAAGTTTACACTGACAGGCAAAAAACCAATCACGTTACTGATGAAACCAGTTGGAAGTATCACATCACTTCGACACCGCTCTCCATGAAATACAGTACCAATCTATCATTGAAAAGTGACAAAGATGAACAAGTATTTCATACATTTCTTGATTATTCTGCAATTATAGAGAAATTCAAGAAAAGTTCATTGTATCAGGAATTGTGTTAGATATTATGTAAAAAGAATAAAATCGGTCATTAATGGATGTAGTGTTAGATCCTATAGGTCGATTCATGTGACTATGATTCATACATGAAAAGTCATCATCTCAAATCACAGAATTAGATTGTTTAAGCGTATCATTTTGCTAGAAGAGCAAACTGATTCAAAACGATGGCACATGCAGGAACTTACTAAGTGGGCCGCTTGCGGATTGCTGTGAATTCCTTCAAACTGCTCCGATCGCCACGACTCCTTCAGATCCGAAGGACTCAGATCGTTGCGCAAAAGTTTCCTCGATAATGTTGGGCCCTCCGATCATTATTAAAATAGCTAGCAGGCGCACGAAAAGACGTTCACAAACTTCTTTGTAGAACTTGACATCGTCTGCGTCTCTTAGCTGTGTGATCCGGTTGATAACAGTCACTGAAGCTTCGCACAATTTAGCGTGTTTAATGTTGAACTGGATGCTCATTGTTCGATTGCTATGGTATTATGTCATCAGATTGTGCCATTTCATTAACGCTACATGTTCCAATGTTTCCTTTCTAGTCAAGCAGGAGAAGAGACGACCTGTCTAATTCTGTGTCTCAAATACAACCAACTTAAACAGTCAGAAAAAGTGGCTCTCATGGGTCACGTCAATTAATATCATGGGTTATGTTGAAAACAAATCATAAGATATTGAAACGGTCAGCAAAGTATTAAAATAATTCGAAGGAACATTCCATTCATCTAAATTGCGCAAGTGAAATCACAATTTTCGTTTATAAATCGATTTGCTACCCAGAATGTCAATGTGCCACTGATTCACGCATCACATCGCCCTCCAGAGGAAGATTTTCAGATGAGGTTGTCATACTCTGTGTTGCTTCTTTTGATCATTCTATTCCATCAAACTCCAGGGGAGAAATTGCCACTTGAAGTGCACGAGCTTCGATGTGCTTCGTCACGTTCCGTCATGAAACTGCAGCAGATCGTAGAGGTCATGTGGCGTGCACACGCCGCTCAACAGCAGTAAACATGAGAGGGTTGCGACACTGCAGGATATACAGAATGTCATCATGACATTCGATGTGAATGACAATATCGCAATTTCTTTAGAATAATAGAGTAGTGGAGACGATCGCTGATGGTAATTTCATACTTCTTTTCTATGCATTAGCTGAAATTTGGAGGAAGTTGCATTGACTTTGTTTGAAAGATGTGCTGCGTTTTTCCCATGATTTACGCAGATATGACACAAACTGAGTCCATATGGACTTGTTGTGATCTTAAAAAGCATCAAAAACGCAACTCATATAAACATTAGAGTTTGATGCAATAGAAGGTTGATGAATATGATAATCATACCCAGATTTCGAAAGCATCAATGAGTCGTACGGCGGAGGCCGCAAGGAGCATTGATGCTTGAAAATGTGGAGCCACCAAATCAATTGACAAAAATTCAGATCAAGCGGATTTCTTAGAGCCTTGCCTAGCTAGATTTCTTTGGTTGTTGAATAATTATAAAATTCTGTTTTGTTTGCCAAGCGTGCAGGGGTGTGGAAGCGGAAGCGGAAGTCCGACGATCGCTTCCGCTTCCGAAAGTGTCATGATGCTAATGACTGACGCAATTCGCGTGTCAAGGCGAGGCGAGGCACTTCTGACTTTTGACCTTAAGTCATGATGTGAGTTAAGCAATAGTTGTCATATTTAGTGCCTACCCTATTACACCTAATTACAAATTGGTACCTGTAATCTATAATTGGTACCAAATTTGTACCTAATTACAAATTGGTACCTATAATCTATAATTGGTACCTAATTACAAATTGGTACCTAAACGTAGTTACTTCTAATTTTCTCATTATGATGAAAACGAAGGTGTATGAACTCAGAATACTGGCATTCGAAATCAGAAAACCTCAGTATCATCTTCTCAATGACAACTTGACACAATGCGGATTGGTGTGTCTTGAGGCAATTTTTTTACGCATGTGTTGGGAAAATATGGCGTTTTTATTTCACTTTCACAATTTCCCAAAATGTCAAAATTTTCATTAAATTTGAAATTTTTTTGAATTTTTGGCAATTCAAAAGTACGCATACAAGTGAGCTAGGATTTACGACAGAAAGTTCATGGAGACTGCGAAGTGTTAACGTCAAGACCTACAACTCGTAAAAAGTGAAAATGAAGAAAACGAGGCTCGAAATAGGTAGGTGTGTAGTCCATGTCCAGTCTCCAATAATTGGAAGCGTGAGCGGATAAAAGTCAATCGCTTCCGCAGCTCTGGTTTTAGATGGTCTATTATGATGCCGATTTGATAGCAAATGTTCAAAAACTCTCAACATATCAAAATCATCTTAATCTTTATCATAGAAAACGATGATTTCAGTGATGATTTCTCCTGAAATTTCTCAAATCTAATCCCACATACTTCCGCGGCCAATTTAGCATTATGTCATTATATTGACATTTTGCAAAATAATAAAAGGATTGCGACAACGCGAAAGTTGACGATATTTATAGTGGTTTCCTAGGGTAACCTGCTGACATTTCATTTAACTTAGGCTACCAGTAACAATCAGCAAATTATACTTTTTGAACTTTTCATCTGATCTTGGTCATTTGACAGACATGCGGATATTCATGCCGGCCTGCGTTTTGACTAACATCTTTGACTTAATAGTTGTCATTCTATTTATATATTCAATGTACTGCTACAGACCTTTGTTGTCAATCTACACTGTGACGTAGTCGTATGACATGCTGATATGCTGCCTCGCTACAACATGAGCGCTGGTAGCATGCTGTCAATAATAATAGGACAAAAAGCTGACGATATCACTTGGAGATGACTTCTGCCTTCACTCGCATTCCTTTTGAACTGTCAGCGTGGCCTAGTGAAGAAGGTGCGAGCTCGTCTCCACCGCGGACTTCGGTTCGATTCCTAGGTCAGGCGAGTGCGTTCAGGGAATGAAGGGTGTTGGTGTCTTGTATTGACTTAATAGCTGTCATTCTCTTTAGATATTCAATGAACTACGACAGACCTTTGCTGTCAATCTTTGACTATATGAGGCATGTGGATGTCTCCGCGGCACAGTGGTTAAGTGCTTGGCCTAACAATCTCCTGGTTTTAAAATTTAGAAAACAGTTCATTGCGACGGACCGGTTGGAGATGCAAAAATATTTTGGAGTATTTATAAAAGAAAACGTCGCTGAAATCGGGCAGTATGAATATAATTCGACCGGTTTCGAGTGGAAGTCAAAAATTGAGCTCCTACTCTTCCTCAGGAATATTAACAAAAGAATAGACCATAGAAAGGCCTATTACATTAACGGTTTGGAAAAATTCAAATGATCATAGTGGAGTCATAGAAAAATGTTATAGAAATGGAAGTCTACATTTTACATACAGCTAGGGGATTGTGGATCATAGATAGGGAATCGTTGGAATACATGATGCATGTTGAGGCCGAAGGATCCCCTATCTATGATCCACAATCCCCTAGCTGTATGTAAAATGTAGACTTCCATTTCTATAACATTTTTCTATGACTCCACTATGATCATTTGAATTTTTCCAAACCGTTAATGCCTTTCTATGGTCTATTCTTTTATTAACATTCCTGAGGAAGAGTAGGAGCTCAATTTTTGACTAACAATCTCCTGGTGCAGAGGTCCAGCCCCGAAAGTGTCACTGGAGGTCGTCAGGAAGGGCAGCCTGACAAAAAGATCACAACCCTCCAGATTATAGTCTAACTCTGTCAGCACGTCCCAGCCCCCGGTGTGGGGGGAGTAGTGACGGAGTAGGGACTTTAAACGGTTCTTTCATATTTTTTTACTATATCCCAAGTGCATTAACATTTTCCGTATCTATCATTGTAGAAGGCCTAATGATCATTACTAAGACTCGTCACTAATTTGACTACATGGCCCCATTGTCTTCCGTCAGTCGGTTGATGCTTTACATCAACAATTAAAAAAACGATAAATTTGCTTGAAATATAGTTCAATAAGCCAACTGTTCAAAGTCAGTGACATGCGGCCAATACCTGTGACATCCTTGAATTGTCATCATTAGAACTTCGATGCTTCTATATATTTGCTGTTCAGTGATCACCGTATTCGACTGTTATGAGTGCAGACAAGCGTTCGAGCGCAGAGAGAAACAGACAGCAGTATCACAATGTTCAAAAGTGTTAATGTTGCTCAAGCGGATGAAGTTTTCTTTTCTGTGAATGACAGCGATGATTCGGTGAAACTTCAATGTTCGATTATCTTGCTGTAAACTCAGTCAGTGCATTTGTTTAACAGATTCGGGATGATAGAGTGGCGGTTGATAAAGGCCAATAAGCATGAGGCACCGTTGAGAGGACAACTGGATCTATATAGCACGCGTCACCGATTGCAAAATACTCAGTTGTGCGGCACCATTGATATTTTGTGCACTCGTCTTGGCATGCTTCTGTGCTTGGTATCCCCAGCAAAACCAAATGATTGTAACCATACAAATATCCGTCCTTCACAGTGTATCTTGCCTCTGGATTGCAGGATAGACCAAAGACTACATCGCTTGAGTTGCGGGCAGTCACTGTCCTGAACATGACGAAGGAGCTTTGCATCAAATGACATTCTCTTGAGTTGCTCTTGTAATGTCCACCAACACACTCAGGTGTGGACAAACAATCAAAAAGACACTCCGATGGTCCCGATGAGCTTCCAATGGTGATGTTGACGTGATTGATGGATATACGGTTGTCTTGTATTATTGAGAACTCTTTGAAATGAACCATATTGCAACCAGAAGTCCAGATGAGACAATAAACGTAGATGAGTGCGGACTGGTATCTCGACAACATTCTTCGTTCGTTAATGTCGCTGAAATGAGTGATATTGAGAAGATTCTCACAAGTTGAAATGAAATAAAACAAAAGTTTCAATTTCCACTGCCTCCGCCGTTCTGTTAGACAAAGTGTTAATTTTCGATAAACAATGATATGAAAATGAATTATCACTTAGAAAATGATTCTCAAATCTACAAATAGACACATCTGGTCACGATTATAAGTGTTGGGATAATTGATAAATGCTCTTTGATATAAGGAAATCTCGTGCAGATTCTATGATTTCTTCACAGGCTAGGAGTGTCGATGGAGCTCAATTATTTTTCAACCAATGACAAGACGTAGTAACAGCTTATCTATTAATTTATGATAAAACTGAAATCAACAAGAGTTAAGTTACAATTTAACGCAGACGGTGTCGTATTGATGAAAAGAGAGGAGCTTCAAGGAAACAAATGAGAACCTTTTCCTAACGGCACTTTCCCTTAGAAATCCTTAAAAGAGGACCGACGGGCGACGACATGCTGAATCAGCGCTGCCGTGTACACATGAATTGTACTGGAATGTTCGTTAGCAACTGAAGTATCATCATTTTTCAACTTGCATTTAATGTTTCGATGGTAAAAACGTCGAATAAACTGGCCGAAGACTTTATTCGACCGGTTTCGGATAAGAGACGACCGCTCGTAGCCTTCAACAGGAATAGAAGGACACATATCACACAAATTTGCACAATTCAAATGCTGTAAGTTGTCATGAGCAGAAGCCTGAAAAGATATAATACATAAAATGGAACAACATGGATTTTCAACTAGATGGCCTGTAAGTCACAGAAATAGAAAGCTTTGGGTCAACAATAGAAGATCTCTTTATAGTACATGCTGCGAGGGATGTCTATGATCATCATGATTCATGCCAGGGATGTCTATGATCATCATGATTCATGCCAGGGATGTCTATGATCATCATGATTCATGCCAGGGATGTCTATGATCATCATGATTCATGCCAGGGATGTCTATGATCATCATGATTCATGCTGCCAGGGATGTCTATGATCATCATGATTCATGCCAGGGATCTCTATGATCATCATGATTCATGCTGCCAGGGATGTCTATGATCATCATGATTCATGCTGCCAGGGATGTCTATGATCATCATGATTCATGCCAGGGATGTCTATGATCATCATGATTCATGCCAGGGATGTCTATGATCATCATGATTCATGCCAGGGATGTCTATGATCATCATGATTCATGCCAGGGATGTCTATGATCATCATGATTCATGCCAGGGATGTCTATGATCATCATGATTCATGCTGCCAGGGATGTCTATGATCATCATGATTCATGCTGCCAGGGATGTCTATGATCATTATGATTCATGCCAGGGATGTCTATGATCATCATGATTCATGCCAGGGATGTCTATGATCATCATGATTCATGCCAGGGATGTCTATGATCATCATGATTCATGCTGCCAGGGATGTCTATGATCATCATGATTCATGCCAGGGATGTCTATGATCATCATGATTCATGCCAGGGATGTCTATGATCATCATGATTCATGCTGCCAGGGATGTCTATGATCATTATGATTCATGCCAGGGATGTCTATGATCATCATGATTCATGCTGCCAGGGATGTCTATGATCATCATGATTCATGCCAGGGATCTCTATGATCATCATGATTCATGCTGCCAGGGATGTCTATGATCATCATGATTCATGCCAGGTATGTCTATGATCATCATGATTCATGCCAGGGATCTCTATGATCATCATGATTCATGCTGCCAGGTATGTCTATGATCATCATGATTCATGCCAGGGATGTCTATGATCATCATGATTCATGCCAGGGATGTCTACGATCATCATGATTCATGCTGCCAGGGATGTCTATGATCATTATGGTTCATGCCAGGGATGTCTATGATCATCATGATTCATGCCAGGGATCTCTATGATCATCATGATTCATGCCAGGGATCTCTATGATCATCATGATTCATGCTGCCCGGGATGTCTATGATCATCATGATTCATGCTGCCAGGGATGTCTATGATCATCATGATTCATGCCAGGGATGTCTATGATCATCATGATTCATGCCAGGGATGTCTATGATCATCATGATTCATGACGGGGATGTCTATGATCATCATGATTCATGCCAGGGATGTCTATGATCATCATGATTCATGCTGCCAGGGATGTCTATGATCATCATGATTCATGCCAGGTATGTCTATGATCATCATGATTCATGCTGCCAGGGATCTCTATGATCATCATGATTCATGCTGCCAGGGATGTCTATGATCATCATGATTCATGCCAGGGATGTCTATGATCATCATGATTCATGCCAGGGATGTCTACGATCATCATGATTCATGCTGCCAGGGATGTCTATGATCATTATGATTCATGCCAGGGATGTCTATGATCATCATGATTCATGCCAGGGATCTCTATGATCATCATGATTCATGCTGCCAGGGATGTCTATGATCATCATGATTCATGCTGCCAGGGATGTCTATGATCATCATGATTAATGCTGCCCGGGATGTCTATGATCATCATGATTCATGCCAGGGATGTCTATGATCATCATGATTCATGCCAGGGATGTCTATGATCATCATGATTCATGCCAGGGATGTCTATGATCATCATGATTCATGCCAGGGATGTCTATGATCATCATGATTCATGCCAGGGATGTCTATGATCATCATGATTCATGCTGCCAGGGATCTCTATGATCATCATGATTCATGCTGCCAGGGATGTCTATGATCATCATGATTCATGCTGCCAGGGATGTCTATGATCATTATGATTCATGCCAGGGATCTCTATGATCATCATGATTCATGCTGCCAGGGATGTCTATGATCATCATGATTCATGCCAGGGATGTCTATGATCATCATGATTCATGCCAGGGATGTCTATGATCATCATGATTCATGCTGCCAGGGATGTCTATGATCATCATGATTCATGCCAGGGATGTCTATGATCATCATGATTCATGCCAGGGATGTCTATGATCATCATGATTCATGCCAGGGATGTCTATGATCATCATGATTCATGCTGCCAGGGATGTCTATGATCATCATGATTCATGCTGCCAGGGATGTCTATGATCATTATGATTCATGCCAGGGATCTCTATGATCATCATGATTCATGCTGCCAGGGATGTCTATGATCATCATGATTCATGCTGCCAGGGATGTCTATGATCATTATGATTCATGCCAGGGATCTCTATGATCATTATGATTCATGCCAGGGATGTCTATGATCATCATGATTCATGCCAGGTATGTCTATGATAATCATGATTCATGCCAGGGATGTCTATGATCATCATGATTCATGTCAGTGATGTCTATGATCATCATGATTCATGCCAGGGATGTCTATGATCATCATGATTCATGCTGCCAGGGATGTCTATGATCATCATGATTCATGCCAGGGATGTCTATGATCATCATGATTCATGCCAGGGATGTCTATGATCATCATGATTCATGCCAGGGATGTCTATGATCATCATGATTCATGCCAGGGATGTCTATGATCATCATGATTCATGCCAGGGATGTCTATGATCATCATGATTCATGCCAGGGATCTCTATGATCATTATGATTCATGCCAGGGATGTCTATGATCATCATGATTCATGCCAGGGATGTCTATGATCATTATGATTCATGCCAGGGATGTCTATGATCATCATGATTCATGCTGCCAGGGATCTCTATGATCATCATGATTCATGCTGCCAGGGATGTCTATGATCATCATGATTCATGCCAGGGATGTCTATGATCATCATGATTCATGCCAGGGATGTCTATGATCATCATGATTCATGCCAGGGATGTCTATGATCATCATGATTCATGCTGCCAGGGATCTCTATGATCATCATGATTCATGCTGCCAGGGATGTCTATGATCATCATGATTCATGCCAGGGATGTCTATGATCATCATGATTCATGCTGCCAGGGATGTCTATGATCATCATGATTCATGCTGCCAGGGATGTCTATGATCATCATGATTCATGCCAGGGATGTCTATGATCATCATGATTCATGCCAGGGATGTCTATGATCATCATGATTCATGCCAGGGATGTCTATGATCATCATGATTCATGCCAGGGATCTCTATGATCATCATGATTCATGCTGCCAGGGATGTCTATGATCATCATGATTCATGCTGCCAGGGATGTCTATGATCATCATGATTCATGCCAGGGATCTCTATGATCATTATGATTCATGCCAGGGATGTCTATGATCATCATGATTCATGCCAGGGATGTCTATGATCATCATGATTCATGCCAGGGATGTCTATGATCATCATGATTCATGCCAGGGATGTCTATGATCATCATGATTCATGCTGCCAGGGATGTCTATGATCATCATGATTCATGCCAGGGATGTCTATGATCATCATGATTCATGCCAGGGATGTCTATGATCATCATGATTCATGCCAGGGATGTCTATGATCATCATGATTCATGCTGCCAGGGATGTCTATGATCATCATGATTCATGCCAGGGATCTCTATGATCATCATGATTCATGCTGCCAGGGATGTCTATGATCATCATGATTCATGCTGCCAGGGATCTCTATGATCATTATGATTCATGCCAGGGATCTCTATGATCATCATGATTCATGCCAGGGATGTCTATGATCATCATGATTCATGCCAGGGATGTCTATGATCATCATGATTCATGCCAGGGATGTCTATGATCATCATGATTCATGCCAGGGATGTCTATGATCATCATGATTCATGCCAGGGATGTCTATGATCATCATGATTCATGCCAGGGATGTCTATGATCATCATGATTCATGCCAGGGATGTCTATGATCATCATGATTCATGCCAGGGATGTCTATGATCATCATGATTCATGCTGCCAGGGATGTCTATGATCATCATGATTCATGCCAGGGATGTCTATGATCATCATGATTCATGCCAGGGATGTCTATGATCATCATGATTCATGCCAGGGATGTCTATGATCATCATGATTCATGCCAGGGATGTCTATGATCATCATGATTCATGCCAGGGATGTCTATGATCATCATGATTCATGCTGCCAGGGATGTCTATGATCATCATGATTCATGCCAGGGATGTCTATGATCATCATGATTCATGCCAGGGATCTCTATGATCATCATGATTCATGCCAGGGATCTCTATGATCATCATGATTTATGCCAGGTATCTCTATGATCATCATGATTCATGCTGCCAGGGATGTCTATGATCATTATGATTCATGCCAGGGATGTCTATGATCATCATGATTCATGCCAGGGATGTCTATGATCATTATGATTCATGCCAGGGATGTCTATGATCATCATGATTCATGCCAGGGATGTCTATGATCATCATGATTCATGCCAGGTATGTCTATGATCATCATGATTCATGCTGCCAGGGATGTCTATGATCATCATGATTCATGCTGCCAGGGATGTCTATGATCATCATGATTCATGCCAGGGATGTCTATGATCATCATGATTCATGCCAGGGATGTCTATGATCATCATGATTCATGCTGCCAGGGATGTCTATGATCATCATGATTCATGCCAGGGATGTCTATGATCATCATGATTCATGCCAGGGATGTCTATGATCATCATGATTCATGCCAGGGATCTCTATGATCATCATGATTCATGCCAGGGATGTCTATGATCATCATGATTCATGCCAGGGATGTCTATGATCATCATGATTCATGCCAGGGATCTCTATGATCATCATGATTCATGTCAGGGATCTCTATGATCATCATGATTCATGTCAGGGATCTCTATGATCATCATGATTCATGCCAGGTATGTCTATGATCATCATGATTCATGCTGCCAGGGATGTCTATGATCATCATGATTCATGCCAGGGATCTCTATGATCATCATGATTCATGCCAGGGATGTCTATGATCATCATGATTCATGCCAGGGATGTCTATGATCATCATGATTCATGCCAGGGATGTCTATGATCATTATGATTCATGCCAGGGATGTCTATGATCATCATGATTCATGCCAGGGATGTCTATGATCATCATGATTCATGCCAGGGATGTCTATGATCATCATGATTCATGCTGCCAGGGATGTCTATGATCATTATGATTCATGCCAGGGATGTCTATGATCATCATGATTCATGCCAGGGATGTCTATGATCATCATGATTCATGCCAGGGATGTCTATGATCATCATGATTCATGCTGCCAGGGATGTCTATGATCATCATGATTCATGCTGCCAGGGATGTCTATGATCATCATGATTCATGCTGCCAGGGATGTCTATGATTATTATGATTCATGCCAGGGATGTCTATGATCATCCTGATTCATGCCAGGTATGTCTATGATCATCATGATTCATGCTGCCAGGGATGTCTATGATCATCATGATTCATGCTGCCAGGGATGTCTATGATCATCATGATTCATGCCAGGGATGTCTATGATCATCATGATTCATGCTGCCAGGGATGTCTATGATCATCATGATTCATGCCAGGGATGTCTATGATCATCATGATTCATGCCAGGGATGTCTATGATCATCATGATTCATGCTGCCAGGGATGTCTATGATCATCATGATTCATGCCAGGGATGTCTATGATCATTATGATTCATGCCAGGGATGTCTATGATCATCATGATTCATGCTGCCAGGTATGTCTATGATCATCATGATTCATGCCAGGGATGTCTATGATCATCATGATTCATGCCAGGGATGTCTTTGATCATCATGATTCATGCTGCCAGGGATCTCTATGATCATCATGATTCATACTGCCAGGGATGTCTATGATCATCATGATTCATGCCAGGGATGTCTATGATCATCATGATTCATGCCAGCGATCTCTGTGATCATCATGAATCATGCCAGGGATCTCTATGATCATCATGATTTATGCCAGGTATCTCTATGATCATCATGATTCATGCTGCCAGGGATGTCTATGATCATTATGATTCATGCCAGGGATGTCTATGATCATCATGATTCATACCAGGGATGTCTATGATCATTATGATTCATGCCAGGGATGTCTATGATCATCATGATTCATGCCAGGGATGTCTATGATCATCATGATTCATGCCAGGTATGTCTATGATCATCATGATTCATGCCAGGGATCTCTATGATCATCATGATTCATGCTGCCAGGTATGTCTATGATCATCATGATTCATGCCAGGGATGTCTATGATCATCATGATTCATGCCAGGGATGTCTATGATCATCATGATTCATGCTGCCAGGGATGTCTATGATCATTATGATTCATGCCAGGGATGTCTATGATCATCATGATTCATGCCAGGGATGTCTATGATCATCATGATTCATGCTGCCAGGGATGTCTATGATCATCATGATTCATGCCAGGGATGTCTATGATCATCATGATTCATGCTGCCAGGGATGTCTATGATCATCATGATTCATGCCAGGGATCTCTATGATCATCATGATTCATGCCAGGGATCTCTATGATCATCATGATTCATGCCAGGGATCTCTATGATCATCATGATTCATGCCAGGGATGTCTATGATCATCATGATTCATGCTGCCAGGGATGTCTATGATCATCATGATTCATGCCAGGGATCTCTATGATCATCATGATTCATGCCAGGGATGTCTATGATCATCATGATTCATGCTGCCCGGGATGTCTATGATCATCATGATTCATGCCCGGGATGTCTATGATCATTATGATTCATGCCAGGGATGTCTATGATCATCATGATTCGCGCCAGGGATGTCTATGATCATCATGATTCATGCCAGGGATGTCTATGATCATCATGATTCATGCTGCCAGGGATGTCTATGATCATCATGATTCATGCCAGGGATGTCTATGATCATCATGATTCATGCCAGGGATGTCTATGATCATCATGATTCATGCCAGGGATGTCTATGATCATCATGATTCATGCTGCGAGGGATGTCTATGATCATCATGATTCATGCCAGGGATGTCTATGATCATCATGATTCATGCTGCCAGGGATGTCTATGATCATCATGATTCATGCCAGGGATGTCTATGATCATCATGATTCATGCTGCGAGGGATGTCTATGATCATCATGATTCATGCTGCCAGGGATGTCTATGATCATCATGATTCATGCTGCCAGGGATGTCTATGATCGTCATGATTCATGCCAGGGATGTCTATGATCATCATGATTCATGCCAGGGATCTCTATGATCATCATGTTTCATGCCAGGGATCTCTATGATCATCATGATTCATGCTGCCAGGGATGTCTATGATCATCATGATTCATGCCAGGGATGTCTATGATCATCATGATTCATGCCAGGGATCTCTATGATCATCATGATTCATGCTGCCAGGGATGTCTATGATCATCATGATTCATGCCAGGGATGTCTATGATCATTATGATTCATGCTGTCAGGGATGTCTATGATCATCATGATTCATGCTGCCAGGGATGTCTATGATCATCATGATTCATGCTGCCAGGGATGTCTATGATCATCATGATTCATGCCAGGGATCTCTATGATCATCATGATTCATGCCAGGGATGTCTATGATCATCATGATTCATGCCAGGGATGTCTATGATCATCATGATTCATGCTGTCAGGGATGTCTATGATCATCATGATTCATGCTGCCGGGGATGTCTATGATCATTATGATTCATGCTGCCAAGGAAGTCTATGATCATTATGATTCATGCCAGGGATGTCTATGATCATCATGATTCATGCCAGGGATGTCTATGATCATCATGATTCATGCCAGGGATCTCTATGATCATCATGATTCATGCCAGGGATCTCTATGATCATCATGATTCATGCCAGGGATCTCTATGATCATCATGATTCATGCTGCCAGGGATGTCTATGATCATCATGATTCATGCCAGGTATGTCTATGATCATCATGATTCATGCTGCCAGGGATCTCTATGATCATCATGATTCATGCTGCCAGGGATGTCTATGATCATCATGATTCATGCTGCCAGGGATATCTATGATCATTATGATTCATGCTGCCAGGGATGTCTATGATCATTATGATTCATGCCAGGGATGTCTATGATCATCATGATTCATGCCAGGGATCTCTATGATCATCATGATTCATGCTGCCAGGGATGTCTATGATCATCATGATTCATGCCAGGGATCTCTATGATCATCATGACTCATGCTGCCAGGGATGTCTATGATCATCATGATTCATGCTGCCAGGGATGTCTATGATCATCATGATTCATGCCAGGGATGTCTATGATCATCATGATTCATGCCAGGGATGTCTCTGATCATCATGATTCATGCTGCCGGGTATGTCTATGATCATCATGATTCATGCTGCCAGGGATGTCTATGATCATCATGATTCATGCTGCCAGGGATGTCTATGATCATCATGATTCATGCCAGGGATGTCTATGATCATCATGATTCATGCCAGGGATGTCTATGATCATTATGATTCATGCCAGGGATGTCTATGATCATCATGATTCATGCCAGGGATGTCTATGATCATCATGATTCATGCCAGGGATGTCTATGATCATCATGATTCATGCTGCCAGGGATGTCTATGATCATCATGATTCATGCCAGGGATGTCTATGATCATCATGATTCATGCCAGGGATGTCTATGATCATCATGATTCATGCCAGGGATCTCTATGATCATCATGATTCATGCCAGGGATCTCTATGATCATCATGATTTATGCCAGGGATCTCTATGATCATCATGATTCATGCTGCCAGAGATGTCTATGATCATTATGATCCATGCCAGGGATGTCTATGATCATCATGATTCATGCCAGGGATGTCTATGATCATCATGATTCATGCCAGGGATGTCTATGATCATCATGATTCATGCCAGGTATGTCTATGATCATCATGATTCATGCCAGGGATGTCTATGATCATCATGATTCATGCCAGGGATGTCTTTGATCATCATGATTCATGCTGCCAGGGATGTCTATGATCATCATGATTCATGCCAGGGATGTCTATGATCATCATGATTCATGCCAGGGATGTCTATGATCATCATGATTCATGCCAGGGATCTCTATGATCATCATGATTCATGCCAGGGATCTCTATGATCATCATGATTCATGCCAGGGATCTCTATGATCATCATGATTCATGCTGCCAGGGATGTCTATGATCATTATGATTCATGCCAGGGATGTCTATGATCATCATGATTCATGCCAGGGATGTCTATGATCATTATGATTCATGCCAGGGACGTCTATGATCATCATGATTCATGCCAGGGATGTCTATGATCATCATGATTCATGCCAGGTATGTCTATGATCATCATGATTCATGCTGCCAGGGATGTCTATGATCATCATGATTCATGCTGCCAGGTATGTCTATGATCATCATGATTCATGCCAGGGATGTGTATGATCATCATGATTCATGCCAGGGATGTCTACGATCATCATGATTCATGCTGCCAGGGATGTCTATGATCATTATGGTTCATGCCAGGGATGTCTATGATCATCATGATTCATGCCAGGGATCTCTATGATCATCATGATTCATGCCAGGGATCTCTATGATCATCATGATTCATGCCAGGGATGTCTATGATCATCATGATTCATGCTGCCCGGGATGTCTATGATCATCATGATTCATGCCAGGGATCTCTATGATCATCATGATTCATGTCAGGGATCTCTATGATCATCATGATTCATGTCAGGGATCTCTATGATCATCATGATTCATGCTGCCAGGGATGTCTATGATCATCATGATTCATGCTGCCAGGGATGTCTATGATCATCATGATTCATGCCAGGGATCTCTATGATCATCATGATTCATGCCAGGGATGTCTATGATCATCATGATTCATGCCAGGGATGTCTATGATCATCATGATTCATGCCCGGGATGTCTATGATCATTATGATTCATGCCAGGGATGTCTATGATCATCATGATTCATGCCAGGGATGTCTATGATCATCATGATTCATGCCAGGGATGTCTATGATCATCATGATTCATGCTGCCAGGGATGTCTATGATCATCATGATTCATGCCAGGGATGTCTATGATCATCATGATTCATTCTGCCAGGGATGTCTATGATCATCATGATTCATGCTGCCCGGGATGTCTATGATCATCATGATTCATGCCAGGGATCTCTATGATCATCATGATTCATGCCAGGGATCTCTATGATCATCATGATTCATGTCAGGGATCTCTATGATCATCATGATTCATGCCAGGTATGTCTATGATCATCATGATTCATGCTGCCAGGGATGTCTATGATCATCATGATTCATGCCAGGGATCTCTATGATCATCATGATTCATGCCAGGGATGTCTATGATCATCATGATTCATGCCAGGGATGTCTATGATCATCATTATTCATGCCAGGGATGTCTATGATCATCATGATTCATGCTGCCAGGGATGTCTATGATTATTATGATTCATGCCAGGGATGTCTATTATCATCCTGATTCATGCCAGGTATGTCTATGATCATCATGATTCATGCTGCCAGGGATGTCTATGATCATCATGATTCATGCCAGGGATGTCTATGATCATCATGATTCATGCTGCGAGGGATGTCTATGATCATCATGATTCATGCCAGGGATGTCTATGATCATCATGATTCATGCCAGGGATGTCTATGATCATCATGATTCATGCCAGGGATGTCTATGATCATCATGATTCATGCTGCCAGGGATGTCTATGATCATCATGATTCATGCCAGGGATGTCTATGATCATTATGATTCATGCCAGGGATGTCTATGATCATCATGATTCATGCTGCCAGGGATGTCTATGATCATCATGATTCATGCTGCCAGGGATGTCTATGATCATCATGATTCATGCCAGGGATGTCTATGATCATCATGATTCATGCTGCCAGGGATGTCTATGATCATCATGATTCATGCTGCCAGGGATGTCTATGATCATCATGATTCATGCCAGGGATGTCTATGATCATCATGATTCATGCCAGGGATCTCTATGATCATCATGATTCATGCCAGGGATCTCTATGATCATCATGATTCATGCCAGGGATCTCTATGATCATCATGATTCATGCTGCCAGGGATCTCTATGATCATCATGATTCATGCTGCCAGGGATGTCTATGATCATCATGATTCATGCCAGGGATGTCTATGATCATTATGATTCATGCCAGGGATGTCTATGATCATCATGATTCATGCCAGGGATGTCTATGATCATCATGATTCATGCCAGGGATGTCTATGATCATCATGATTCATGCCAGGGATCTCTATGATCATCATGATTCATGCTGCCAGGGATGTCTATGATCATCATGATTCATGCCAGGGATGTCTATGATCATCATGATTCATGCCAGGGATGTCTATGATCATCATGATTCATGCTGCCAGGGATGTCTATGATCATTATGATTCATGCCAGGGATGTCTATGATCATCATGATTCATGCCAGGGATGTCTATGATCATCATGATTCATGCTGCCAGGGATGTCTATGATCATCATGATTCATGCCAGGGATGTCTATGATCATCATGATTCATGCCAGGGATGTCTATGATCATCATGATTCATGCTGCCAGGGATGTCTATGATCATCATGATTCATGCCAGGGATCTCTATGATCATCATGATTCATGTCAGGGATCTCTATGATCATCATGATTCATGTCAGGGATCTCTATGATCATCCTGATTCATGACAGGTATGTCTATGATCATCATGATTCATGCTGCCAGGGATGTCTATGATCATCATGATTCATGCCAGGGATCTCTATGATCATCATGATTCATGCCAGGGATGTCTATGATCATCATGATTCATGCCAGGGATGTCTATGATCATCATGATTCATGCCCGGGATGTCTATGATCATTATGATTCATGCCAGGGATGTCTATGATCATCATGATTCATGCCAGGGATGTCTATGATCATCATGATTCATGCCAGGGATGTCTATGATCATCATGATTCATGCTGCCAGGGATGTCTATGATCATCATGATTCATGCCAGGGATGTCTATGATCATCATGATTCATGCCAGGGATGTCTATGATCATCATGATTCATGCCAGGGATGTCTATGATCATCATGATTCATGCTGCGAGGGATGTCTATGATCATCATGATTCATGCCAGGGATGTCTATGATCATCATGATTCATGCTGCCAGGGATGTCTATGATCATCATGATTCATGCCAGGGATGTCTATGATCATCATGATTCATGCTGCGAGGGATGTCTATGATCATCATGATTCATGCTGCCAGGGATGTCTATGATCATCATGATTCATGCTGCCAGGGATGTCTATGATCATCATGATTCATGCCAGGGATGTCTATGATCATCACGATTCATGCCAGGGATCTCTATGATCATCATGTTTCATGCCAGGGATGTCTATGATCATCATGATTCATGCTGCCAGGGATGTCTATGATCATCATGATTCATGCCAGGGATGTCTATGATCATCATGATTCATGCCAGGGATCTCTATGATCATCATGATTCATGCTGCCAGGGATGTCTATGATCATCATGATTCATGCCAGGGATGTCTATGATCATTATGATTCATGCTGTCAGGGATGTCTATGATCATCATGATTCATGCCAGGGATGTCTATGATCATCATGATTCATGCTGCCAGGGATGTCTATGATCATCATGATTCATGCCAGGGATCTCTATGATCATCATGATTCATGCCAGGGATGTCTATGATCATCATGATTCATGCCAGGGATGTCTATGATCATCATGATTCATGCTGTCAGGGATGTCTATGATCATCATGATTCATGCTGCCGGGGATGTCTATGATCATTATGATTCATGCTGCCAAGGAAGTCTATGATCATTATGATTCATGCCAGGGATGTCTATGATCATCATGATTCATGCCAGGGATGTCTATGATCATCATGATTCATGCCAGGGATCTCTATGATCATCATGATTCATGCCAGGGATCTCTATGATCATCATGATTCATGCCACGGATCTCTATGATCATTATGATTCATGCTGCCAGGGATGTCTATGATCATCATGATTCATGCCAGGTATGTCTATGATCATCATGATTCATGCTGCCAGGGATCTCTATGATCATCATGATTCATGCTGCCAGGGATGTCTATGATCATCATGATTCATGCTGCCAGGGATATCTATGATCATTATGATTCATGCTGCCAGGGATGTCTATGATCATCATGATTCATGCCAGGGATGTCTATGATCATCATGATTCATGCCAGGGATCTCTATGATCATCATGATTCATGCTGCCAGGGATGTCTATGATCATCATGATTCATGCCAGGGATCTCTATGATCATCATGATTCATGCTGCCAGGGATGTCTATGATCATCATGATTCATGCCAGGGATGTCTATGATCATCATGATTCATGCCAGGGATGTCTATGATCATCATGATTCATGCCAGGGATGTCTATGATCATCATGATTCATGCTGCGAGGGATGTCTATGATCATCATGATTCATGCCAGGGATGTCTATGATCATCATGATTCATGCTGCCAGGGATGTCTATGATCATCATGATTCATGCCAGGGATGTCTATGATCATCATGATTCATGCCAGGGATGTCTATGATCATCATGATTCATGCCAGGGATGTCTATGATCATCATGATTCATGCTGCGAGGGATGTCTATGATCATCATGATTCATGCCAGGGATGTCTATGATCATCATGATTCATGCTGCCAGGGATGTCTATGATCATCATGATTCATGCCAGGGATGTCTATGATCATCATGATTCATGCTGCGAGGGATGTCTATGATCATCATGATTCATGCTGCCAGGGATGTCTATGATCATCATGATTCATGCTGCCAGGGATGTCTATGATCATCATGATTCATGCCAGGGATGTCTATGATCATCATGATTCATGCCAGGGATCTCTATGATCATCATGATTCATGCCAGGGATGTCTATGATCATCATGATTCATGCTGCCAGGGATGTCTATGATCATCATGATTCATGCCAGGGATGTCTATGATCATCATGATTCATGCCAGGGATCTCTATGATCATCATGATTCATGCTGCCAGGGATGTCTATGATCATCATGATTCATGCCAGGGATGTCTATGATCATCATGATTCATGCTGTCAGGGATGTCTATGATCATCATGATTCATGCTGCCAGGGATGTCTATGATCATCATGATTCATGCTGCCAGGGATGTCTATGATCATCATGATTCATGCCAGGGATCTCTATGATCATCATGATTCATGCCAGGGATGTCTATGATCATCATGATTCATGCCAGGGATGTCTATGATCATCATGATTCATGCTGTCAGGGATGTCTATGATCATCATGATTCATGCTGCCAGGGATGTCTATGATCATTATGATTCATGCTGCCAGGGATGTCTATGATCATTATGATTCATGCCAGGGATGTCTATGATCATCATGATTCATGCCAGGGATGTCTATGATCATCATGATTCATGCCAGGGATCTCTATGATCATCATGATTCATGCCAGGGATCTCTATGATCATCATGATTCATGCCAGGGATCTCTATGATCTTTATGATTCATGCCAGGGATCTCTATGATCATCATGATTCATGCCAGGTATGTCTATGATCATCATGATTCATGCTGCCAGGGATCTCTATGATCATCATGATTCATGCTGCCAGGGATGTCTATGATCATCATGATTCATGCTGCCAGGGATGTCTATGATCATTATGATTCATGCTGCCAGGGATGTCTATGATCATTATGATTCATGCCAGGGATGTCTATGATCATCATGATTCATGCCAGGGATGTCTATGATCATCATGATTCATGCTGCCAGGGATGTCTATGATCATCATGATTCATGCCAGGGATCTCTATGATCATCATGATTCATGCTGCCAGGGATGTCTATGATCATCATGATTCATGCTGCCAGGGATGTCTATGATCATCATGATTCATGCCAGGGATGTCTATGATCATCATGATTCATGCCAGGGATGTCTATGATCATCATGATTCATGCTGCCGGGTATGTCTATGATCATCATGATTCATGCTGCCAGGGATGTCTATGATCATCATGATTCATGCTGCCAGGGATGTCTATGATCATCATGATTCATGCCAGGGATGTCTATGATCATCATGATTCATGCCAGGGATGTCTATGATCATTATGATTCATGCCAGGGATGTCTATGATCATCATGATTCATGCCAGGGATGTCTATGATCATCATGATTCATGCCAGGGATGTCTATGATCATCATGATTCATGCTGCCAGGGATGTCTATGATCATCATGATTCATGCCAGGGATGTCTATGATCATCATGATTCATGCCAGGGATGTCTATGATCATCATGATTCATGCCAGGGATCTCTATGATCATCATGATTCATGCCAGGGATGTCTATGATCATCATGATTCATGCCAGGGATCTCTATGATCATCATGATTCATGCTGCCAGGGATGTCTATGATCATTATGATTCATGCCAGGGATGTCTATGATCATCATGATTCATGCCAGGGATGTCTATGATCATCATGATTCATGCCAGGGATGTCTATGATCATCATGATTCATGCCAGGGATGTCTATGATCATCATGATTCATGCCAGGGATGTCTATGATCATCATGATTCATGCCAGGGATGTCTATGATCATCATGATTCATGCTGCCAGGGATGTCTATGATCATCATGATTCATGCCAGGGATGTCTATGATCATCATGATTCATGCCAGGGATGTCTATGATCATCATGATTCATGCCAGGGATCTCTATGATCATCATGATTCATGCCAGGGATCTCTATGATCATCATGATTCATGCCAGGGATCTCTATGATCATCATGATTCATGCTGCCAGGGATGTCTATGATCATTATGATTCATGCCAGGGATGTCTATGATCATCATGATTCATGCCAGGGATGTCTATGATCATTATGATTCATGCCAGGGATGTCTATGATCATCATGATTCATGCCAGGGATGTCTATGATCATCATGATTCATGCCAGGTATGTCTATGATCATCATGATTCATGCTGCCAGGGATGTCTATGATCATCATGATTCATGCTGCCAGGTATGTCTATGATCATCATGATTCATGCCAGGGATGTCTATGATCATCATGATTCATGCCAGGGATGTCTATGATCATCATGATTCATGCTGCCAGGGATGTCTATGATCATCATGATTCATGCCAGGGATGTCTATGATCATCATGATTCATGCCAGGGATCTCTATGATCATCATGATTCATGCCAGGGATCTCTATGATCATCATGATTCATGCCAGGGATGTCTATGATCATCATGATTCATGCTGCGAGGGATGTCTATGATCATCATGATTCATGCCAGGGATCTCTATGATCATCATGATTCATGCCAGGGATCTCTATGATCATCATGATTCATGCCAGGGATCTCTATGATCATCATGATTCATGCCAGGTATGTCTATGATCATCATGATTCATGCTGCCAGGGATGTCTATGATCATCATGATTCATGCCAGGGATCTCTATGATCATCATGATTCATGCCAGGGATGTCTATGATCATCATGATTCATGCCAGGGATGTCTATGATCATCATGATTCATGCCAGGGATGTCTATGATCATTATGATTCATGCCAGGGATGTCTATGATCATCATGATTCATGCCAGGGATCTCTATGATCATCATGATTCATGCCAGGGATGTCTATGATCATCATGATTCATGCTGCCAGGGATGTCTATGATCATCATGATTCATGCCAGGGATGTCTATGATCATCATGATTCATTCTGCCAGGGATGTCTATGATCATCATGATTCATGCTGCCCGGGATGTCTATGATCATCATGATTCATGCCAGGGATCTCTATGATCATCATGATTCATGCCAGGGATCTCTATGATCATCATGATTCATGTCAGGGATCTCTATGATCATCATGATTCATGCCAGGTATGTCTATGATCATCATGATTCATGCTGCCAGGGATGTCTATGATCATCATGATTCATGCCAGGGATGTCTATGATCATCATGATTCATGCCAGGGATGTCTATGATCATCATGATTCATGCCAGGGATGTCTATGATCATCATTATTCATGCCAGGGATGTCTATGATCATCATGATTCATGCTGCCAGGGATGTCTATGATCATTATGATTCATGCCAGGGATGTCTATGATCATCATGATTCATGCCAGGGATGTCTATGATCATCATGATTCATGCTGCCAGGGATGTCTATGATCATCATGATTCATGCCAGGGATGTCTATGATCATCATGATTCATGCTGCCAGGGATGTCTATGATCATCATGATTCATGCCAGGGATGTCTATGATCATCATGATTCATGCCAGGGATGTCTATGATCATCATGATTCATGCCAGGGATGTCTATGATCATCATGATTCATGCTGCCAGGGATGTCTATGATCATCATGATTCATGCCAGGGATGTCTATGATCATTATGATTCATGCCAGGGATGTCTATGATCATCATGATTCATGCTGCCAGGGATGTCTATGATCATCATGATTCATGCTGCCAGGGATGTCTATGATCATCATGATTCATGCCAGGGATGTCTATGATCATCATGATTCATGCTGCCAGGGATGTCTATGATCATCATGATTCATGCTGCCAGGGATGTCTATGATCATCATGATTCATGCCAGGGATGTCTATGATCATCATGATTCATGCCAGGGATCTCTATGATCATCATGATTCATGCCAGGGATCTCTATGATCATCATGATTTATGCCAGGTATCTCTATGATCATCATGATTCATGCTGCCAGGTATCTCTATGATCATCATGATTCATGCTGCCAGGGATGTCTATGATCATCATGATTCATACCAGGGATGTCTATGATCATTATGATTCATGCCAGGGACGTCTATGATCATCATGATTCATGCCAGGGATGTCTATGATCATCATGATTCATGCCAGGGATGTCTATGATCATCATGATTCATGCCAGGGATCTCTATGATCATCATGATTCATGCTGCCAGGTATGTCTATGATCATCATGATTCATGCCAGGGATGTCTATGATCATCATGATTCATGCCAGGGATGTCTATGATCATCATGATTCATGCTGCCAGGGATGTCTATGATCATTATGATTCATGCCAGGGATGTCTATGATCATCATGATTCATGCCAGGTATGTCTATGATCATCATGATTCATGCTGCCAGGGATGTCTATGATCATCATGATTCATGCCAGGGATGTCTATGATCATCATGATTCATGCCAGGGATGTCTATGATCATCATGATTCATGCTGCCCGGGATGTCTATGATCATCATGATTCATGCCAGGGATCTCTATGATCATCATGATTCATGTCAGGGATCTCTATGATCATCATGATTCATGTCAGGGATCTCTATGATCATCCTGATTCATGCCAGGTATGTCTATGATCATCATGATTCATGCTGCCAGGGATGTCTATGATCATCATGATTCATGCCAGGGATCTCTATGATCATCATGATTCATGCCAGGGATGTCTATGATCATCATGATTCATGCCAGGGATGTCTATGATCATCATGATTCATGCCCGGGATGTCTATGATCATTATGATTCATGCCAGGGATGTCTATGATCATCATGATTCGCGCCAGGGATGTCTATGATCATCATGATTCATGCCAGGGATGTCTATGATCATCATGATTCATGCTGCCAGGGATGTCTATGATCATCATGATTCATGCCAGGGATGTCTATGATCATCATGATTCATGCCAGGGATGTCTATGATCATCATGATTCATGCCAGGGATGTCTATGATCATCATGATTCATGCTGCGAGGGATGTCTATGATCATCATGATTCATGCCAGGGATGTCTATGATCATCATGATTCATGCTGCCAGGGATGTCTATGATCATCATGATTCATGCCAGGGATGTCTATGATCATCATGATTCATGCTGCGAGGGATGTCTATGATCATCATGATTCATGCTGCCAGGGATGTCTATGATCATCATGATTCATGCTGCCAGGGATGTCTATGATCATCATGATTCATGCCAGGGATGTCTATGATCATCATGATTCATGCCAGGGATCTCTATGATCATCATGATTCATGCCAGGGATGTCTATGATCATCATGATTCATGCTGCCAGGGATGTCTATGATCATCATGATTCATGCCAGGGATGTCTATGATCATCATGATTCATGCCAGGGATCTCTATGATCATCATGGTTCATGCTGCCAGGGATGTCTATGATCATCATGATTCATGGCAGGGATGTCTATGATCATTATGATTCATGCTGTCAGGGATGTCTATGATCATCATGATTCATGCCAAGGATCTCTATGATCATCATGATTCGTGCCAGGGATCTCTATGATCATCATGATTCATGCCAGGTATGTCTATGATCATCATGATTCATGCCAGGGATGTCTATGATCATCATGATTCATGCCAGGGATGTCTATGATCATCATGATTCATGCTGTCAGGGATGTCTATGATCATCATGATTCATGCTGCCAGGGATGTCTATGATCATCATGATTCATGCTGCCAGGGATGTCTATGATCATTATGATTCATGCCAGGGATGTCTATGATCATCATGATTCATGCCAGGGATGTCTATGATCATCATGATTCATGCCAGGGATGTCTATGATCATCATGATTCATGCCAGGGATCTCTATGATCATCATGATTCATGCCAGGGATCTCTATGATCATCATGATTCATGCTGCCAGGGATGTCTATGATCATCATGATTCATGCCAGGGATGTCTATGATCATCATGATTCATGCTGCCAGGGATCTCTATGATCATCATGATTCATGCTGCCAGGGATGTCTATGATCATCATGATTCATGCTGCCAGGGATGTCTATGATCATTATGATTCATGCTGCCAGGGATGTCTATGATCATTATGATTCATGCCAGGGATGTCTATGATCATCATGATTCATGCCAGGGATCTCTATGATCATCATGATTCATGCTGCCAGGGATGTCTATGATCATCATGATTCATGCCAGGGATCTCTATGATCATCATGATTCATGCTGCCAGGGATGTCTATGATCATCATGATTCATGCTGCCAGGGATGTCTATGATCATCATGATTCATGCCAGGGATGTCTATGATCATCATGATTCATGCCAGGGATGTCTATGATCATCATGATTCATGCTGCCGGGTATGTCTATGATCATCATGATTCATGCTGCCAGGGATGTCTATGATCATCATGATTCATGCTGCCAGGGATGTCTATGATCATCATGATTCATGCCAGGGATGTCTATGATCATCATGATTCATGCCAGGGATGTCTATGATCATCATGATTCATGCCAGGGATGTCTATGATCATCATGATTCATGCCAGGGATGTCTATGATCATCATGATTCATGCCAGGGATGTCTATGATCATCATGATTCATGCTGCCAGGGATGTCTATGATCATCATGATTCATGCCAGGGATGTCTATGATCATCATGATTCATGCCAGGGATGTCTATGATCATCATGATTCATGCCAGGGATCTCTATGATCATCATGATTCATGCCAGGGATCTCTATGATCATCATGATTCATGCCAGGGATGTCTATGATCATCATGATTCATGCTGCCAGGGATGTCTATGATCATTATGATTCATGCCAGGGATGTCTATGATCATCATGATTCATGCCAGGGATGTCTATGATCATCATGATTCATGCCAGGGATGTCTATGATCATCATGATTCATGCCAGGGATGTCTATGATCATCATGATTCATGCCAGGGATCTCTATGATCATCATGATTCATGCTGCCAGGGATGTCTATGATCATCATGATTCATGCCAGGGATGTCTATGATCATCATGATTCATGCTACCAGGGATGTCTATGATCATCATGATTCATGCCAGGGATGTCTATGATCATCATGATTCATGCCAGGGATGTCTATGATCATCATGATTCATGCCAGGGATGTCTATGATCATCATGATTCATGCTGCCAGGGATGTCTATGATCATCATGATTCATGCCAGGGATGTCTATGATCATCATGATTCATGCCAGGGATGTCTATGATCATCATGATTCATGCCAGGGATGTCTATGATCATCATGATTCATGCCAGGGATGTCTATGATCATCATGATTCATGCTGCCAGGGATGTCTATGATCATCATGATTCATGCCAGGGATGTCTATGATCATCATGATTCATGCTGCCAGGGATGTCTATGATCATTATGATTCATGCCAGGGATGTCTATGATCATCATGATTCATGCCAGGGATGTCTATGATCATCATGATTCATGCCAGGGATGTCTATGATCATCATGATTCATGCTGCCAGGGATGTCTATGATCATCATGATTCATGCCAGGGATGTCTATGATCATCATGATTCATGCTGCCAGGGATGTCTATGATCATCATGATTCATGCTGCCAGGGATGTCTATGATCATCATGATTCATGCCAGGGATGTCTATGATCATCATGATTCATGCTGCGAGGGATGTCTATGATCATCATGATTCATGCCAGGGATGTCTATGATCATCATGATTCATGCTGCCAGGGATCTCTATGATCATCATGATTCATGCTGCCAGGGATGTCTATGATCATCATGATTCATGCCAGGGATGTCTATGATCATCATGATTCATGCCAGGGATCTCTATGATCATCATGATTCATGCTGCCAGGGATGTCTATGATCATCATGATTCATGCTGCCAGGGATGTCTATGATCATCATGATTCATGCCAGGGATCTCTATGATCATCATGATTCATGCTGCCAGGGATGTCTATGATCATTATGATTCATGCTGTCAGGGATGTCTATGATCATCATGATTCATGCCAAGGATCTCTATGATCATCATGATTCGTGCCAGGGATGTCTATGATCATCATGATTCATGCTGCGAGGGATGTCTATGATCATCATGATTCATGCCAGGGATGTCTATGATCATCATGATTCATGCCAGGGATGTCTATGATCATGATTCATGCTGCCGGGGATGTCTATGATCATCATGATTCATGCCAGGGATGTCTATGATCATCATGATTCATGCCAGGGATCTCTATGATCATCATGATTCATGCTGCCAGGGATCTCTATGATCATCATGATTCATGCTGCCAGGGATGTCTATGATCATCATGATTCATGCTGCCAGGGATGTCTATGATCATCATGATTCATGCCAGGGATCTCTATGATCATCATGATTCATGCTGCCAGGGATGTCTATGATCATCATGATTCATGCTGCCAGGGATGTCTATGATCATCATGATTCATGCCAGGGATCTCTATGATCATCATGATTCATGCCAGGTATGTCTATGATCATCATGATTCATGCTGCCAGGGATGTCTATGATCATCATGATTCATGCCAGGGATGTCTATGATCATCATGATTCATGCTGCCAGGGATGTCTATGATCATTATGATTCATGCCAGGGATGTCTATGATCATTATGATTCATGCCAGGGATCTCTATGATCATCATGATTCATGCCAGGGATCTCTATGATCATCATGATTCATGCTGCCAGGGATGTCTATGATCATCATGATTCATGCTGCCAGGGATGTCTATGATCATCATGATTCATGCTGCCAGGGATGTCTATGATCATCATGATTCATGCTGCCAGGGATGTCTATGATCATCATGATTCATGCTGCCAGGGATGTCTATGATCATGATTCATGCTGCCGGGGATGTCTATGATCATCATGATTCATGCCAGGGATGTCTATGATCATCATGATTCATGCCAGGGATCTCTATGATCATCATGATTCATGCTGCCAGGGATCTCCATGATCATCATGATTCATGCTGCCAGGGATGTCTATGATCATCATGATTCATGCCAGGGATGTCTATGATCATCATGATTCATGCCAGGGATCTCTATGATCATCATGATTCATGCTGCCCGGGATGTCTATGATCATCATGATTCATGCTGCCCGGGATGTCTATGATCATCATGATTCATGCCAGGGATCTCTATGATCATCATGATTCATGTCAGGGATCTCTATGATCATCATGATTCATGCCAGGGATGTCTATGATCATCATGATTCATGCCAGGGATCTCTATGATCATCATGATTCATGCTGCCAGGGATGTCTATGATCATCATGATTCATGCCAGGGATGTCTATGATCATCATGATTCATGCTGTCAGGGATGTCTATGATCATCATGATTCATGCCAGGGATGTCTATGATCATCATGATTCATGCTGCCAGGGATGTCTATGATCATCATGATTCATGCCAGGGATCTCTATGATCATCATGATTCATGCCAGGGATGTCTATGATCATCATGATTCATGCCAGGGATGTCTATGATCATCATGATTCATGCTGTCAGGGATGTCTATGATCATCATGATTCATGCTGCCGGGGATGTCTATGATCATTATGATTCATGCTGCCAAGGAAGTCTATGATCATTATGATTCATGCCAGGGATGTCTATGATCATCATGATTCATGCCAGGGATGTCTATGATCATCATGATTCATGCCAGGGATCTCTATGATCATCATGATTCATGCCAGGGATCTCTATGATCATCATGAATCATGCCACGGATCTCTATGATCATTATGATTCATGCTGCCAGGGATGTCTATGATCATCATGATTCATGCCAGGTATGTCTATGATCATCATGATTCATGCTGCCAGGGATCTCTATGATCATCATGATTCATGCTGCCAGGGATGTCTATGATCATCATGATTCATGCTGCCAGGGATGTCTATGATCATTATGATTCATGCTGCCAGGGATGTCTATGATCATCATGATTCATGCCAGGGATGTCTATGATCATCATGATTCATGCCAGGGATCTCTATGATCATCATGATTCATGCTGCCAGGGATGTCTATGATCATCATGATTCATGCCAGGGATCTCTATGATCATCATGATTCATGCTGCCAGGGATGTCTATGATCATCATGATTCATGCTGCCAGGGATGTCTATGATCATCATGATTCATGCCAGGGATGTCTATGATCATCATGATTCATGCCAGGGATGTCTCTGATCATCATGATTCATGCTGCCGGGTATGTCTATGATCATCATGATTCATGCTGCCAGGGATGTCTATGATCATCATGATTCATGCTGCCAGGGATGTCTATGATCATCATGATTCATGCCAGGGATGTCTATGATCATCATGATTCATGCCAGGGATGTCTATGATCATTATGATTCATGCCAGGGATGTCTATGATCATCATGATTCATGCCAGGGATGTCTATGATCATCATGATTCATGCCAGGGATGTCTATGATCATCATGATTCATGCTGCCAGGGATGTCTATGATCATCATGATTCATGCCAGGGATGTCTATGATCATCATGATTCATGCCAGGGATGTCTATGATCATCATGATTCATGCCAGGGATCTCTATGATCATCATGATTCATGCCAGGGATCTCTATGATCATCATGATTTATGCCAGGGATCTCTATGATCATCATGATTCATGCTGCCAGAGATGTCTATGATCATTATGATTCATGCCAGGGATGTCTATGATCATCATGATTCATGCCAGGGATGTCTATGATCATCATGATTCATGCCAGGGATGTCTATGATCATTATGATTCATGCCAGGGATGTCTATGATCATCATGATTCATGCCAGGGATCTCTATGATCATCATGATTCATGCTGCCAGGGATGTCTATGATCATCATGATTCATGCCAGGGATGTCTATGATCATCATGATTCATGCTACCAGGGATGTCTATGATCATCATGATTCATGCCAGGGATGTCTATGATCATCATGATTCATGGCAGGGATCTCTATGATCATCATGATTCATGCCAGGGATGTCTATGATCATCATGATTCATGCTCCCAGGGATGTCTATGATCATCATGATTCATGCCAGGGATGTCTATGATCATCATGATTCATGCCAGGGATGTCTATGATCATCATGATTCATGCCAGGGATGTCTATGATCATCATGATTCATGCCAGGGATGTCTATGATCATCATGATTCATGCTGCCAGGGATGTCTATGATCATTATGATTCATGCAAGGGATGTCTATGATCATCATGATTCATGCTGCCAGGGATGTCTATGATCATTATGATTCATGCCAGGGATGTCTATGATCATCATGATTCATGCCAGGGATGTCTATGATCATCATGATTCATGCCAGGGATGTCTATGATCATCATGATTCATGCTGCCAGGGATGTCTATGATCATCATGATTCATGCCAGGGATGTCTATGATCATCATGATTCATGCTGCCAGGGATGTCTATGATCATCATGATTCATGCCAGGGATGTCTATGATCATCATGATTCATGCTGCCAGGGATGTCTATGATCATCATGATTCATGCCAGGGATGTCTATGATCATCATGATTCATGCTGCCAGGGATCTCTATGATCATCATGATTCATGCTGCCAGGGATGTCTATGATCATCATGATTCATGCCAGGGATGTCTATGATCATCATGATTCATGCCAGGGATGTCTATGATCATCATGATTCATGCTGCCAGGGATGTCTATGATCATCATGATTCATGCCAGGGATGTCTATGATCATCATGATTCATGCCAGGGATGTCTATGATCATCATGATTCATGCCAGGGATGTCTATGATCATCATGATTCATGCCAGGGATGTCTATGATCATCATGATTCATGCTGCCAGGGATGTCTATGATCATCATGATTCATGCCAGGGATGTCTATGATCATCATGATTCATGCCAGGGATGTCTATGATCATCATGATTCATGCCAGGGATGTCTATGATCATCATGATTCATGCCAGGGATCTCTATGATCATCATGATTCATGCCAGGGATCTCTATGATCATCATGATTCATGCTGCCAGGGATGTCTATGATCATCATGATTCATGCCAGGGATGTCTATGATCATCATGATTCATGCCAGGGATGTCTATGATCATTATGATTCATGCCAGGGATGTCTATGATCATCATGATTCATGCTGCCAGGGATCTCTATGATCATCATGATTCATGCCAGGGATGTCTATGATCATCATGATTCATGCCAGGGATGTCTATGATCATCATGATTCATGCTGCCAGGGATGTCTATGATCATCATGATTCATGCCAGGGATGTCTATGATCATCATGATTCATGCCAGGGATGTCTATGATCATCATGATTCATGCTGCCAGGGATGTCTATGATCATCATGATTCATGCCAGGGATGTCTATGATCATCATGATTCATGCCAGGGATCTCTATGATCATCATGATTCATGCCAGGGATGTCTATGATCATCATGATTCATGCCAGGGATGTCTATGATCATGATTCATGCTGCCGGGGATGTCTATGATCATCATGATTCATGCCAGGGATGTCTATGATCATCATGATTCATGCCAGGGATCTCTATGATCATCATGATTCATGCCAGGGATGTCTATGATCATCATGATTCATGCCAGGGATGTCTATGATCATCATGATTCATGCTGCCAGGGATGTCTATGATCATCATGATTCATGCCAGGGATGTCTATGATCATCATGATTCATGCCAGGGATGTCTATGATCATCATGATTCATGCCAGGGATGTCTATGATCATCATGATTCATGCCCGGGATGTCTATGATCATTATGATTCATGCCAGGGATGTCTATGATCATCATGATTCATGCCAGGGATGTCTATGATCATCATGATTCATGCCAGGGATGTCTATGATCATCATGATTCATGCTGCCAGGGATGTCTATGATCATCATGATTCATGCCAGGGATGTCTATGATCATCATGATTCATTCTGCCAGGGATGTCTATGATCATCATGATTCATGCTGCCCGGGATGTCTATGATCATCATGATTCATGCCAGGGATGTCTATGATCATCATGATTCATGCCAGGGATGTCTATGATCATCATGATTCATGGCAGGGATCTCTATGATCATCATGATTCATGCCAGGGATGTCTATGATCATCATGATTCATGCTGCCAGGGATGTCTATGATCATCATGATTCATGCCAGGGATGTCTATGATCATCATGATTCATGCCAGGGATGTCTATGATCATCATGATTCATGCCAGGGATGTCTATGATCATCATTATTCATGCCAGGGATGTCTATGATCATCATGATTCATGCTGCGAGGGGTGTCTATGATCATCATGATTCATGCTGCCAGGGATGTCTATGATCATCATGATTCATGCTGCCAGGGATGTCTATGATCATTATGATTCATGCCAGGGATGTCTATGATCATCATGATTCATGCCAGGGATGTCTATGATCATCATGATTCATGCTGCCAGGGATGTCTATGATCATCATGATTCATGCCAGGGATGTCTATGATCATCATGATTCATGCTGCCAGGGATGTCTATGATCATCATGATTCATGCCAGGGATGTCTATGATCATCATGATTCATGCCAGGGATGTCTATGATCATCATGATTCATGCCAGGGATGTCTATGATCATCATGATTCATGCTGCCAGGGATGTCTATGATCATCATGATTCATGCCAGGGATGTCTATGATCATTATGATTCATGCCAGGGATGTCTATGATCATCATGATTCATGCTGCCAGGGATGTCTATGATCATCATGATTCATGCCAGGGATGTCTATGATCATCATGATTCATGCCAGGGATGTCTATGATCATCATGATTCATGCTGCCAGGGATGTCTATGATCATCATGATTCATGCTGCCAGGGATGTCTATGATCATCATGATTCATGCCAGGGATGTCTATGATCATCATGATTCATGCCAGGGATCTCTATGATCATCATGATTCGTGCCAGGGATCTCTATGATCATCATGATTCATGCCAGGTATGTCTATGATCATCATGATTCATGCTGCCAGGGATGTCTATGATCATCATGATTCATGCCAGGGATGTCTATGATCATCATGATTCATGCCAGGGATGTCTATGATCATTATGATTCATGCCAGGGATGTCTATGATCATCATGATTCATGCCAGGGATGTCTATGATCATCATGATTCATGCCAGGGATGTCTATGATCATCATGATTCATGCCAGGGATGTCTATGATCATCATGATTCATGCTGCCAGGGATGTCTATGATCATCATGATTCATGCCAGGGATGTCTATGATCATCATGATTCATGCCAGGGATGTCTATGATCATCATGATTCATGCTGCCAGGGATGTCTATGATCATCATGATTCATGCCAGGGATGTCTATGATCATCATGATTCATGCCAGGGATGTCTATGATCATCATGATTCATGCCAGGGATGTCTATGATCATCATGATTCATGCCAGGGATGTCTATGATCATCATGATTCATGCTGCCAGGGATGTCTATGATCATCATGATTCATGCCAGGGATCTCTATGATCATCATGATTCATGTCAGGGATCTCTATGATCATCATGATTCATGTCAGGGATGTCTATGATCATCATGATTCATGCCAGGTATGTCTATGATCATCATGATTCATGCTGCCAGGGATGTCTATGATCATCATGATTCATGCCAGGGATCTCTATGATCATCATGATTCATGCCAGGGATGTCTATGATCATCATGATTCATGCCAGGGATGTCTATGATCATCATGATTCATGCCCGGGATGTCTATGATCATTATGATTCATGCCAGGGATGTCTATGATCATCATGATTCATGCTGCCAGGGATGTCTATGATCATCATGATTCATGCCAGGGATGTCTATGATCATCATGATTCATGCTGCCAGGGATGTCTATGATCATCATGATTCATGCCAGGGATGTCTATGATCATCATTATTCATGCCAGGGATGTCTATGATCATCATGATTCATGCCAGGGATGTCTATGATCATCATGATTCATGCTGCGAGGGATGTCTATGATCATCATGATTCATGCCAGGGATGTCTATGATCATCATGATTCATGCTGCCAGGGATGTCTATGATCATCATGATTCATGCCAGGGATGTCTATGATCATCATGATTCATGCCAGGGATGTCTATGATCATCATGATTCATGCCAGGGATGTCTATGATCATCATGATTCATGCCAGGGATGTCTATGATCATCATGATTCATGCTGCCAGGGATGTCTATGATCATCATGATTCATGCTGCCAGGGATGTCTATGATCATCATGATTCATGCCAGGGATGTCTATGATCATCATGATTCATGCCAGGGATCTCTATGATCATCATGATTCATGCCAGGGATGTCTATGATCATCATGATTCATGCTGCCAGGGATGTCTATGATCATCATGATTCATGCCAGGGATGTCTATGATCATCATGATTCATGCCAGGGATCTCTATGATCATCATGATTCATGCTGCCAGGGATGTCTATGATCATCATGATTCATGCCAGGGATGTCTATGATCATCATGATTCATGCCAGGGATGTCTATGATCATCATGATTCATGCCAGGGATGTCTATGATCATCATGATTCATACCAGGGATGTCTATGATCATCATGATTCATGCCAGGGATCTCTATGATCATCATGATTCATGCCAGGGATGTCTATGATCATCATGATTCATGCCAGGGATGTCTATGATCATCATGATTCATGCTGCCAGGGATGTCTATGATCATCATGATTCATGCTGCCAGGGATGTCTATGATCATCATGATTCATGCTGCCAGGGATGTCTATGATCATCATGATTCATGCCAGGGATGTCTATGATCATCATGATTCATGCCAGGGATGTCTATGATCATCATGATTCATGCCAGGGATCTCTATGATCATCATGATTCATGCCAGGGATGTCTATGATCATCATGATTCATGCCAGGGATCTCTATGATCATCATGATTCATGCTGCCAGGGATGTCTATGATCATCATGATTCATGCCAGGGATGTCTATGATCATCATGATTCATGCTGCCAGGGATGTCTATGATCATCATGATTCATGCTGCCAGGGATGTCTATGATCATCATGATTCATGCTGCCAGGGATGTCTATGATCATCATGATTCATGCTGCCAGGGATGTCTATGATCATCATGATTCATGCCAGGGATGTCTATGATCATCATGATTCATGCCAGGGATCTCTATGATCATCATGATTCATGCTGCCAGGGATGTCTATGATCATCATGATTCATGCCAGGGATGTCTATGATCATCATGATTCATGCTGCCAGGGATGTCTATGATCATCATGATTCATGCTGCCAGGGATGTCTATGATCATCATGATTCATGCCAGGGATGTCTATGATCATCATGATTCATGCCAGGGATGTCTATGATCATCATGATTCATGCTGCCAGGGATGTCTATGATCATCATGATTCATGCTGCCAGGGATGTCTATGATCATCATGATTCATGCTGCCAGGGATGTCTATGATCATCATGATTCATGCCAGGGATGTCTATGATCATCATGATTCATGCCAGGGATGTCTATGATCATCATGATTCATGCCAGGGATGTCTATGATCATCATGATTCATGCCAGGGATGTCTATGATCATCATGATTCATGCCAGGGATGTCTATGATCATCATGATTCATGCTGCCAGGGATGTCTATGATCATCATGATTCATGCCAGGGATGTCTATGATCATCATGATTCATGCCAGGGATGTCTATGATCATCATGATTCATGCCAGGGATCTCTATGATCATCATGATTCATGCCAGGGATCTCTATGATCATCATGATTCATGCCAGGGATGTCTATGATCATCATGATTCATGCTGCCAGGGATGTCTATGATCATCATGATTCATGCCAGGGATGTCTATGATCATCATGATTCATGCCAGGGATGTCTATGATCATCATGATTCATGCCAGGGATGTCTATGATCATCATGATTCATGCCAGGGATGTCTATGATCATCATGATTCATGCCAGGGATGTCTATGATCATCATGATTCATGCTGCCAGGGATGTCTATGATCATCATGATTCATGCCAGGGATGTCTATGATCATCATGATTCATGCCAGGGATGTCTATGATCATCATGATTCATGCCAGGGATGTCTATGATCATCATGATTCATGCCAGGGATGTCTATGATCATCATGATTCATGCCAGGGATGTCTATGATCATCATGATTCATGCTGCCAGGGATGTCTATGATCATCATGATTCATGCCAGGGATGTCTATGATCATCATGATTCATGCCAGGGATGTCTATGATCATCATGATTCATGCCAGGGATGTCTATGATCATCATGATTCATGACAGGGATGTCTATGATCATCATGATTCATGCTGCCAGGGATGTCTATGATCATCATGATTCATGCCAGGGATGTCTATGATCATCATGATTCATGCTGCCAGGGATGTCTATGATCATCATGATTCATGCCAGGGATGTCTATGATCATCATGATTCATGCCAGGGATGTCTATGATCATCATGATTCATGCCAGGGATGTCTATGATCATCATGATTCATGCTGCCAGGGATGTCTATGATCATCATGATTCATGCCAGGGATGTCTATGATCATCATGATTCATGCTGCCAGGGATGTCTATGATCATCATGATTCATGCCAGGGATGTCTATGATCATCATGATTCATGCCAGGGATGTCTATGATCATCATGATTCATGCCAGGGATGTCTATGATCATCATGATTCATGCTGCCAGGGATGTCTATGATCATCATGATTCATGCCAGGGATGTCTATGATCATCATGATTCATGCCAGGGATGTCTATGATCATCATGATTCATGCCAGGGATGTCTATGATCATCATGATTCATGCTGCCAGGGATGTCTATGATCATCATGATTCATGCTGCCAGGGATGTCTATGATCATCATGATTCATGCCAGGGATGTCTATGATCATCATGATTCATGCCAGGGATGTCTATGATCATCATGATTCATGCCAGGGATGTCTATGATCATCATGATTCATGCTGCCAGGGATGTCTATGATCATCATGATTCATGCTGCCAGGGATGTCTATGATCATCATGATTCATGCCAGGGATGTCTATGATCATCATGATTCATGCCAGGGATGTCTATGATCATCATGATTCATGCTGCCAGGGATGTCTATGATCATCATGATTCATGCCAGGGATGTCTATGATCATCATGATTCATGCCAGGGATGTCTATGATCATCATGATTCATGCCAGGGATGTCTATGATCATCATGATTCATGCCAGGGATGTCTATGATCATCATGATTCATGCCAGGGATGTCTATGATCATCATGATTCATGCCAGGGATGTCTAAGATCATCATGATTCATGCTGCGAGGGATGTCTATGATCATCATGATTCATGCCAGGGATGTCTATGATCATCATGATTCATGCCAGGGATGTCTATGATCATCATGATTCATGCTGCCAGGGATGTCTATGATCATCATGATTCATGCCAGGGATGTCTATGATCATCATGATTCATGCCAGGGATGTCTATGATCATCATGATTCATGCTGCCAGGGATGTCTATGATCATCATGATTCATGCTGCCAGGGATGTCTATGATCATCATGATTCATGCCAGGGATGTCTATGATCATCATGATTCATGCCAGGGATGTCTATGATCATCATGATTCATGCTGCCAGGGATGTCTATGATCATCATGATTCATGCCAGGGATGTCTATGATCATCATGATTCATGCCAGGGATGTCTATGATCATCATGATTCATGCTGCCAGGGATGTCTATGATCATCATGATTCATGCTGCCAGGGATGTCTATGATCATCATGATTCATGCTGCCAGGGATGTCTATGATCATCATGATTCATGCCAGGGATGTCTATGATCATCATGATTCATGCCAGGGATGTCTATGATCATCATGATTCATGCCAGGGATCTCTATGATCATCATGATTCATGCTGCCAGGGATGTCTATGATCATCATGATTCATGCTGCCAGGGATGTCTATGATCATCATGATTCATGCTGCCAGGGATGTCTATGATCATCATGATTCATGCTGCCAGGGATGTCTATGATCATCATGATTCATGCTGCCAGGGATGTCTATGATCATCATGATTCATGCTGCCAGGGATGTCTATGATCATCATGATTCATGCCAGGGATGTCTATGATCATCATGATTCATGCCAGGGATCTCTATGATCATCATGATTCATGCTGCCAGGGATGTCTATGATCATCATGATTCATGCTGCCAGGGATGTCTATGATCATCATGATTCATGCCAGGGATGTCTATGATCATCATGATTCATGCCAGGGATGTCTATGATCATCATGATTCATGCTGCCAGGGATGTCTATGATCATCATGATTCATGCTGCCAGGGATGTCTATGATCATCATGATTCATGCCAGGGATGTCTATGATCATCATGATTCATGCCAGGGATGTCTATGATCATCATGATTCATGCCAGGGATGTCTATGATCATCATGATTCATGCCAGGGATGTCTATGATCATCATGATTCATGCTGCCAGGGATGTCTATGATCATCATGATTCATGCCAGGGATGTCTATGATCATCATGATTCATGCTGCCAGGGATGTCTATGATCATCATGATTCATGCCAGGGATGTCTATGATCATCATGATTCATGCTGCCAGGGATGTCTATGATCATCATGATTCATGCCAGGGATCTCTATGATCATCATGATTCATGCCAGGGATGTCTATGATCATCATGATTCATGCCAGGGATGTCTATGATCATCATGATTCATGCTGCCAGGGATGTCTATGATCATCATGATTCATGCTGCCAGGGATGTCTATGATCATCATGATTCATGCTGCCAGGGATGTCTATGATCATCATGATTCATGCCAGGGATGTCTATGATCATCATGATTCATGCCAGGGATGTCTATGATCATCATGATTCATGCCAGGGATCTCTATGATCATCATGATTCATGCCAGGGATGTCTATGATCATCATGATTCATGCCAGGGATGTCTATGATCATCATGATTCATGCTGCCAGGGATGTCTATGATCATCATGATTCATGCCAGGGATGTCTATGATCATCATGATTCATGCTGCCAGGGATGTCTATGATCATCATGATTCATGCTGCCAGGGATGTCTATGATCATCATGATTCATGCTGCCAGGGATGTCTATGATCATCATGATTCATGCTGCCAGGGATGTCTATGATCATCATGATTCATGCCAGGGATGTCTATGATCATCATGATTCATGCCAGGGATGTCTATGATCATCATGATTCATGCTGCCAGGGATGTCTATGATCATCATGATTCATGCCAGGGATGTCTATGATCATCATGATTCATGCTGCCAGGGATGTCTATGATCATCATGATTCATGCTGCCAGGGATGTCTATGATCATCATGATTCATGCCAGGGATGTCTATGATCATCATGATTCATGCCAGGGATGTCTATGATCATCATGATTCATGCCCGGGATGTCTATGATCATCATGATTCATGCTGCCAGGGATGTCTATGATCATCATGATTCATGCTGCCAGGGATGTCTATGATCATCATGATTCATGCCAGGGATGTCTATGATCATCATGATTCATGCCAGGGATGTCTATGATCATCATGATTCATGCCAGGGATGTCTATGATCATCATGATTCATGCCAGGGATGTCTATGATCATCATGATTCATGCCAGGGATGTCTATGATCATCATGATTCATGCTGCCAGGGATGTCTATGATCATCATGATTCATGCCAGGGATGTCTATGATCATCATGATTCATGCTGCCAGGGATGTCTATGATCATCATGATTCATGCCAGGGATGTCTATGATCATCA